>CM044395.1:25900000-26492500 GCA_024322285.1 Musa beccarii | reverse complement strand
AAGTGTGATGATTTGCATGAAAGGTTAGTTTATTCTTTTAGATGCATTATTTTCGGTTCAAGTGTCTTGTGACAAAAGCAACATCTTCTATATTCTTGATGTTTATTATTTGACTAATATGAGGACTAGCATCATATTTAATTCATGGTACTATATGTAGGAAAACACAACCAAAGAAGGGAATGAAAACCAATAACAAACACAAGATCAAGAACACTATATGAAATATATTTAGGCTTGAAATGTATATAAACACTTTCCTAAAAACGATATTTGCACTATCTTCTCAACAAGATTACTATAAGTTTGATGCAAATAGTTTTAGTGGGTATGATAAGCTTTTAGAAGATCTGTATTGAGCAAACAATAAAGAATATTCAAAGAGAAATTAGAAAAGATCTAATTCAATCACTTGGAGAGTCATCAAGAAAGAAGAAGAATCTCAAAATAGTTATTTTTCATAATTTACTCTTATATACCTATTTATAGATATTTTCACAAAAACACAATCTTTGAAAAATAACTACTAAAATAACTACAAAGAAAATCACCTTTTCAAATAACTCTTTTCAAAAGAAAAACTTTTTTTTAATTTGAACAATTTATAACAATCCCCCACTTATTCAAATTTAAAAAAATTTTCTTCAAGTGATTAAATAGTATTTATGAATCAAGTAATATATCTTTTGATTTGAATATTACCTTAGTGTAAGTATCACAAAGTAAAGTCGAAATCCCAAATAGCATAAAAGCTTTAAATTTGTTATTCCTAATGACAACACTTTTGATACCACACACATAAATACTATATTCTCGTATTCCTCATAAATTCTCACTCAGCCCTAATATAGCCATGGGCTCATCTAAGTTTATGAACTTTTATGAGAGAAACTCAAACTCTCAATCGAAGCGGCACCACTTCTAAGTTCATATATGTGAAGTTTATATAGCATCTTTGTCACTCTTTAAGATACTTATTATAACTTGACTATTCTTCATTAAGAGTATAATTAACTCAACCCTCGTTCGGTGATAACCAGTACTTTAATATCTTTGGATGGGACTAATAAAATATTACAAAGTATTGAATCACTCAATATGTCAATGACTTGTTCTTACCCTTTGAACTCTTCATTACTCATTTCATAATGTTGAGTAGGGTTGCTATCATTGGTAGATCTTTTATTCAAGGAGCTTCAGCCCCATCCATTTTGATGTTAATCTTATAATTTCTCTTGTAAGAGGTTTAATGAACGGATCAGCTAAATTCTCACTTGTTTTCATAAATGTGAGTAAAATAATCCCACTCTTGATTAATTTTCTCACATAATCATGTCTAAGACTTATATGTCTTGACTTTCTATTGTATATTCACTATATGCACAAGCTAAAGTGGCTTGACTATCACAAAGTATAGAAATTGAATTCATACTCTTAAAAGTCAATGGAATTTCTAATAGAAAGTCCCTTAACCATTCAGCCTCCTTTCCTGCTTATGCTAGAGCAACAAATTATGATTACATAGTTGAGTGAGTTATACATGTTTATTTCTTGCTCTTCTAAGAAACAGCACCACCTCCCAAGGTAAACACCCAACCAGTAGTAGATTTGTTATCTCCTAAACTCGATATTCAACTTGCGTTAGTATATCCTTCTAAAATAGTAAGAAATTTTGAGTATTGTAGGCCATAATCTTTGGTTCGTTTAAGGTACCCAAGAACTCTTTCAATAGCCTTCTAATGCTCTATATTTGGATTGTTAGTAAATCTACTAAATTTACTAACTGCAAATGCTATATCAGGTCTTGTGCATTGCGTTGCATGCATAAGACTTCCTATAGCACTTGAATATTCTAATTGAGTAATTGTTCTTCCAAAATTCTTGACTAATTTGATACTTGGGTCAAATGGGATATTTGCTTCTTTAATTCTTAAGTGATTGAATTTCTTCAGTATGCTCTCTATGTAATGAGTTTGACTCAAAGCATATCCCCCACTATTTCTTTTTATCTTGATACCTAGTATGGTATCAACTTGCCCAAGATCTTTCATCTTAATGTTGAAGATAGAAACCTCTTTGTTTCTATAACACCTTTCATCTTGTTGCTCAATATTAGTATATCATCTACATAAAGGTAAACTATCATCATATAGTCATCATAAGTTTTAAGATAAACACATTTATCTGCAACATTGTGAATAAATCCATTAGAAAGAATTATTGCATCAAATTTCTCATGTCATTATTTTGGAGCCTGTTTTAAATCATATAATGATTTAATAAGTTTACACACTTTATATTCATTTCTTGGTAGAACAAAACCTTCAGGTTGTTCCATATATACCTCCTCATCGAGGTCTCCATTTAGAAATACCATTTTGACATCCATTTGATGAACATAAAGATAAAAAATTGATGCTAAAGCAAAAAATAATTCTAATATATGTGATCCTAGCCACAGGAGCATATATGTCAAAATAATCTATTCCTTCCTTTTATTGAAATCTTTTAGCAACTAACCTTGCTTTGAAGGTTTGAAGAGTACCATCTACATGATACTTTTTATGAAATACCCATTTACAACCAATAGGTTTAGAGGCAGAAGGTAAATCGACAAGTTCCCAAGTATGGTTTGACATAATAGAATCCATCTAATCATTAATAACATCTTTTCATAAAGCAAAGAGGCCATAGCTTCTTTAAATGCTTTATGATCATCTTCCACTTGTAAAACAAGAGGAATTATTTTTAAGACTCTCTCAATAGTTCCTTCTATAAGATAAAAATAAATACTTTGAGAATTAATCTCATTTGATCCTAACGTTTTTGCTTTCCGTACACAAGTGCTTCTCCTTAATTCATGAGATTGCTCTCCAATTTGTGAATTTAATTGATGTTCAATCAAAGGAATATTAGGTTGCTCACCAACCTTTTGAGATGTCTCCACTAGTGACTCTTCTCTAGTTAGAGGATGAATATTATTATTTAAAGTTAATAAGTATTCAAAGAACTCAACATCTCTAGATTCTATTATGATATTAGACTCCAAATTAAGAAGCCTATAAGCTTTACTATTTGAGGTATAGCCTACAAATGCATATTTGATTCCTCTTGGTCCCAACTTTATCCTTTGAGAATCATTATTCTTGTAATATGCAAGACACCCCATACTTTAATAACAAATGTTAGGTTATCTTCCTTTCCATAACTCATATGGAGAGATTTTATTCTTTTTAGAAGGAATTCTATTTGAAATATGATATGCAACCAATAAAGCTTCTCCTCATAAATTATAAGATAATTTAGCATGCAACAACATAACATTTATCATCTCTAGATAAGTTCTATTTTTTCTTTCTGTTAATCCATTTTGCTCGGGTGTTTTAGGTGCTGAATATTAATGAATTATGCCATATTGTTCACAAAACATATTAAATTTATTAGAAAAGTATTCTCCTTCTCTATCACTTCTTAAAGCTTTAATTTTCTTCCCTAATTGATTTTCAACTTCTGCTTTATACGTCTTAAAAGCATTAAAAGCATCATTTTTATATTTCAATAAGTAAACATATGTGAACCTAGACATATCATCTATAAAAGTAATGAAATATCTATTGCCTCCTCTTATTAACGTGCCATTTAATTCACATATATCAGAATGTATTAAATCTAACAAATTAGTATGCTTTCAATACTTTTGAAGGGTTTCTTTATCATCTTTGATTTAACACAAATTTCACATTTATGAAGATCATTAAAATGATAATTTGTTAAGCCACACTTAATTATTATTTTAATAGTGCTAATTCCAATATGTGCTAATCTATCATACTATAATGAACAAGAATTAATAATATAAACAGAAGCAACATCTTTATTAAATTTAGAATTATTGTCAACAATAGATAATTTGACCATTCCCTTAGTGGAATAGCCTTTTCTAACAAAATTTCCATTACGAGATAGAATTAACTTCTTAGATTCAAATATAAATTTAATTCTAGGTTTGTCAAGAAGATTCTCACTCATTAAATTTCTACTCATATCTGGTACATGAAGAACATTCATAGGAGTGACTTTCTTTCCCGAAGTGAAAGTGAGTTTCACATTTCCCTTGCCAATCACCTTAGAATGAACTTCATTTCTCATTTGAATTTCTTGCCCATTTGTGACTTCTCTATAAGTTTTGAAGAGTTTCTTATCATAGCAAACATGGACGATAGCACAAGTATCATACCACCAATTAGAAACCTTACCAAATATGGCATTCACTTCACTCACCGTAACGATTATATTATCATCTCCCTCAATGGAGTTGACTTCCAGTTTTTGGCCTTTCTTAAATCTGCAATCCCTTGCAAAATGATCAGATTTTTCACAAACAAAACAACCTCCACTCTTTGGCTTCTTAAATTTTTCTTGATCCCTTTTAGGGCCAAGATGATTCTCCTTGTTTTGCTTGCTTTTGTTGGAATTCTTAGGCTGCTTCACAACATTTGTTTTTATATTGCTAAAAGAGTTCTCACTCTTATCTCTCATCCTTATTCCTCCTCGATTCAAAGATGTTTTTGAATTTGCTCCAAGCTTCTTCTTATACCCTTTCCAAGATGAAGGCAACTTGGCTATTATAGCCCATACTTGAAATGGTTCAAAAAGTTCAATTTTTTCAGCCTTTAATTGATTAACAATGACCTGCAACTCATGCACTTGTGCCAAAATTGGCTTGTCATCCATAAACTTGTAATCAAAATATTTAGAAATTAAAAATTTCTTTGTGCCTTCCTCCTCAACTTGATACTTAAATTCTACGACATTCCAAATTACTTTTGCAGATTGTTCCATAGTATAAAGATCATAAAGTTGGTCCGAAAGAGTATTGAGAATGTGTCCTCTACATATAACTTCATCTTCATTTCTCTTTTTTCCTTCAGCCTTGAATTCATCAGTGTCATTGTCGGTTGGATCAGGAATTGGTTGAAAATTTGGATTAAGCACATAGAAAATCTTCAAAACAGTCAACATGAACTTCATCTTGTCTTACCAACAGGTGAAATTTATTCCATCAAAGTGATCCAAATGAACAAAATCTTGATTTAGTAATTTGATGGTATTTGTGGCCTCCATGATGAATTTGTATAAACTCACAAATATCATTTTTAGATTGTTGAAAAAATTTAACAAAAGAAGGGAATGGAAACTAATAACAAACACAAGATCAAGAACACTATAGGAAATATATTTAGACTTGAAACGTGTATAAATACTTTTTTAAAAATGATATTTGCACTCTCTTCTCAACAAGATTACTATGGGTTTGATGCAAATAGTTTTAGTGGATATGATAAGCCTTTAGAAGATTTGTATTGAGCAAACAATAAAGAATCTTCAAAAAGGACTTAGAAAAGGTCTAATTCAATCACTTGGAGAGTTATCAAGAAAGAAGAAGAATATCAAAATAGTTATTTTTCATAATTTACTCTTACATATCTATTTATAGATATTTTCACAAAAGACAACCTTTGAAAAATAACTACAAAGAAAATCATATTTTCAAATAACTCTTTTCAAAAGAAAATCTATTTTTTTAAATTTGAACAATTTATAACACTATATGAATCATTTATGATACTTCAACACTAGTCACGTTTATTAGAGCTAGCGTTCTCCCTACTCTAAGTCTATAATATAATTGAATTACAAGTATAATTTACAATAGCATAGATAGGTTCTAATAGAGTTTTTTTTAGGAACATCTAAAACCTTGATTTTTCATGCAACTTAATATTTATAATTTGACTTCTTAGAATGTGGGTAAGATTAGGATCAAGATTTTGATCGTATATGTATATGCATATTCAGTGGAATTTTTAGATCATATAATTTATAATAGAGTTTCCTTAGAGACATCTAATACCTTCGGTTCTGTATAATTTGACTACTTAGAACATGGATTATATATATATATATATATATGTGAGAGAGAGAGAGAGAATATATATATATATATGTGAGAGAGAGAGAGAGTGAGAGATCCTAATCGAATTATAAGTCAAATCACATCAAGGTTTGACCTAGACAAATTGCAACCTAATCAACTTTACATTGGCCTCTGGAACCTAAAATGATATAAAAGTTTTAACTTGATTCTCAGCGTGAAAATTAATTTATTCCAAATAGACAAAAAAAAGCTCCAAACCTACAAAATTAGGGAACCTTGACATTTCCAACAATGTGATGTGACTAGAGGAATCTCTCTCTATTAATGTAATAAGGAAAAAGTTGATCAATTTGCTATTGATTGCTGTCCTCTTAGATGCACCAAATAAGGTGACTTGGGGTGGTTGGACTGAATCAAAGCCAAAAAAAAATTTAGACTTTGACGAGCAATGAGCCGTAGGGGTTCTAGATAGGATCCTGTGAATACTTCCAATGTCCATATGAACCAAGGCTTAATTGTTTTCTTGATGTAAGATTTATTTGTGGCCCATCTACTTGGTGATGAATCAAGTATAGAAGAAATAAAACATTTAGCAAGAGAAAGAAATAATAGCCAATTATCCTTTGGAATCTCGTTGAGATTGGCACATAATCACAAGCTACGAGCTGCAGAAGAATGTAGGGCTTTGGCCATCTCATTAGGTTTGGAACTAAAAGAGAACCTATAACTCGTACAGGAGCCACAGTTTGTCCAACCAAATCAGGTTTAGCATTAGAATTCAATTTTATCTTAAGGATTAGGAATTGACTCTAGGAAATTTCTTAGGAAAAATATATCTCATATTATTAAAATTGATAAGTGTTTTAAGATTTCTTAAGAAAAATATTTCTCATCCCAGTGGACAAGGAATCCTAATAAAAAAAAAGGAGTTCTCGTGATGAAGAAAATTTGATAATTAGGGTTTGATTCCTCTGTAAATATCTCATATATTTTTAAATTTTAATGGAGGAAAATAAAATATAAGAAATACTTTTAATACTCATGGATTTCTCTCTAAAGTTTTTAGAAAAGAAGTAAAAGAAAAGAATATAAATTCTTTAGAGTTAAAGTAAGAGGGTTTATAAGAAGAATTTAATTTTTTCTTCGTGAATATAAGCAGGATTTGCCAAACCATATTAATCTTGTGCTAATTTTTTAATACATTCTTGATTATTGATCTTTATAATTTATTTTAGTTTTGAAATTTTTATCTCTCTATGTAACACATATTCCAAGGGAACTAATGAATTTAATAAGTGATTTTTTACTTAATTCTAATAATAGGACTATTATGATCTTAATCTATTATGATCTTAATGACACTAAGAGGGAGAGTAAATTAGTGCTATAGAAAATTTTAATCGACTTTAAAACTCGATCAAAAAATCTGTATTAAAAACATGATTAACAAAATATTGAGTACAAGTAGGGTTTGTCAGTAAAGTAAATAATAATAAGTAATCATAAATAAAAGTTATAGACAAGAGAAAGAATGTAAGCCAATTTATAGTAGTTTAGTTTTCTCAACCTACGTCTCATCTCAATTCTTTTCCAAGTTCCTTAGTTCTAATTTATGAAATTAATTTTATGCTAGCAAATTCTAATCTCCTATAACAGAATATACATCATTATTTAAATCCAAAGAACAAGTTATATTATAAAAATTATTAAGATCAATAGTATAAATATTATTATATTTTAAATATATATTCTTATTTTGTATTTCTATGTTGTAAGTATAAGATTTAAATTTAACATTATATCCCTTATCACAAAATTAACTTATACTTATTAAATTATATTTCAAGCCATCTACCAAAAGTATATCTTTAATGAAAATATTTAATTTATTACCAATATTTTCAATACTAATAAATTTTATTTTATTGTTATCTTCGAATGTAACATATCCTCCGTCTCAGTTAATAAGGTTTGAGAATTTTATTAGATCTTCAATCATATATCTTGAACATCCATTATCATAATATTATCTTTTACTTTTAGCTCTTATTTGGAGATGTACCTACAAGAAAGAGGGGTTTATTTTAGGTACTCATTTAACTTTGGGTCCTTTATGATTAGATCTACCTTTCTTTCTTTTTGACTTTAAATCACTTATGATTTTTTTAAGAACCTAAATTAATTTAAAATAACTATATTTCTTAAGAGAGTATGTGTAAGCATAGTGACCAAACTTTCTACAAAAGTTGCATTTAACTTTAGGATATGTATAAGTATATAATATAGGTTCTTTTACAAAGAAGCCAATGTCTTCTTTGTTAGGATCGAGTCCAGCATTAAGAGGAGGGGGTGGGTGAATTAGTGTAGTGGTAAAAATTACGTCAATTTCGAAAAATCTCAGTTTGATTCAAAACACGTTTCAATGATTAAGTCCGTTTCGATGAAATCATATCCAAAATACTTTAATTTGAAAACATTCATAATGAGTAGAGAGCAGTGAGCAAGGAAGGCAAGTTGTAATATAAATAAGAGTATAATAGAAATTGCATAGTAAGGAAAGCACACACCGATTTATAGTGATTCGATCATCCAATCTATGTCTACTCTCGATTCCTACTTCATCGAGGCCACCGGTATCCACTAGCAATCTTCTTTCAACTGGGCAAAGACTAACTATATTTATAACCCTCTTATCATTTTACAGGTTTAGGAGAATAATCTTTATAAGCACTCACTCACTCCTCTCTTAAACTGAAAGCAAATAAAGTCTAGAGGAGGGAAAGGATTATAGTAGTGTTTTTTCACTTTTAAATTTTCTGTACTTGTGTATTCCAACCAGGGATGAGAGGGATATTTGTAGGCTCCAAATATATTCAAACTTAGAACCAAAACTAGTCTTATCCTAGGTCCTCCGAGTACTGGCCGTACCATCGCTTAGGCTTTTTATCACTCGGTGGTAACATTGTCCAGTTTGGCGGTACCATCATCTCACATTGGGTGGTACCACCATCCAGTTTGATGATTCCATTGCTTGACATAGTCTCGGAGACTATGTTTTGGAGATCGAACCACCGGTGGTTCCACCACCTGACCCACCTCTTGGGTCACTTTTTGGGCCATTCACTTAGCCCAACATAGCCCATATTGGGCCGAATTGGTCCCTAATTGAGTTGGCCCAATTCTAACTTAATTAGTCCTAAAACCTACTTTGATCTAGATAATTCTTACAAAGCATGAATCAATTTTTTCGGCATGTCATTGGTCCATCGACACTTCATTTGATTCTTCAGTGCATCGTCCTCTCTTACGATCTATTGCCCAATCGACAGTTGTCCTCTACAACTCTGATCTTCTTGGTGTAATTCTGCTCTTCTTGGCCTAATAGTCGAGTCCATCATTTGAAACCTTTTGTCGATACGTCAATCGATCATTCGGCTCGACGTCCAATCTTTTGATATGTTTTTCTCTAGCCCAACATCGATTCTTCCTGCTTTAATTATTTATTCCTGATCGAAGCTCCCAGTGTCACTCAAAACATAGATTAGATCATAATCACTATCAATTGGTTTTATCATCAAAATATGAGATTCAATAATCTCCTCCTTTTTGATGATGACAACCAATTGATGATGGAGTTAACATTAATTTCCTCTATCAATATTGCCATATTGATAGAACATTCAAAATTCAAAAAATTTTGAATAAATAAAACATAATCAAAATTTTTAATTCAATATACAATGCATGAAATTATCATCATACTTCTCCCCCTTTGTCATCAACAAAAAGGAGAAGTGTATCTGGCTAGTTTTAAGAATATACAAGTTTTACAATATACTAGCAAAATTTATATCATTTCATAACATTCAATCATGGTAAGTTTTAAAGAGGTGCAAGCATAGCAATTTATCACTTGCTTCTTGAGATGTGCAAGTTTGCACTTTTGCTTCTTAAGATTGCAAGCTAGCAAGTTTTTAAGCTTCATTGAAATGTCCACGCTAGCAAACTTTGCTTTCATTTGCGATGCGGAAGCTAGCAAACTATCTCTCCCTTTGTCTTTGTCAAAAAGAAGGGAAGGATACAATGGTTAAAAATTTCAATCATTACATGAGACATACAAGCTATAAATATAAAGAAATCATATCAAAAGAAATATAATATCAAAGATCAAGAAAAATCAAGAAGAACATTATTCATTTGACAAATCTCTTTAATAAAGCAAAAAAAAAATCATACGAGAAAGCATTGTGAGAGATCTTGATTCATATAAAGAAAATCTCATGTTATAATTTCAAGAAATCAAGATCATGATTCAAAATATTCTCTTTAGCAAAATAAAACATAGGAGAAAAAATCAATTTACGCATACAATATTTCAATCATCAAAGCACATTTTCTCAAGTTGAGTATTGAAAAATCAAGAGAAAACAACTTATGATTCATTTGGATATATTTTCTCTTTAATAACATGGAAGATAAATAAAATTAAAGTTATAATTCCAAGAATTCAAGATAGGAACCATGATTTATTTGTGAAATCTTCTTTTAAAGGAATGATACGAGAACACATAACAGGAGATCTTAATTCATAAAAGGATTTTATTTTATAAGTCTCAAAAAAATTAAGATCATGATTTCGATAAAACTTATTCAAATTCGAATCATCAAAATTGTTGGAATCTAAAGCGGCACTAGGGGGGAGGGGGGTAAATTAGTACAGCTGTTAAACACGATAAATTTTAATAATTTAAACACTTGTTCGGAAAGCTTCATACGATAAAAAAATGATTTTGATTAAATCGTGTCAAAAACATGTTTAGCTTAAAAGCATTAAGAGAAGGATGGCAGTGAATAAGTGAAGAAAATAGGTTTGTAAAAGGATAAATGACAATAAAGTAAATGCAAACCGATTTTTTAGTGGTTCGGTCATATGACCTATGTCCACTCCTGATTCCTCTTCACTTGAGGCCATCAACTTTTCCACTAGCTATCCTCCTTCCAACGAGCGAGGACAAACTCCCTTTTACAAACTTTGTTTACAAGGCTTCCCTCAACACCTCTCTTAAAGACAACTTCAAATTTTGAAGGAGGGATTTCAACTAAAACTAACAGAGTTTTCCCTTAGTTTCTTGTATAATTCTTACTTTTCCAAGCAAGAACATCTGGGGTATTTATAGACCCCAAGAAGATTCAAATTTGGGGCCCAAATTTGAATCACCCTGGATTTCAAAGGTACTAACGGTACCACCGCTAGTGTTGGGCGGTACCACCACTAATGCTGGGCGGTACCACCACCCAAGTTTTTTGCCCTTGTTAGTGTACTGGGTGGTACCACCGCTTGGGACACTGACATGGTCAATGTATTGGGCGGTACCACTGCCCAGTTTGGGTGGTACCACCGCCTAGACCACCTAGGAGACTAAACCCACGTGATACCATAGCCCTAGTCTGGCGGTGCCACCGCCAGACAAGGTTCAGCAACCCTATTTGGGCCTTGAGTCCGGCCCAAACTTGTCCGGGTACAGGCCTAGTTGGCCCCTAATTGGATTAACCTAATTAAAACCCAATTAGACCTAATCCTACTTCAATTTAGTCAATTATTATTACAACGTAAATCAAAATGTCACTTGGCATGTCATTGGTCCATCGACGCTTCATCCGTTTCTTCAGCGCATCGTCCTCTTTTGCGGCTTATTGCCCAATCAGTAACTGGCCTTCGCAGCTCCGATATCTTTGGCGCAACACTACTCTTCTTGGCCCGATGCCCAACATCCAAAGCCTTCTACCGATTATCGACCAGACCTCCGACTCGACGTCCAATCTTCTGACGTGATTTCCTCCGGCACAACGCTAATTCATCCTGCGTCAATTGTCTAATTCTGATCGAAAGTAGACCTACGTGACTCAAAACGGAGTTAGATGATAAATCACTCTCAAGTAGTTTTATCATCAAAATATGAGATTCAACAAAAATCACTTTCATAGTTTATGAGATTCATAAAATAGATTCGAATCACATGTTGAAAAATCGAAAACTTTAGAGATATAGAGATTTTCAAGAAACATGCATTCCTCTTTTAGTGATTTATTTCATACAATCATGCCTTTATCCTTTTATGCCAAATAAAATCATGCATCAATAATTAGGACTAAAAAATAAATTTTGTCATAAAAACCATCAAGTCTAAAAATATAGCACATTAAGCATACGGTCTCTTCAAAAGATTCGATTTATCATGATAATATATATATTTTTATGTGTTTTATTTTAAGTTGTTTGTTTCATATAAGTATGCTCAGTTTTTTGTACAAAAGATGTGCATCATGTTTAAAACCAAAACATAAGTTTCGTTATGAAAAATATAACACCTTATTTCAAAACATAAGATCATTACTTCAAATCCTCATGCATAATATAAAATCATCAATCATGATACCATAAAGCATTTTCACAATCATTTTAATTCCAAAGATCTTTCTTTTATTGTTGTTGGTTGTAACAAGACATTTTCTTTCTTAAATGAATTTAACTTTTTGTGCTTAGTGCAAGAAATCAATGTGCAATTATCATGCTCAAAATTTTAAAATCACTAGAAAGAAAAGCATGATATATTTTTATATTTTTTTATTTCTTACTACCTAAATCAACTCATGAAAAGATTAAGTAATTTTATAATAAGGTAAAAACATTTTGGGTGAGTCACATACCTTATCATTGTGAGCTATCAAGGCATAGTTCGCGTCTTCGTCTTCGGATGTACTCGATTCTTGTATGCGTGCTTTCTTCTTCTTCACTTTTGTATACTCGTCTTTGGAGCGCTCTGACTTCTTGCATTCATAGCAAGAGGTTGTATTCTTTTTAAGTTTATTTTTATTCTTTGATTTTTGTTTAATGAATTTTTTAAATTTAATTGTTAGAAGTTCAAGGTCATCATCACTTGATCTTTCGATCGAGTGGTCTTCTATAGTTCGAAGTGCCTAATCCTTCATATTCTTTGGAAGGTAGTTCTTATGTTCATCATATTCTATGCATGTCATCTCATAGGTCATTAATGACCTGATAAGTTCTTCAATAAGAAAATTATTTAAATCTTTTGTCTCTTGTATAGTCATTACTTTCGGATTCTAATATTTTGGAAGAGATCTTAAAATCTTGTTTATAAGTTCAAAATTAAAAAAATATTTATCAAGACTTTTTAAACTATTGATGACATCTGTAAAACAGGGTGAATTAGAAGATTACATCAATTTTGGAAAACCTCGGTTCGATTTAAAACACGTTTTGACGATTAAGTCAGTTTCGATGAAATTGTATCGGAAATACTCTAACTTAAAAACATTCGTAATGAGTAGAGAGCAGTGAGCAAGAAAGGTAATTTGCAATATAAATAAGAGTAGAACAAAAATTGCATAGCAAAGAAAGCATACACTGATTTATAGTGGTTCGGTCATCCGACCTATGTCCACTCCCGATTCCTCCTTCGTTGAGGCCATTGGTATCCACTAGCAGTCTTCTTTCAACCGGGTAAAGACTAACTACCCTTATAACCCTCTTCTCATTTTACAAGTTTAGGAGAACAATCCTTATAAGCACTCACTCACTCCTCTCTTAAATTGAAAGCAACTAAAGTTTAAAGGAGAGAAAGGATTGCAGTAGCATTTTTCCACTTTTAAGTTTTCGGTACTTATGTATTCTAACTAGGAATGAGAGGGGTATTTATAGGCTCTAAATAGATTCAAACTTGGAGCCAAAACTAGTCTTATCCCGGGTCTTCCGGGTACTAATGGTGGCTGGGCGGTACCACCACCTAGGCTTTTTGTCACTAGGCAGTACCACCACCTAGTCTGGTGGTACCATCACCTGATACAGTCTCAGAGACTGTGTCTTGGAAGACCAAGCCACCGACGGTTCCATTGCCTATTCTAGCGGTGCCACTGCTTGACCCACATCTTGTGTCACTTTTTGGGCCTTTCACTTGGCTCAACATAGCCCACACTTTGGCCCAATTAGTCCCTAATTGAGTTGGCCTAATTCCAACCCAATTAGTCCTAAAACCTATTTTGATCTAGACAATTATTATAAAGCATGAATCAATTTATCTGGCATGTCATTTGTTCATCGACGCTTCATCCAATTCTTCGGTGCATCATTCTCTCTTACGGCTTATTACCCGATCGGCAGTTGTCCTCCTCAACTCTGTTCTTCTTGGTGCAATTTCGCTCTTCTTGGCCCGATGCCCGAGTCTATCACTCGAAACCTTCTATTGATATGTCGATCAATCCTTCAACTCGACATCCAATCTTCTGACATGTTCTCTTCCGACCCAACGTCGATTCTTCCTGCTTCAATTGTCTATTCCTGATCGAAGCTACCTATGTCACTCAAAATGCAGATTAGATCATAATCACTATTAATTGATTGCATCATCAAAATATAAGATTCAACATTCTTTTCTTAATATACAATATGTTTAGCAAGAATTATATTAAGTGACTAATTTTTTATTTTAAATATTTTTAATATTTGTTATAGTAATCCACACGGTAGGGGCTTCGACGACATTCCTCAAATCATTGTCTAAATCTCCTCGCAACGTACACTACGCGATCAAGAAGAGGCCGGCCCTTCTTGCTGTCCATGCATCCCAATCTAGGGCTATTGGCTGAGAATAAGAGGGGGGAGGAGAATAGGAGATGGCTGCCACAAAACCCTTAGCCTATGGGCCTTTGGTTCCCTCCTATTTATAGAGGTCCCCTATTAACTTAACCCTAATGGATCTTGCCCTGTTGGGTATTTATCTCCATCTAATTACTCAAGCCTCTTGGATTAGTGGATCTCTACCCAGTAATCTCTTATTAGCTTTTATTGGATCTCATCTTAGGATCCAATAATTCAGGGGCTTAATGGATATCCAATAAGATAGGGGCTCCGACGGATATCTTATATCCAAACCTCTACTCGTCGCGACACCTACCATATATGTGTGATCCTCTAGGCCCAATATTGAGCTGGCCATGAGTCATACTTGTCAGAACTCCTTTTGACTTAGTAAATTATTATCTCTATAATAATTCACTCGACTCATTGACTGCAGATAAACTAGGCCACTATGCCGCAGTCCCCAATCGATACAGGGGAATCCAATCCTTTGGACATATCCATCCTCAATTACCATGTACCTATAGTCCCTCATTCATCTAATATCCCAGAGACCCTATACCGAGCATGGACATCACAATATATGCAATACACAAGATAAAGTGATAAAATGTCTAATAATAATAAGCAAAAAGAGTACATGTCAAGTCACACGTGCCATCACTCACGTGATTGGCTTGTAATGCACATATGACTAGCAATTCTTACTTTATTATATTCACTAATGACTTCTCTAGGTATGGACATATGTACTTGATGAAGTACAAGTCTGAGGCCTTTAAGAAATTAAGGGAATACAAGAATGAGATAGAAAACCAAACTAAAAAGAGTATCAAGACTTTTCGATCAGATCAAGGAGGTGAGTACTTATAGAGTTCACTCAATTCCTCAAAGACTATGAGATTTTATCCCAATAAAAATCTCCTTATACACCTCAGCTCAATGGCGTATCAAGAGGAACCTCATGCTGTTAGACATGGTGTGATCCATGATGAGTTTCGTCGATATATCTATCTCATTCTGGGATACACCGTAAAGTCTACATCTTATCTTCTGAATAGAGTTCCAACTAAGTTGGTAGTATCTACACCATATGAGATATAGAAGGGGAAAAAGCCTAATCTTAAAGTTGTTAAGATTTGGATTTTCCCTACCTACGTTAGGAGATACAATCCCAACATGTTGGAATCCAAAATGGAGCAATGCAAGTTTGTGGGATACCCTAAGGAACTTGTGAGTATTATTTCTATCACCTTAGGACCAAAAGTTCCTTATAGCTAAGAGGGTAGTATTCCTTGAGAAGGCATGTGTTAAGACACTAAAGGGTTTTAACGTAGAAAGTAGGAAATAGCAGAAGGAAAAGGAAATAAAAATGGTTTGACCACTTCAAGGGGATCGGCCTCCTCGGTTTAGCCAAAAGACTGAATATTTCTCATTAACTCCAAGAAATAGTTACATCCCTATTTATAGAGCCCACGAGGACTCGGACACTTAATAATTAAATAGTAAATAAATACATTATTCAAGCTTAGGAAATAAAAGGTTCGTAACAGAATGGTGGAGATAGTAGGAGCATGATAAAGTTGAGTGAGGTTACAGAACTTAGCTCATGCACTATTTCGTAGCCAGAGTCTATTCAAGTACCTAGCACATAAGTTTCAACTTTACATAAGTCTAGTAGAGTATCTCATTCTCCTGAGAGATATGTGACACATTAGAAGAGAAGATGTTGAGGATATTGATCCTCAAACCTACGAGGAAACTATTATGAGTATAGACTCTAGGAAGTGGCAAGAAGCTATGAATTCTAAGATGGATTCCATATACTCTAATAAGGTTTGAAACCTAGTTAATGTACTTGAGGGTATCATACCTATTGTTGCAAGTGGATCTTCAAGAAGAAGATTGGAGTAGATGGAAAGGTGAAGACTTATATAGCAAGGCTGGTGGCTAAGGGGTATTATCAAAGGCTAGATATTGACTATGACGAAACCTTCTCACCCGTAGCTATGCGAAAATCCATCCAAATTCTATTGGCTATTGTAACATACTATGACTATAAGATCTGGCAAATGGATGTGAAAACATTTTTCCTCAATAGCAACCTTGAGGAGAAGGTGTATATAATATAGCCTATGAGATTCATGTCCAAGAAAAGTTCAGATAAGGTGTGCAGGTTACTTAAGTTCATTTATAGACTAAAGCAAGCTTCCTAAAGTTGGAACATAAGATTTGATGAGGCGATCAGATCTTATAATTTCGTTAAGAACGAATATGAGCCTTGTGTATATAGGAAGGTGTTGGAAAATCCTATAGGGCGACATCTCATGCGTAGCGAAAGGACAAAAAACAAAACCACGGATTTTCCATAGAAAAGTTATGTCATCGTGCAAAGATCGGTGCGTCAAAAAGAAATCCTTGAAAATTACATGTGTAAAAAAAAGTACCTAGGGAGATCGTATATTCCTGAATCCTTACAGATCTGTAGGAAGGATAAAGAAGGTCAAGCATCCTCCTCTCTAGCGGTATCCACACGGTAGGGACTGCAACAATGCACCTCTCTAGGGAGAGGAGAACAGGAGGTTACCACCAAAAAGAACTCCCAACCTATAGAGCTTTGGTTTCCTCCTATTTGTAGAGGCCCCCTGTAAACCCTAATGGATCTTGCCCTGTTGAGTATTGGATCTTCATCCAATTACCCAAGCCTCTTGGATTAGTGGGTCTCTACTCAATAATCTCTTATTAGTAATTATTGGATCTCATCTGAGGATCCAATAATTCAGGGGCTCAATAGATATCTAATAAGATAGGGGCTCCAGAGGATATCTCATATCCGAACCTTTACTCGTCGCAACACCTACCATATGTGTGTGACTCTCTAGGCCTAATATCGAGCTGGCCATAAGTGATACTTGTCAGAACTCCTTCTGACTCAGTGAATTATTATCTCTATAATAATTCACCTAACTCATCGACTATGGACGTACTAGGCCACTACGTCGCAGTCCCTAGACGATATAGGGGAATCCAATCCTTTGGACCTATCTGTCCTTTGTTATCATATATCTATAGTCCCTCATCCAACTAATATCCCAAAGACCCTATATCGGGCATGGTGTTGTCAGGCCCATACGGTCTCTTCTCAAATCTTGCTTTAGTCGGATTCTCCCGGATAACTCTTTCTCTCTCAATCCGAATAACCTTGGTCAATGATTTGTTCAAGCAAGAATACATGGGTTATTCCTCTCATGATACCGAGAGCAGATGATCCTCTATTGACACTCAATAGCCCTCATAAGGTTGACTACCACTCCCAATAACCGGTTGTAATAGATCTAAAACTTTCCAAACTTGTAAGTCTAGTATCAAAGAGTGGAGTACTCATACAGGACATTCTTAGTATCTCAAGTCTAAAGACCAGATACACTATTAGGGCTATGGAATCGTTGTCTGACGTGAGGTATCAATACCCATCCAGCATTCCATGGACGGATCAATCAGTGAACTCATTCCCCAATGAGCACCTGCACTATACCCTTAGTGTCCCCACATGAGTAGCTATGAGACCAGCCGCCTCCATCATATGGACGGGTATATAGCACACCAAAGTATCCGGTTGTCTCGATGTCCCTCTCGAGTAACCTATGACTAGGATTATTTAGGGTTTGTGTTTAAAGGCGAATCGGTCTCATTATCGTGATCTCATCACGATCTGATTCCCATTGCATAGATCCAATGACATCACAATATATACAACACGCAAGATAAAGTGATAAAATGCCCAATAATAAGCAAAGAGAAAGAGTGCATATCAAGTCACAAGTGTCATTACTCATGTGATTGGCTTGCAGGGCACATATGACTAGCAGAAGGTAAGTGGGAGCACTATCATCTTCTTGGTACTATATGTGAATGACATCCTAATCATTGAAAATGATATAAGAATACTCTCCACAGTAAAGGCTTGGTTATTTAAATATTTCTCCATGAAAGACTTAGGGGAAGTATCATATATCTTGAAGATTTGGATCTATAGAGATAGATCCAAGAGAATGCTTGGCTTGTCCTAGTCCAGGTACATAGACATCATTATTAAAAGGTTTGACATAAAAAAAATTCCAAAAGAGGTCTCATACCAATAAGATACGGGATATCACTTTCTAGGAGTATATCCCCAAAAACTCTTGAAGAAAGGGCAAACATGGATAGAATACCTTATACCTTTGTGATAGGATCTATCATGTATACTATGCTATGTACTAGGCCTGATATAATGCATGATCTAAGTGTTATGAGTAAATAGTAAGCGGATCCAGGTTTAGAACACTAGAAGTTAGTAAAGTGTATCCTTAAGTACCTAAGAAGGACTAAAGATATTTTACTGATATATGGAGGAAGTAGCCTTAGGGTTAAGGACTACATGGACTCGAGTTTTCAGTCCGATGTCAATGATAGCAAGTCTAATTCAGTGTATGTGTTTACTCTGAATGGAGGAGCAGTATGTTGGAAAAGTTCTAAATAAAATACCACTACTAATTCGACCACAAAGGCAGAGTACATTGCTATGGCAAAGGTAGGAAAGGAGGGAGTCTAGATGAAGAAGTTCAACACAGATCTAGGAGTTGTGCCAAGCAGCGAGGAGTCGATTTCCTTATATTCGGACAACAATAGGGCGACTGCTCAAGTGAAGGAACCCAGGTCTTATTAGAAATCTAAGTACATTCTAAAGAGATCATGGCCCGAGGAGATATAGTAGTGGAAAGAGTTTCATCCGAAGATAACATTATAAATCTACTAATGAAGCTATTGTCTTATATTATCTTTGAGCATCATAGGGGTCTAATGGGGATCAGACTCATAGGTGATTAGCTTTAGGTCAAATGGGAGATTTTTAGTCATAGGTGTCCTATAAGCCAATCACGTGAGTGATGGCATATGTGACATCCATGGATCTATCCAATGGGAATCAGATCGTAATGAGATCATGATAATAAGACCGATTCATCTTTAAATATAGATCCTAAATAATCCTGGTAATAGGTTACTCAAGAGAAATATTGAGATAACCAAACAAACTAGGGTGTTGTATACCCATCTAAATGATGGAGGCGGTTGGTCTCATAGTTGCTCGTGTGGGGACACTAGAGATATAGTACAGGTACTCATTGGAGAATGAGTTTAATAATTGATCGACTCATTAAATGCTAGGTGGCTGATGATACCTCATTATTAGATAGGGATTCCATCATCCCAATGATGTATATGGTCCTTAGACTTAAGATACCAAGGATATCCTATATGAGTACTTGGCTCTTTGATACCGGAGTTATAGGTTTAGAAGTTTCAGATCTAACATGGTCGATTATCGAGAGTAGCAGCTAACCTTACGAGGGTAATTAAGTGTTGATAGAGGATTATCCACTCTCGGTGTCATGAGAGGAATATCCTATATGTTATTGTTCAAGCAAATCCTTGGCCAGGGTTATTCAGATTGAGAGGGAAAGGGTTCTCCAAGAGAATTCAATTAGAGCGAGACTTGAGTAAATTCCATATGAGCTTGATAGTATCATACTCAGTATATGATCTCTAGGATATTAGATGGATGAGAGACTATAGATATATAACTGAGGACAGATAAGTTCAATAGATTGGATTCTCTTGTATTGCTTGGGGATTGTGACGTAGTGGCCTAATACATTCGTAGTCGATGAGTCGAGTGAATTATGGAGATAATAATTTACCAAGTCAGAAGGAGTTCTAATAGATATGACTCACGGCTAGCTCGATATTGGGCCTAGAGGGTTACACATATATGGTAGGTGTTACGATAAGTAGAGTTCAAATTGTTAGGATCGAAGAGGCACTAAGAGGGGGCGGGTGAATTAATGCAGTGGATTAAAACTTGTATGTTTGAAATCGATTTCATAAATAGCTAGTTCGTAAGAAGATTTCGATTCGATGAAAGATGACTTAGTTAAAGTAGCTTGAGTAAAGGAGATAAAAACCGAATGATTTATAGCTAAGTAGAGAAATGATTCAAAAATTTAAATACTCACACATTCAAGGAACACCACGATGTATAGTGGTTCGGTCAAATGACCTACATCCACTTCCGAAGCCTTCTTCGATGAGGCTCCCAACCTCCACTAGTAAGTCACTTTGAAGGGGAAGGACTAAATATCCCTCTTACAATCCTTTTACAAGAGGTTCACACTCTTACAAATTTTTCAAAGAGAAAGAGGGAGGTGAACACTAGCTATCGAAAACAAGACTTTGCCAAAGCTTTTGCTCAATTTCTAACTCTCAAAAGGGTGGTCTTTCTGCTGAGAAAGAAGGGGTATTTATAGACCCCAAGAGGATTCAAATTTGAGCTCCAAATTTGAATTCATTTTGGGTTTCCCGGTGCTAGCGGTGCCACCGCCTGTCAGTGGTGGTGCCACCACCTGTCAGTTGATAAAATGACAATGTACTGGGTGGTTCCACCACCCAAGGCAGTGGTCCCACCACCTAGTCTCTCAGGTGCTAGGCGGTGCCACCCCCTAGCTTTCGGCCACTGGGCGGTGCCACCGGCTAGCACTTTGGTTTGGGCCTTAAACTCGGCCCAAACCGGTCCAAAACAAGGCCCAATGGGCCCCTACTTTTGGTTATAGGATTAACACATAATCCTAACCCAAATTATATGCTTAACTATGAAATTGAAATATAATTCTAAGTGATTTAAACTGATATTCTTCAAGTCTTCTTCTAGCAAGCTTTCTAGCGAAATTCCGGTGGACTTCCGACACTCCTTCGGATTTCTTCCGACAGACTCCCAGCAAGCTCCTAGATTCTGTGGCAAGTTCAATGAGTCTTTGGCAAGCTTTTGAACCTTCTCAGTGATCTCCACGAACCTCCGACAATCTTTCCGGTGAACTTCCGAAACCTTCGGCAAGTCCTTGATTCTATCTTGGTTAGTTCTGGCAACACTTCCAATGATCCTTCGGACTTCCGGTGAACTCTCAAACTCCCGGTGAACTTGACCTCGGTAAATCGCTTTATGTTTTCATCCTAACGTAGTTAATCCTGTACACTTATCTCGACAATATGGATTAGAACAAATAATTCACCAATTGACTTCATCATCAAAATCCGAGATTCAATAATCTCCTCCTTTTTGATGATGACAATCAATTGATGATGGAGTTAAACTTAACTCTCCCTATCTATATGCCATATCATGAGAAGGTAAAGACACTTGAATTCAATCTTTTAAATTCAAGCCGAAACTGATAAGTTTCATTTATCGTCAAGCTTAATAAACATGATTTTTCATCCATAAATATGAAACTTCATATTTTACACAATGTCATGGCATGATATGCATTTTCTAGTTGAATGATAGACATTCATCATTTCAACAAGAGAAACTAATCACAAATTGAAATAACACAAGGATCAAATGATATCAATGAGGTGCACAAAGTCAAGGCATGATATCAAATGAAATAATAGCTTAAAAATTTAGACATTTGAGATATATTGCAATACATTGCAATACATTGCAATGCATTGCAATGCTTCATAGCAATTAATTATTGATTTCAAAGCATAGCAAAAGTAATTTGTAATATGAACCATGTAAGTTATTGCGATGAGATATAATACATATAAGTCATTTTTCATTCCAACATATTGCTACATATAAGTCATTTGTCATCAATTTCATATATTTCTCCCCCTTTGTCATCAACAAAAAGAAGGTGAAATAGCCATCACGAGGTATCATACCATACAAAAAAAAATGAGTGGTCAATTTTCAAGCATATGATAAATGAGTCGAACAAAATGAAAATATGTCATCCTTGACTGAGAAATCCGAAAAATATTTGGATAATTTTTATTCATGTTCATGAGATCCGAAAGAAATCATTAGAGTGTCAAAATGCTCATGAAGAATTCATACATGAAGAATATAAGACTCAATTTTTTGATTAAGAATTCAAGCATAGAATTGTGAAATGATATATCATTAAAGTCATTCATCAAGGATTTCATATTTTAAGGTAAACTCCATGAGAATGAGATATCAAAACTCATAAAACTTCAACGATTTAAATATATCAATATCAAAAATTTGAAGGAAAAACTTCGATGTAGTATTCTTGTAGTGATTCATGAGGAGGAAGTCATAAAACCTTGAATCATACAGATTAGCATAAGAATAAAAATTGAAAATGAACATTTAAGAACTTAATTTTGCATAAATAATGATATTAATTTATGCATATGTTAAGTTTCATATAAAATTCAAGTTATGAAATATCTTTAGTCATACTTAAAGGAGGGTATAAAATCAGTTTTTACTACATCATTAGTGTCCACTATTTAAAGGAGGAAAACAACATCATGATAGCTTTCATCAAGATTATGATCGAAAGATAAAAATGAGAGCTCCATGATATAAAGATGTTATCAAAATGTGAAAATATAATATCAATGTAAAACTATCAAAACTAAAAATTTAATCATTTCATCAAAAGTCATAACTAAAAAATTCATCAATAGGAAGATCAAAATGCCAAGATGATATTGTAATGATGTCATTCAAAAATGAAGAGGTGATATTAAGATGATACAATCAAAACCAAAGTTGGAAAATTTCGGAAAAGAAACATGCAACATCATGTATTAGAACAATTTAGCATGTCTAATTCTCTTCTAATGAAGTCAAATTGTTCTTCATTTAAGGGTTTTGTGAAGATGTTTGCTAATTGGTGTTTTGTATCAATAAATTCTAGAATGATATTATTATTATTGACATGATCTCGTATAAAGTGATACCTAATGTCAATATGCTTAGTTCTTGAGTGTTGAATTAGATTTTTGGTTAGACAAATAGCACATGTATTATCACATTTTATGGGAATGTTCTTTAAATAAATTTCATAGTCTTCTAAAATAATTTTTTATCTAAACAACTTGTGCACAACATGCACTTGCGGCTATGTATTCAGCTTCCGCCGTAGATAGTGCAACCGAATTTTGTTTCTTGGAAGTTCAAGAAACAAGTGCATATCCTAAAAATTGGTATGTTCCGGATGCGCTCTTTCTATATATTCTATATCCACCAAAATCCGCATCCGCATAGGCTTTTAAATCAAAGTTATCGGATTTTGGATACCATAATCCTAGATTAGGAGTTCCTTTAGGATACCTAAGAATTCTTTTAACAGCTTTAAGGTGAGATAACTTAGGATTAGCTTGGAATCTTGGACCTACACTAAACATGATATCTGGTCTAGTTGCGGTGAGGTAAAGTAAGCTACCTATCATTCCCCTATATGTTTTTTGATCAAAATTTTCTTCACTTTCATCCAAGTCTAACTTGGTGGAAGTACTCATTGGAGTATTGATGGCTTTTGAACCATCCATGTTAAATCATTTTAATAAATCAAATATATACTTTATTTGATTAAGAAATATACCATCACTAAGTTGTTTAACTTATAATCCTAAAAAGAAGGTTAATTCTCCCATTAGGCTCATTTCAAATTCATGATTCATGCACTTAGCAAATGATTAACATAGTGATTTATTCGAAGAACCAAAAATAATATCATCAACATAAATTTGAACAATAAGAAAATTATTTTCAAAATATTTAATAAATAATGTAGTATCAACCTTGTCTTTAGTAAAATTATTTGAAATTAAGAAAGAACTAACCCTCTCATACCAAGCCCTAGGGGCTTGTTTTAATCCATAGAGAGCCTTAGTTAGTTTAAACACAAGATTGGGAAGAAGAAAATTTTCAAATCTGGGTGGTTGTTCAACATACACTTCTTTGGAAATAAAACATTTAAGAAAGTATTTTTGACATCCATTTGAAAAAGCTTGAAATTATTACTACTAGCATAGGCAAGGAGCATCCTAATGACTTCTAATCTTGCCATAGAAGCGAAGGTCTCTTCATAATCGATACCTTCTTCTTGGTAGAAACCTTTGGCCACTAGCCTAACCTTATTTCTAACCACGATATCGCATTCATCTTGCTTGTTTCTAAAGACTCATTTAGTACCAATAACTAAATAGTCACTAGGTCTAGGAATAAGCTTCTATACCTCATTCCTTTCAAATTGATTCAATTCTTCTTGCATTGCAATAACCCAAGAATCATCTTTCAAGGTATCGTTAATGCACTTAGGTTCAATTTGAAAAAGAAAAGCGGTATGGGCACAAAAAGTTTTAGAAAAAGAATGAGTTTGAACACCTTTCGATGTGTCTCCTATAATTAATTCCTTGGGATGGTCATCTACATACTTCCATTCCTTAGGTAAGGAAATTTGGGAAGAAGATGCATCCAAGTTACTATTTTGAGGAGAGGGTTCATTTAAATTCAAACCATCAAAATCAAAATCATCATCAAAATCTTTTTCTTAAATTTAGAAATTTTATTAAAAATTACATGAATAGACTCTTCTATAACTAACGTTCTTTTGTTAAAAACATAAAAAACTTTAGAAACGGAAGAGTAACCAAGAAAGATGCCTTCATCGGATTTAGTATCAAATTTTCCTAAAGCATCCTTTTCATTTAAAATAAAACATTTGCAACCAAAAACTTTAAAATAAGAAACAATAGGTTTTTTGTTATTTCATAATTCATAAGGAGTCTTGGATAGAGATGGTCTTACTAGAACCCTATTCATGATATAGCAAGCCGTATTAACGGCTTCGGTCCAAAAGTATTTGGGTAAACTATGTTCATTTAACATGGTTCTTATCATTTCTTATAAATTTCTATTCTTTCTTTCTACTACTCCATTTTATTGAGGATTTCTTGGAGTAGAGAAGTTGTGGTTTATACCCATTAGATTCACAAAAATTTTGAAAGTCATGGTTTTGGAATTCTCCATCATGATCACTTCGAATCGATGAAATCATAAAACACTTTTCATTTTGAGTAAATTTATAAAATTTAGAAAAATATTTAAAGCAATCACTTCTGTGAGCCAAGAAATAGGTCCAAGTATATCTACTATAGTCATCTATAATGACAAATGCATATTTGCTACCTCCTAGACTTGTTGTGCCGATTAGTCTAAATAAATCTATATAGATCAATTGTAATGGTCTAGAGGTGCTTATTTGATTCTTTGATTTGAAGCTAGTTTTTATTTGTTTTCCTAGTTAACATGTATCACATACTTTGTCCTTGACAAACTTGACATTTGGAATTCCTCGTACTAGTTCTTTAGAAGAAATGTTAGATATTAGTTTCATGCTTGCATGGCCTAATCTCCTATGCCAAAGCCAAGCATCATCATTTAGAATGGAGAAGCACATTTCATTACTAAGTTCTTTAATGTTAATGGTGTAAACATTATTTTATTTTAACGTAATCGTGGATATGTTGTTATTTGATTTTTCAATGATGCAAGCATTATATTCAAATCTAACAATATAACCTTTATCGTATAATTGACTAATGCTTAAAAGATTATGTTTTAATCCATCAACTAGTAATACATCATCAATTGAAAAACTTGATTTGTTATCTATGGTTCCCTTGCCAATGATTTTACCCTTGTTGTTGTCTCTGAAGGTGACATACCCTTTTTCTTTGCTAGTGAGCAAAGAGAATTGAGATGGATCTCCGATCATGTACCTTGACCATCCACTATCAAAATATCATCTCTTGCTCCTAGCTTGTGATGGTGAATGGTTCTACAAAAGAGGATGGTTTTTAGGTACCCATTTGATTTTGGGTGCCTCAAATATTGATCTATTAATTTTTTCATTTAGCATTAAATTATTTATGATTCCTTTAGGAACCCATATCAATTTATGTGGACTAATTTTCCTAAATGGACATTTGAAAACAACATGTCTGGATTTATAATAAAAATTACATTTTAAATGAGGTAAAACATATAATGTGGGTCCTTTAATAAAGGTGGTAGGATTTTGGTGAGATCCACTCACAAATCCAATTCCACTTCTATTTCCAACGTGACTCTTGTTTGTAAGGATCATGTCCAAGCCCTTGCTACCGACCTTAAACTTGTTTAGGGTCTCTTTAAGTAGCAAGTTCTCATTTTTGATTGCTTCTAAATATTCACATTTAGAGCATGGGGGTGAAGAAGGAGTTTGGAGACTATCAAACTTATCTTGTAATAAAGCATGCTCTTTCTTTAATAAATTTAACTTCTTACTAATAGTTCTACATTCATCAAATAATTCATGAAAAGCGATAGAAAGTTCAACAAAAGATAACTTTTCATTAAATAACTCACTAACCTCTTCTCCTAAAGCCATTAGCGCGAAGTTTGCCTCCTCTTTATTGCTTGCTTCTTCATCCTCGGAGTCACTTGAGTCATCCCATGTAGCCTTCAGTGCCTTCTTCTTCTTGAGTTGCTTCTTCTTGGCTTGGGGGCATTCATATTTGAAGTGTCTCGATTTCTTACATTCATAACATATGACTTGGTCCTTTTTTTATTCAAGTTTATTTTTGGTTTCATTTTTAAATTTACCCTTTTTAATGAATTTTTAAAATTTTCTAGTTAAGAGTACAATGTCTTCGTCAAAGTCCTCATCACTTGATGTTCCTTTCATGTAGTCTTCTTGTGTTCTTAATGTTATATCCTTCCTGTTCTTTAGAAGGGGGTTGTTCTCTAACTCATCATGAGCATGACATGTCATTTCATAGGTCATTAGAGACCCGATAAGTTCTTCAAGAGGAAATGTTTTAAGATTCTTGGCCTCTTAAATAGCCGTAACTTTTGGATCCCAACTCTTTGGAAGGGATCTTAAAATTTTAGTCAAGTTTAAAATTAGAAAAGCCTTTACCAAGTGCTTTGAGTCTATTGATGACATCTGTGAAGCGGGTGTATATGTCTCCGATGGACTCACTTGGTTTCATTCAAAAAAATTCATAGGAATGCACAAGAATGTTGATTTTGGACTCTTTCACTCGGCTAGTGTCTTCATGAGTGATCTCAAGAGTACGCCAAATATCAAAAGTCGATTCACAAATCATAGGCGACATGTAATAACCCTCGATTAAATTCATTTTTGTCGAGAGCAAGAGGGGGTGAATTAGTGCAAACAAGGCATTCATAGCCTTTGCGTTTAAAAAGCAAAAGTCTTCTTCTCCGATTCATTCCATTCACTTGTTGGAAGAGAAGATTTTTGAAATCCATTTTCGACGATGCTCCAAAGCTCAAAATCCATGAAAATAAGAAAGATCCTTATACGAGTCTTTCAATACGTGTAATCCGACCCATTGAACATAGGCGGACATGTAATGGAATGACCTTCTTGCATGTCGGAATAAGCCATCTCTCTTGGGTTATAAACCAAATATGAGAGTGAACCTTGCTCCGATACTAATTGTTAGGATCGGAGAGGCACTAAGAGGGGGGGGTGAATTAGTGCAATGGATTAAAACTTGTAAGTTTGAAACCGATTTTGTAAATAGCTAGTTTGTAAGAAGATTTCGATTCGACGAAAGATGACTTAGTTAAAGTAGCTTGAGTAAAAGAGATAAAAACCGAATGAATTGTAGCTAAGTAGAGAAATGATTCAGAAATTTAAACACTCACACATTCAAGGAATACCACAATGTATAGTGGTTCGGTCAAATGACCTACATCTACTTTCGAAGCCTTCTTCGATGAGGCTCTCAAATTTCACTAGCAAGTCACTTTAAAGCGGAAGGACTAAATACCCCTCTTACAACCCTTTTACAAGAGGTTCATGCTCTTATAGATTTTTCAAAGAGAAAGAGGGAGGTAAACACTAGCTATCGAAAATAAGACTTTGCCAAAACTCTAAAAAAGGGTGATCTTTCTGTTGAGAAAAGAGGGGTATTTATATACCCCAAGAGGATTCAAATTGGAGCTCCAAATTTGAATTTATTTTGGGTTTCGGGAGCGGTAGGAGCTCCAAGTCGTGAACAACACGACGCAAGAAGAGCTATGGATTCAAGCAGTGAATGCCATGGTGCCACCGCTTATCAATTGACAGATGACAATGTCTTTGGGTGGTTCATACACGGATTCTTGAAGAGTCTCAGGGGCCGGCAAGTCGAGGACAAGGCGATGCATTGCCCAATGAAGCCTAGGGCGGTGCCACCCTCGCACATTTGGCTACTAGGCGATGCCACCGCCTAGCTTGCTGGTCCTGGACGGTGCCACCACCCAACACTTTGGTTTGAGCCTTAAACTCGATCTAAACCGATCCAAAACAAGGCCCAATGGGCCCCTACTTTGGGTTATAGGATTAACACATAATCTTAACCCAAATTATATGCTTAACTACAAAATTGAAATATAATTCTAAGTGATTTAAATTGATATTCTTCAAGTCTTCTTTAAGAGCGTGAGCTTTAAGTACAAACTTAATGAAATTTGCCTTCTCAACTCTCAAGAGAATGGGTGAAACCGATGGACTTCCGACACTCCTTCGGATTTCTTTTGGCGGACTCCCAACAAGCTCCCAGTGGATTCCGGCAAGACCTCAGTTATCCCGCAGTTGAATTGAAGAGACCCAATGTTGTTAAGTCCTCACCAATGGTGATGATTACTCAAACTGAGATGGAGCAAATTTTTGGAGGAAGGCTTGAAAGGTTGCGGCGATGAGTTCAACAAGCGAGTCTTCGGCAAAGCTTTTCTCCTTCTCGGTGATCTCCGCGAACCTCCGATGATCTTTCCGGTGAACTTTAAAGTTCGACGAAACCTTCAATTGACAAGTCCACGATTCTATCTCGATTGGTTCGTCGCAACACTTCCGAGGACGTCGAAGGAATAAGTGGGGAGAATGTCCTTTGTATTATGCTTGTCCGTGTGAACTCTTGAACTCCCATGAACTTGACCTTGATAAATTGCTTTATATTTTCATCCTATCGTAGTTAATCCTGCACACTTATCTCGATAATATGGATTAGAACAAATAATTCACCAATTGATTTCATCATCAAATGCCACCGCTTGCTTAATTTAACACAAATGGGCCCTACTTTGATTATAGATATACATCTAATCCTAGCTCAAATTATATACTTAACTATAAAATTGAAACATAATTCTAAGTGATTTAAACCGATATTCTTAAAGTCTTCTTCCGACGAGCGAGCTTTTGAAGAAATTCTCGTGGACTTCCGACACTCCTTCGAATTATTCTCCGCGAACCTCCGATGAACTTTCAATCCTATTCTATCTCGATTAGATCAAATAAGAGCTAATCAGAGGTTATTGGATAGAGATCCACTTATCCAAAAAGCTTGAATAGTTGGATGGAGATCCAGTACCCAATAAGATAGGATCCATTTGGGTAAGTTTATAGGGATCTCTATAAATATAACAGAACCAAAGGGTTATAGAGTAGTCTCTTTTTAGCTACCACCTCCTATACTCCTCTCTCCCCCTCCTCCTTAACCAACAGCTCTAGTTTAGGGTGTGTGAATAGCAAAAAGAGTTGACCTCTTCTTGATCACATGGTGTGCGTGAAAAGGAGGATTGTGTAGTAATTTGATGAGCATCTTTGCAATGTCTATCATGTGGATCACCACTAGAGAGAAAGATAGTTGATCTCCTTTATCCTCTCTCATATCTGTAGGTTTTTAATGATAAACGATCTCCCTAGGTAACATATCTTTCATATATGGATAGTTTTTAGTTTTATATTTTTTGTGTACTAATCTTTATATGATGAGATACTATTTTATATGAAAAATCTAGGATTTTTATTTTTTGTTCTTCCACTATGCATGTGATACTGCCCTAAGTTTTCTAACACTTCTTTGGCTTCTTTTTCTTTCTAGTCTCACTAGTAGAGAGAAATAGTTTCTCTTTCTTGATGGTACTCTTGGCCTCCTTCAATATATTAAGGAACTTAGGGAGAGTCACCTCATGCTTATTCATATTAAAATTCATAATGAATTAAGAAAAGAAGTCTAGTAGGGACTGAAGTACAAGATCCATACATCGGTTATCCTCTAGAACCATTTTTAGACCCATAAGCTTCTCTATCCTCTTAATCATCTTAAGGATATGGTTCTAAACTAGTGCCCCCTCAGTCATCCTAGCTCAGAAGAGACAACTTGTATATCTCATATCGTTAAATCCTTCATTGTTCCTTAAACAATTTATAAAGATGTAGAGAATGGATTTGGTATCCATCTTTTTATGTTATCTCTATAACTTGGGAGTTATGGAGCTCAACATGTAATACCGAGCAAGAGTGGAATCATCTAAGTACTTCATATAGCGAGCGATCTCATCCTCACTTGTCCTTTCCTCAAGCGTGGGTAACATTGTGTCAAGGACGTATTCGATTTTTTTTACCATGAGAATTATTCTCAGGTTGTAGAGTCAATCCATATAGTTTAGACCAATGAGGTGGTTGACATCAAGTATGTCACGTAAGGGATATGAAAGCGACATATTTTTGACAAACAAAAAATGTAGCATAAATAAATAATAATTATTTATTATTTATACGGTCTATGATCATCTATTCATATCATATATCACATGTACATATCATTATGTAGGATTACTAGATAATAATATTTATTTATTTATTTAAACTATTTAATTAATTACTTTATAAAAATTTTTGGGGTACCCTAACCTAGGGGGCTCCATGTAACTAAGAAACCCTAGTCGCTAGGGTTACCCCTACGGCTAAGAATCCCTGGCTGCAAGATAGCCTTGGGTGGCCAAAAAACCCTAGCCATCTGTTTACCCCATGCGACTAGGAGTCTTTAGCCATAAGGTCACTTAGGTGGCTAAGAAACCCTAGCCACTAGACTTCCACATCCATCTAGGACTCCTAGATATATGGGAGTCCTTTGCCATGGTTGAGAGCATGCTGCTCTCAGCCAGGTAGCTTTTGGTTAAGCCAAGAGCAACAAGTTAAGCTCTCAGCCCATGTTACGAGCAGCCTTCAGCCAAACTAAGGCAACAACAGTTGCTGCCCTTTTTCCTCTATTCTGTGACAACTTTGGTGACAAAACATTGTTCTAAAGTACCTTTTAATAGAGAGAAGAGGTGTTGTCCAGATTTAAAAAAATATGGCGAAAATCATAATAATCACGTATAAAACAATTCTATGTGATTCATCAATACACACATTTTAAAAATGAATCATCACATGAACCAATCTGGCTCTGATACTACTATTGAAAAATCTGATCAGAGCATTACATGTGTAGTAGAATAATATAAAACAAAAAGGCATAGATTTTCCCCAAAAAAGTATCTCACCATCTGCGAAGATTAGTGCACAAAAATCATAAAACCAAAAATTGAACGTATCAAGAGAAATTTGTTACTTAGAGAGATTATATATCCATAAAAAATCCTAAATCTATAGAAAAGGATGAAGGAGGTCAATTGTCCTCCTCTCTAGTGGTAATCCATACTGTAGATGTGGCAATGACGCTCCTCAAATTGCTACACGATCTTCCTCTTCATGTGCACCACGTGATCAAGAAAGGGTTGACCCTTCTTACTATCCACACAAGTTTAACTGGGGCTATTGGTTGAGGAGGAGAGAGGGAGGACAATAGGAGGGGCAACCAAGATGTGACTAACCTATGCCACCTATTGGGCCCTCCTATTTATAAAGATTCTTGCCACTTATCTCGAATGGATCCTGCCTTATTGGATATTGGATCTCTATCCAATTATCCAAGCCTCTTGAATTAGTGGATCTCTATCTAATAATCTCTATTTACTCTCATTGGGTCTCAACCAAAAGATCCAATAATTCAAAAGTTTACTAGATATTTAATAAGATAGAGGCTCCAACGAATATCTTATATCTAAACCTCTACTTATTGCAGCAACTACCATATGTGTGTGACTCTCTAGGCCTAATATCAAGCTAGCCGTGAGTCGCACCTATCAAAATTTCTTCTTACTCAGTGAATTATTATCTTCATAATAATTCACTCGACTTATCGACTATAGATATACTAGGCCATTGCACCATAGTTCCTAGATGATACATGTGGATTTAATCTATTAAATATGTTTGTCCTTAGTTATCATGTATCTATAGCCCCTCATCTATCTAATATCCTAGAGACCGTATATCGGGTATAGTGCTTCAGGCTCATATAGAATCTACTCAAGTCTCACTCTAATCAGATTCTCTTAAAGAACTCATCTCTCAATCTGAATGACCCTAGCTAGGGATTTTTCTAAATAAGAACACAGGATATTCCTCTCATGATATCAAGAGTAGATGATCCTTTATCGATACTTAATTGCTCTCGTAAGATTGGCTACCACTTCCGATAGTTGGCTATACTAGATCTAGAACTTTTAGACCTACAAGTCTGATATTAAAGAGTGAAGTACTCATACAAGACATCATTGGTGTCTCAAGTCTAAGGACCAGATATGTAACTAGAACATGGAATCGCTATATGACAATAATGTATCATCAACTATCCAATATTCCATGAGTAGATCAATCAGTGAACTCATTCTCCAATGAGCATATACACTGTATCCTTAGTATCCCCACACAAGCAATTATGAGACCAACTATCTCTATCATATGGATAGGTATATAGCACACCAATCTGTCTGGTTATCTCGTTGTCTTTCTCAAGTAACCTATGATTGAGATTATTTAGGATCTGTATTTAAAGGTGAATCAGTCTTATTATCGTGATCTCATTACGATTCAATTTTCATTGCATAGATCCATGGGCATTATAATATATACAACATGCAACATAAAGTAAGAAAATATCAATAATAATAATAAGCAAAAAGATTACGTAGCGTGTCACATATGTCATCACTCACGTGATTGGCTTGTAGAACACGTATGACTAACATTTATTACATCATTACTATCAATAGACTCATTTAAGCAATTTCTAGTTTTTCATTCATGGCAAGTTAGTCATTCTTTATATTTTTCAAATCATGGAATTCTAGTGATTTTTAAACTAACTCATTTTTAAGTTTAAGATTAGATAATTCTAAATCTTGACATTTAGTTCAAGAAGTACAAGATGTTGACATATAGTTATCATACTTATTTTTCAATACATCAAATTCATTAGTGAGTGAGACATAATTTCTTTTTAGCAAACTATATTTTTTTATTAATTTTTTTAAGTTTATTATATAAATCATGAAATTCTTTAAGTATATCATGTAATAAAGAAGTTTCGAAAGAGACAAATACCTCATCGTTGAAAGCTATTAAGGCATAATTTACCACTTCTTTATTAATTTGCCTTTTCACTTTTGACTCACTTGATTTATCTAATGTTGCTTTGAGTATTTTTTTTTGTCGATGACTTCATTTTTAATTGTGGACACTCATTTTTTTAAGTGTCTTAGCTTTTTTGCACTTATAACATATAACAACTTTCTTAGGCTCACTTTTATTTTTACCTTCTCATCTTGCAAGATTTGTCTTGTTTTTTATGAACTTCTTGAATCTTTTTATAAGAAATGTCATATCTTTATCGTCATTACTTGAGCTTTCGCTCAAGTAATCTTCTTTGGATTTAATTATGATATCCTTCATTTTCTTTGAAAGGTATTTGTTTTCTTTATCATGTGCTTTGCATATCATTTTATAGGTCATTAAATATCCTATAAGTTCTTTAAGAGAAAGATTATTTAAGTCTTTATCTTCTTAGATTATCGTTACCTTTAGATCCCAATTTTTTGAAAGAAATCTTAAAATTTTACTCACTAATATAAGATTAATATAGTTTTTATCAAGAGCTTTTAATCCATTGACAACATCCATAAAACGGATCTACATATCACTAATATATTTGCTTGGATTTATTTTAAATAATTCATAACTATGAATAAAAAGATTAATTTTGGATTCTTTTACTCTATTTATTCCTTTGTAAGTGACTTTAAGTGTGTCACATATATTATATACAATGTTATAAGTGGAAACTTGATTAAACTCATTTTTATGTGAAGCATAAAATAAAGCATTCATAGCTTTAGCATTTAAAGAAAACATTCTCTTCTTAAAATTATTTTATTCATCCATAAGTTTAAAAGATTTTTAAAAATCAAATTTGATAATATTTCATAAATCAAAATTCATAGGAAGCAATAAAATTCTCACTCGTATTTTTCAATAAGTGTAATCTATCCCATTGAACATGGGAGGATCTATAATAGAATGTTTCTTTTGATTATTTAAAAATATCATTTATTCTCTCTTAGGTGTTAATCTAAATGGTTCTCACTCTGATACTAATTGTTAGAATCTTAATAGTACTAAGAGAAGGGGGTTGGTGAATTAGTGGTATATCAAATTCTAATCACATTTAAAACTTGATAATAAAATCTATATAAAAAATACGATCAACCAAATATTAAGTGTGAATAAAGTGAATAATAAGTAAACAATTACAAACAAAAGTCATGAGTAAGAGAAAGAATACAAATCAATTTATAGTGGTTTAGTCATCTCGACCCACATCCACTCCTAATTCATCTTTCCTCAAGACTACTAAAAATTTTGATTTGATTACGTATACTGATGCTAATTTTGTAGGATATATAATAGATATAAAATATACATTTGAAATTTGTTAGTTCTTAGGTCGTGCACTTATTTCTTGATCTTCCAAAAAGCAAAACTCTATCATACTATCTATAGTTGAAGTTGAATATGTTGTGGTAGGTACATGTTGTGCGTAGATAATTTGGATGAAACACTTTAGAAGATTATAGATTCTACCTAAAAAATATCTCTATAAAATGTGATAATACTAGTGTAATTTGTTTAACAAAGAATCCTATTTAACACTCTAGAATTAAGCATATTGACATTAGATATCATCTTATTATGGTTTATGTTAGTTTTCATGATATTTTTTTTTATTTCATTAACATGAAATATCAGTTAGTAGATATTTTTACTAAACCATTGAGTGAGAAATAATTCGATTATATTAAAAGAGAATTAGGCATGTTGAATATTTCAAATGCATGATTAAAGATCTTTTGCTATTTGTTCTTTAATGATACTTTTTTTAACTAATGACTAAGGGAGAGGTTTATCCAAATGAATCATGATCTTTTGCTTGACTTCTCATTATTCATGACTTAAATTTTGTTTTGTAACTCTTTTGTATTCATGACTTATGTACTTCATTCTTTTTGTTTATGATAAAATAGGGAGAAGAAGTAACTTATATTTTTCGTTGATAACCAAAGGGAGAGAAGTAGTGATTCATGCCTAGCTTATATGTTGAATAAGGAGACTTATATACTTTTATAACTTTTTATTAATAGTGACTCATGCCTAACTTTTATTTATTATTTTTTAAAATTTAAAACTTGATTGAATATTTGGGATTACAATGATAATATCAATAACATTGAATTTATCTCAACTTGAATTCAAGACTACCATTGAAAAAGTATTATTTTGAATTTAATTTCATCATATTTTTAAGATTACATATTAGAAAGAGGAGCCTTGTTAAGACTTCGTAAATAATTGATCTCTTGGTGTTAATAAATTGAATTTATCCTTGATGATATAATATTGAGATCTTTCATGTATTATGATATCAAAGCAATTTTTATTTTTACACCATTAGAACATTGACACAAAAGGAAAAAGTTGGTACCGTGAACCATGATATTATATCCTTCTTTTTACTGATGACAAAGGAGGAGAAATAGTAACTTATGTTTTTTATTGCAGACGAAGAGGGAAAAATTGTGACTCATGCATAAACAAGGAGAATTATTACATCTTGCTTATAATTTTTTTATTATTATATAACCCATGTTTGATCTATGCAAATGATTTATGGGTATCTTTTGATTGACATTATCATTGATGACGGTTGAAATTTAAAACTTGAAATGATTACAACTTCAAATTTAAAACTTGATTGAACATTAATTTTTTGGCTTGAATGATTGCATCATAATATTGACAAGATCAAATTTCTTTCAACCTAAATTTAGTATAAGCATTTAAAATGATATATAATCATTTGAGTTCAAGTTTATCATAACTTTTTAAAATGACATAGACAGTGGAGTCTTATTAAAACCCCATCGTTAATTAGTTGTTATCATAAAAAAAAGATTATTAAATCTTAAATTTTGATAATAAAATCAATTAATAGGTTTATTAGACTAAGATGCTTTTGAGATAAGTGATATATGAAATACTTTGATCATGGACTTGAACCACCAAAGGGCCAACTATCGAGCAGGAGAGTTAGATGTTGTGCAGAGAAATTATTATGTTGAAAATTGAAAGTTGAGCCAAAGAATTAGTCGACATGCTAAAGATCGGACTTTAAGCTATAGGTTTGGGCATCATGCCAGAAGAATCGAATTTTACACCGAAAGATTGAATGTTGTGAAAAAATCGATATACTAGTGGAATGAGCAAGATGCCGAAGGAAATGACGATGTACTAAATGTTCGAATGAAGTGCCAAAAAATCAAATGACATACCGAAGAGTGTATAACGTGCTGAAGTCTTAATCAAAGTTATTTTGGGTCAATTTGATCTTTCAGCACTTTGCCTAAATATCCGGCACATCATCCTTTCCTTCAGCATATCACTCATTCTACAAGCATATCAATTTTTCCATGACATTCAATTTTTCAACATAATATCTAATCCTTATAGTACAATGTCTCAACCTATAGTACAAAGTCTAATATCTTGCACATTGATCAATCCTTCGACCTGACATTCAATTTTTGATATGACAATTTCTCAATATAATGTTCAACTCTCTTGCTCAATAATTGACCATTCGATAATTCAAGTCCATAATCGAAGTTTTTGCTATATCACTTATTGTAACAGCATATTAGTCTAATCAATTTATTAATAGATTTTATCATTAAAATATCATATTCAACTATGAGAGTTTCACACTTCCTAAGTTATTAGATAATCAAAACATGTTATAGAAAACATCGTTATATAAGTCAACAAGGATTACTAGATTCATTTTAAGTTTTTAGAACTAATATAAATCAAGATGATATTTTAATTTTCCTTTTTGTCACTCAGTGACATAAATTTTTTTTTTCATTTTGGTAGATTATTGGAAGTTATTAAAGAATCCATAACAAACACCAGTTGCACCCATTTGAAACCAAACCCTAAAATGCTTGGTTTAAATCTAAGAAGAAAGGACCAAATCTAATTTCCCTCCTCAACCATTAGGAAACATCTAAAATTGTCATTATTTTTCATTTTCGATACCTAAGTTTTAAAGTTATTGTATATTTAACGTTAGTTTTGTTTGCCGAAGACAAAACTTATAGATGCACTGATATAAGCTTAGCTAACCTAAGCAATGTTAGAATTTAATTTGTGCCTTCTTCCAAATCATCATGAAGATATTCATTATATTGAAAGACGAAATAGATTGAGCGTCCAACATGAGATTGAACCAAATTAAATATTGGTACTCGAAAAATAAAAAAATCTCTTAGAGAAAAGAAATTCATAATAAATATGTGATTTATCAATGGAGACTATATAAGTCACATGTGATATGTTATTGAGGGATAGAGAGTTCGAGTCATAAGGAAGATCCTTTAAGCGAAACAAGAATACCTTATTTTATCTTTATTCTTCCTTGTATTTATCACTCTCTTTATCCATTCAACATAGAATGCACGACCAAATCTTATTTCCTTCAACTTAATCATCATAAAAAATCAAAAATAATAATCATATTTCATTTTTCAGTGCCTAGGTTTTAAAATTACCATATATTTGATAATATTTTTACTCATCTAAAGTGAAGACCTAAAACACACACATATAAAGTCGGATTAGATCTAAAATGTATAAACAATACTATTTATTATTAAATTTTAAATTATTATCATATTTCATTTTGGATATCTACATCTTAAAATGATCATACTTCTAACACTATGTTTGCTCACCTGAAACCAAATGCTAAGACACATATAGATATAAGTCCAGCTAGACCTTGGTTTGCATGTCCAAATCCTATTCCTAACTTGAGCTAATCATCATTATAAATCCATAATCATTGTAATATTTTATTTTTAATATCTAGGTTGTAAAATTATTCAGCCACAATCGTAGCTTTCAAGATCATATCTGCTCCCAACTAGAAACAACAAGATCAGTCATCCGTTCCTTCTACTAACAAGATGGGGGTGGTGGGGTTTAAGATGGGGATGGGGGATGTCGTGCACGCTATGAAAATTATCAATATTCATTATCCAATATTCATTAACGTCATGAAAATTTTGACACAAAAGAGTGCATAAATTGGACTTTATTTTAATTCATCATTAATTTCTTGGAGTATTTAAACATGCATTATTGAGAATTGCGTCATCTTCGAGTTCCAAAACCACAAAAAATTTCCGTGGATGTCGTGCACGCTACAAAATCCATGATAAGATGATTACGCCTGTAGGGTGTGACAGGAATAATTGATCGAATGATTGCCAATGAGCTCGTTCATTGACCTACCATAAGTTTCAAGTTGACCTAATAATTTCATTGAATGATGGCCAATTGATGGTTTAATATGAGCTTGGAAGATCGATATGACCCCCCTTTGATAGAATCAACGATACTTGGGACATATTTAATAATAGAATTTGGACTATCAAGTGTGATATCACATAAATTCAATCAAAATCGAAATCGAAATCGGATCCGATCTTGACAAATTGCTGGTTTCATAACTCATTGATCATGTGATGGTAGTGGAATCATGTTAGAGTTGATCTATGTATATTATGACAGAAGTAATATTCGTTGCCCTATCAAAACCTGATATGCGGATACCAACCAGATAGAAACATTAAAACACCACTTTATCACACATTACAATAGAAATTAGAAATTATTCTCTATATCTAAAAATATTCACAAACGATTAGGAAATATAAACAAGAATCCTTTAGACCACGATGCTTGTATATTTCTTTTTTTCTCCTATTTGTAGGATCTACTTCAGAAAATTTTATTTGATCAATTTGAGTATTGATGAGACCTTGTCGAGATCACATCTGATAGTAATCTTAGGAATCCGATCGACTAGTGAGCCTTTCTCTCTTCTTGACACTTATGCTAATAGACAATTCTTGTTTTGAGCTTAGGTTCAAAATGAGGATCGAATCAGATTATCTACATAATTTATATTATTAATAATGATTGAAGGATTTTTTTTTATATATATAAAGAGTGAGTGACAAAGACGAAATTTGAATCCAAGATGAAAGTCTTTATCAACTGGACTAGCTAACATCTTTAATAATAATTAAAATTATATTATAACTTTGTGGCATATCTTATTTGAGCGAATAAAATGGAACCATGTGGCATTCTTAATCTAGTCTAAGCCTCGACAAATTACAGCTGGTCTCATAGTCAGTCTCGTTGATTTGATCACATGGTGGGCTGAAGTAATCAAATCACAACCATATATATGTTGTGTACGAGATGCGTCTTCTCTCGAGAATGGTCCAAACTAGGAGCCGTGTATCGGTTGTGGACGGCCATGATTTAGAGAGGGCGACATCCAAAGCAATCTCTCTCTCTCTCTCGCTCTGTGTTGGCCATCAACAGTTGCATCCGCGTGACGCCAACACATCAAGAGGATGATGTCTCGTTGGCAACATAATATATCATTCGTGTATACACGATTTAATGACGGACATATATATCGACTGGGCCAATATAAAACGCAGGCGGAGGGGAGGACACGAAGGGTTGGTGGGATCATGCATGCATGCGTTGATGATGGATGTAGCACGTGGGAGAATCATCCATCATCATGTAGTGGCCGCTGTCTCACACATGCATGGCGGATATGGCTTCTGTGGCACCATCATAAGAAGATTACGTGTCAATGTGGAGCTCCTATCTTTCCAACTTTGGATTCCTTCTGCACGTATCAGTCTCGGCATTCTTAGCCAAACAACTGTTCCATGCTTTGCATATATTCCTTTTATTATGTTTCCTTTGATAACAAGAGATATTAATAGAACTTATTTATTTGCATAGAGAGAAGAATTCGAAACCAAGACAAAAATCTCATACACCAATAAACAAATAACAAGCAAGAAAGTTGATAGAAAATTTACATAATTTATTAATAAGTTCACGAAGAAAATAAAATTTTCAGAAACATAAATATAAGGAATGTTTTACTTGAACTAATTCAAAATGAATTCTAAAAGGATTCACAAGAAAAAACCTTAGAATATATAGGGTATTTATCTAAGTGCTCTTTTCGAGTTTGAATTTTTAATCCTAATCTTAAATAATTTAAATCTAATTAGGACGCAAAGAAGAGAATTAAATGTTTGGGCTCTCTTTATTGCGATCATTCTTGTTCTTTCTTTCTTGTTCCATGAACATTTTTTTTATGTTGCTGCAAGGACTATTAATCATTCGAAAATAAGAAGAAAAATGAATTAAAGTTGGAAATTTAGCAACGTGAGAGACTTTCATTTCCCACAAAGCACTGAATAATTAACATTTTATTAGTACAAAGAATACTTTAAGGAGTCTGATGGGAGAGACAAGAAGTGAGAACTAAGAAGTTGTCTTTGACTGCGTGCTTCGATCAGGTACGTCGCATCCAGGAATTGTTGGGTTTCATGATTAGTGGTCAAAACACTTCTTTGACCGATGGAGAGAGAGCGAGATGAGAAGGTGGTGGCACCACACGTAGAGATGAAGACATGGCATTAGGGCTTGGACAAGTTGGACCATCGACTTAGCTTGTCTTCTCACAATTCCGATACATAAACTGCTAAGAAATTGATGCTGTTGTCCACCAAATCATCACAGTTTGTGACTTGCCATTTTTTTCTCCCTCTCCCACATACAAATCCCGATATTATCTTTCTATATATATAATAATAATAGATAGTCATAATATTTCAATTATTTATAGTTAACTATGAATTTTTTCCATCATTTAGCTATCGACTGAATCGATACTAATATAACTTGACTAATTGTAAGAGATTTCACTTCCTAATGCTCATAATGAACATGGAAGACTCTGTCTTCTTTTAACACTGTTGTCTTTTAATTCTACTACGCATGGTGTGGGGGCAAGATCTATCACTTGTCCTTGGAAGCAATTAGTCTATCTCCACTACGTGTGTTTGACTCAAAGGTTCTTTAGATTTGATATCAAGATTTTTGAGAGTCAAATCTTTTGAATGATTTGGTTGTTTGAATTGAGTTTCATTACACCACACATGGATGATTTGAGAATAAAAGAAAGAAGAAGAAGAAGAAGAAGAAGTGGAAAATTAGGAAACATCTTCCCATCCCAATAACTCTAATTCACCTCATACTACCTCAATTAAAAGGACACTTAAAAATGGATTGTATTTGAGATTAAGAGCATCAACCAAGACAACAAGAACTATTGGTGATGATAAATCCTCCTTTACTTGGGTGATAAATATAATAAAAAATATAGAACCACTACTAGATTGCTTATCCAATCAATTGTCACTAGATTAAAAAAAAGACTTATTTTTTCTTAGTTTTAGTAACTAAAATAGAAATTTTAGCTATCAGTTCCTATCAAAATTTTACACAAGTATTGGCACTTCATGTGGGGAGTACTACACCTATTGACAGCAAGCTATGTTGACATGGATATTGATAGCAGCCACATGCACTCTTCTCCTCATTTGTCCTTATTAATAGCCAACCATTTGTAGCCCACCTCCCCTCATTTTTTCATACAAGATAAAAGCCTGAGAATATTAAATAATAATAATGATAATAATAAAGTCTTGGGTTTTTAATATACATATATGACTAACAAAGCTTTCCGCGTTACGTAATAGTAAGAGCATTAACGCCATGAAGGAAAGTGAATGCATCCGGAAGTTTCATTGTGTTTTCTATATGCCACGTGGCACGATATGGATGGAATTGCAGCTACGCTTTCCTGACATCGATGTGGGAACCGACCGTGTTAATCCGACCTTCCTCATTCACTCGACTCGCACATGTGGGGCTCAGCTACTGGTGCCACCTGGAGCTTGCCGACACTGCGCTGCAGTGCAGTGCTTTACATGGTTTCCTCTCGAGGTCCCGTGGGACCTGCTGGGTGCGGCAAACAACGCGGTGGCCGGGAACGCCGCCGCCTCCTGCCTATATAAACCCACCCTCACCGTATACCTCCCCCTGCGCTGAGCTCTCTCTTCCCCTGCCCCAGCCTTCTTCTACCCTTCTCCTCCTCTCTCTTTCGTCCTGTTCTACTAGGTTTAAGCTACTAGTTTTTTGGTACTCATGGGGAATGCGGACGGTGTGCTTCCCGGGACGGAGTTCGGCCGCCGCGTGCCGGTGCCGCCTTCACGGCCATTCCTCGACACCTTCAGGGCCAACCTGAAGGAGACCTTCTTCCCCGACGACCCCCTCCGGCAGTTCAGGAACGAGAGCGGTCCGCGACGAGTGATCCTGGGGTTGAAATACTTCCTGCCCATCCTCGACTGGGCCCCCACCTACAGCCTCAGCCTCTTCAAGTCCGATCTCATCGCAGGGGCCACCATTGCCAGCCTCGCCATCCCGCAGGGCATCAGCTACGCCAAACTCGCCAATCTGCCGCCGATAATTGGGCTATGTGAGTGCCATCACTTGTTCTCGCAAGATACGCGCCGCCTATGGCTCGGTGAACGAAGAGAGTACATGTTCCTGCAGATTCAAGCTTCGTGCCGCCGTTGGTGTACGCCATGATGGGGAGCTCGCGGGATCTCGCGGTGGGGACGGTGGCCGTGGCGTCGCTTTTGATCGGGTCGATGTTGGCGGACGAAGTCTCGCCGACGCAGGAGCCAGCATTGTATCTGCACTTGGCCCTCACAGCGACCTTCTTCGCTGGGCTCTTTCAAGCGGCCTTGGGGCTGTTGAGGTGGGTTTACTGATGTCCAATGCTTACTGAGACTTGGAAGGTGGTAGCAAAGAAGAGTTTAGGTGAAGCAGGTTGAAGCTTTCCCGAGCAGGAAGCGGGTTGCTTCTGTGGGACGTAAGGAAGTAGGTTTGGCTGCCGGAGTGAGCAGACAAGGACAGTAAGGCACGTGGCCCCACGTTTTTCGTATTTCCCGCAGAGTGACTTGTTATCTTGGGTTGGCCCGTCACTTGTGTAGGCTTTAGATAAGCATGCTAGCTTCTAGAAATATATTTTTCTAGAAGATGAATGCTTTAGCATTCTTTGGCACATTCTGTGTTTATAGATTTTTTTTCTTCTTTGTGGAAGGAGAGCGTTAGGTTAATCTATAGATCTTCTAAATGTGCAGGCTTGGCTTCATAGTGGACTTCTTGTCACATGCAACGATAGTGGGATTCATGGCAGGAGCTGCCACAGTGGTGTGCCTGCAGCAGCTAAAAGGGATGCTGGGCCTGGAACACTTCACCACTGCCACTGACCTGGTCTCTGTCCTCAAGTCAGTTTTCACACAAGTTCACCAGGTTCATTCCCTTCCCAGACGGTGATAGTTCAGTTTACTTCCTCTTGCATGATTCCAAAGTGCACAAGAATGTGGGTTGCTGAATGCCTCTGCATTCATTCCTGTCGTTAAAACACAAAGAAGCTGTCATCATCTTGTGATAATTCTTATTGATTCTGATGGAACCTCAGTTTTACTGATGGGTTCCACCTTTGGACTCTCTCTAATAATTGCTGGTGGTCGTGGCTTCTTCTTGTTCCTGCAGTGGAGATGGGAAAGTGCTGTTCTTGGATGTTGCTTCCTCTTCTTCCTCCTCCTGACTCGCTTCTTCGTAAGTAATCACTCCTACGTGACTCTGTTCGCATGTGAAATGGGAACTTATATATCCACCAACAAGCATCTTTGTCAAGCAAATAGATCTAGAAATCATCGAAACCTTTATCGTCAAAGTGACTGCAAATTCCCAGAGGACAACTCACGGATGACATCCATATCCGTTGATGGCTTTGCAAATTATTGCACCAGCTGTCATCAACAGTAAATCCAGAGAAGTACCTTGTCTCTTTGTTCTTGTCTACTACCTTCCCAGTCTACCCCAGTGCTTAACTAAACATGCACGCAACTGGCGGATTCAGACTGCAGTTTGACTTAGCTCGTTCCAATCCTTCCCTTTTTGTTGCTTGAGCAAGTTAATAATCTCAACTTTCTTCTGCTGAGAATGCATGGCTTTGTCGGATGCGTTTGTTGTCCTTTGATTCTGTACCCAGTTTCATTGGTTGGTTTACCAAATGGAATTAATCTGGGCCAAGTTTTACAAGATTCCATTGAGTTGAGGTAATCAGCATGTAATCTGAATCAAAATCTCTATTTGATCATTGAGCAGAGTAAAAGGCGGCCCAGGTTCTTCTGGGTCTCTGCAGCTGCCCCTTTGACTTCTGTCATACTGGGAACCCTGCTCGTGTTCCTCACTCATGCAGAAAACCATGGAGTCCAAGTGGTGAGCCCTCTTTCTCCGATCTCAGCCATCCATCTGGTCTCTACTGTAGCACTGTCTTCAATCGTACGATGGCACCTAATCTGCAGATCGGATACCTGAAGAAGGGCCTAAATCCGCCGTCGGCGACTAGCTTAATCTTCACGGCGCCGTATCTCACCGTGGCGCTGAAGACCGGCGTCGTCACCGGCATCGTCGCCCTCGCCGTAAGCCTTCTTCTTCTCGCAGATAGATTATTAGACAACTGCCTGTCGAGTTCAGACGCTTGATCTGTGATGGTCATTGCTTGGGATCACAGGAAGGCATTGCGGTAGGGAGGAGCTTCGCCATGTTCAAGAACTACCACATCGATGGCAACAAGGAGATGATAGCTTTCGGAACGATGAACGTTGTTGGATCCTTGACATCATGCTATCTCACAACTGGTACGTTTTGTTCCCTCGAGGTCCATGTGGTTATCGAGCTAGTCTCAGCTAGCTGAAGCTGATTCTGGTGCATCTGGCAGGGCCGTTCTCGAGGTCGGCGGTGAACTACAACGCCGGGTGCAAGACGGCGATGTCGAACGTGGTGATGGCGGCGGCGGTGATGATCACCCTGCTGTTCCTGACGCCGCTGTTCCACTACACCCCCCTGGTCGTCCTCTCTGCCATCATCATGGCCGCCATGCTCGGCCTGGTCGACTACGAGGCGGCGATCCATCTGTGGCGCGTCGACAAGGTCGACTTCTGCGTCTGCCTCGCGGCGTTCCTCGGCGTCGTCTTCGGCAGCGTCGAGATCGGACTCGTCATCGCAGTACGCTATACACCTTCATGACGCCAACTTGCATGCGATCGATAGCAAATAGCTCCAACCATTGCTTGCTTGGTTGCAGGTATCCATCTCCATACTGAGAGTCCTACTGTTCGTCTCAAGGCCGAGGACGACCGTCCTCGGCAAGGTTCCAAACTCCACGACTTACCGGCGGGTTGACCAGTATCCGGTGGCACAGACTGTTCCCGGCGTCCTCATCCTCCGCATCGACGCTCCCATCTACTTCACCAACGCCAGCTACTTGAGAGAGAGGTCAGTACACCAAACAAGCCTCGCCACGTTGTTCTGCTGAAGGTAAGAAATAGATGATGAAGTGCCGATGTTTGCTTGTCAGGATATCGAGGTGGATCGATGAGGAGAACGACAGCTCCAAGGGAGAGACCAGCTTACAGTATCTGATACTGGACATGGGTGGTAAGCTTCAATCCTGTTTCTTATTCTTCTGCTGTCAACAATCTCGATATGACTGCGTCTTCTTGCAGCTGTTGGCAGCATCGACACCAGCGGAATCAGCATGCTGGACGAGGTCAAGAAGATCATCGACAGGAGGAGCATCAAGGTAGGAAGCTTCTGCGGATCCTCACTGTTGCTGCATCATCGAGGTAGGAAGCTTCTGCTAATCTGATGGTTTTCATGGTGACCAGCTTGTGTTGGCGAACCCCGGGAGTGAGGTGATGAAGAAGATGAACTCGTCGAAGATCCTTGAAGCCATAGGCCATGAGTGGGTGTTCCTCACTGTAGCCGACGCCGTTGCTGCATGCAACTTCATGCTGCATACGTGCAAGCCAGGGGCCGCAGCCAATGACAATGGAGCCTGCGAAGCCGTGGTTTAAGCAGTAAGAATAGTTGCAGATCGTAGCAAGATAGAGATAGCGTGCAGGATAAAGATTGGCATGCGGGAATGCGAGAATGGCATCATGCTAAATACTACTAAATTTTTTTTTCCCGACCTCCCCATGGAAGAACCATTGAAGTGTCCTGTTACTGTAGGAGCGATGGCAAATCTGGCATCGACTCTTTTTGCGTGATCTTTGGAGGAGTATATATAATATAGCAACATGCATGCTTCTTCACACAAATCCCTGCTGATTTCAACAAGAGCAATTATGTTATGCAATTGCAGATTTGGCATTGACAGAAGAAGGATAAAGAAACAGAAGAAAAAGAGCAAGTGGGATCAGTTCATAATGTACCTGATATTTCCAAGTATTCCGTCATGACAACACCATCTTTTCTTCCCCATTAAGAAGTGAAGCCAAGCGGTAGAAGACCACATGAAACCAGACGGTGGCAACTCATTCTATAACCAGAATCAAGATTTCAAGACACTGAAGAACCACATAAAAGTGATGCAACACTACCATGTTAATGTCTCTGCACTTGCTGAAATTATGCTCTCAGAGTAATGGGTTTCAGCATCAATGGCAAACCCATATTGTCGCAAGTCCAACAACTTCAATATAAGATAAAAAGCTAATTATTATGTAACAAAGACCTCAGAATTATCAACATTGCATGAGTGAGATGCATCTGGATCTATCCAAGAATTCCACTCGACAAAAAGCTTCTCACTCTGTAATTGATCTAAGATACTTCTGGTAACTTTATGTAAAAAAAATCACAAATAAAGAATAGTCTTATGCAAACAACAAACATAAAGGTGATACTCCCCTCTTTAAAGTGGTATTATCAACATTGTATGACTGAGAGATGCATCTGGAGACTGTTCGGCCCCACCTATACAAGATTTCCACTCAACCAAAACCTTCTCTCTCTGTAATTGATCTAAGATACTTATGCTAATTTTATTAACAAAAATCACAAATGAAGAATAGTTTTATGCAGATAATAGAGGTGGTATTCCCCTCTTGGAGATGGTAGATTACGAAAAATCTTCTATTTGACATGTGTGAAGAACCTGTGGCCATTGTGTCTTTATGTACAACTCAAGATACATGGAGTCACTAGTTAAGCTGACATTGACATGTCAGACAAGATTTAATAGACCATTTAGGAACTCGGATGCATTAGAATTGCTGGTCGATTATGGATGACAGGAAGTTTTAAATAAAAACTTCAATCCATTTAAATATGATGTGCTAATATAGCTTTCCTAAGATCAGGATGTACTCCATCTAAGCATGGGGATACTGACATCTCAGTTCATCTCAGTCATGGCCAATCATGGAGATTAAAACCACTAATGCTGCATAGACTTGGCAATTATTGTTACTTCAACAAAATGGATTAAACTATGCAGTACAAAAGTAATGGTATGACCACTCATTGTGTCAACAATCAACACTTTTAATGAGATCAACCAGGATAAGTATGAAAAAACAGTTGACAATGGTCCTAATTACCATATGTAAAATGGATTTGCAAAATATTGCCATAACATGATAGGTTTTGTTAGGATCAGTGTGAAATAAACATAATGAAATATCCACAATAAAGCTTCAGTCTCTTCCGTAAAAAAATAATTATGGGAAGCTTTTGCTAGTTGTCCATATTAAATCAATTTATAGCCAATATAAATCAAGCAGCAAGTAAATAGACAAAAAAAAAAAACCTGCAGGGTTTTCTAAATTAGAATAAATTAGACAACGATAGCTGTAGCAGAGGAGCACTCAGAATACCATTAATGCCGGAGCAAACTAATGAAGATATGAGACATAATAGCATATGTGATGGATCATAGATAAACTGTAACGTAGGTCCCTCGTGAAATGACATACCTTATTTTCATCTTTGATGGATCAATCTCCCATTGTTCTTTTGGTTTTTGAGAGCCACTTCTTTCCTTCAACCAGATCTTCTAGGCCCCTCAGGCCAATTTTATCAGCTCTAAAGAACATATCATTGCCACCAAAGCCCACATATGCCTTCAGTTTAGAATGTGACACCCTTTCTTCACTTCAGAAGGAGCCCCAGCTAAACCATTTTCCTCTCCTTCCGCGCCCGTGATGCCAAATCAAACCAACTTCAAGAAGCTCAAGGAAAGCCAATTAGATACACTTATTTCTACTAGACTATAAAATGTTAATAGTATCTCCCATCAGAATCGATGTTGATATGGAAGAAACCCCAAAACCCCTTCTTTACCACCAGGTTTTAATCTCCTAAAATAGATGCTTTATGAGAACAGCCTGCAAAAGTCCAACACCTGTCAATCCAGAAAGTTTCTACATCAAAACAATACAAACCAAACAAATAACAGATGCAATTACCAGAATTTAGCAAAGAAAGACCTCAAGATGCTTGTGAAAATTAGGACTGTGAAAATTAGAAAAAAAATTTACAATAAAAGACAATGATTTTTGCAGCAGTAAGATAATTTAAAAAGAGGAGAAAAAGACAGAAAAACGAGAGAAAAAAAAATAAAAAAAAAAGAATCATACAGAAACCAAATATTATTCTTTATCTCAGGTTAGATCAAATCTACAGTAAATTTTTACTATGATTGCTTGGGGAGGTTTTGGATATTGTGCATAATCACGTGATCCTTGTATTTCAATTATTCTTTTGTGATTATTGCTTAGGTTTTAGGCAAGAGATTTTAAGAATTATTTATTTATTATTCATATAGTGGATTTTCTCTTATTTGCCTCGTGGTTTTTACCCTTCACGTTGAAGGGGTTTTTCATATAAATCTTGATGTCATATTTGATCGTGATTTTCGTTTAATTTCATTGTGTGTTATGGTCTGTTAGTATTTGTTCATATATAAAAGTTCTTCCTTATTATTGTTTTCATCCCATCAACTAGTATCAGAGTAAGGTTTTGGTGATTTAATTTTTTGTGTTTAAACATGGAGGTCGGTAGTATTTCTCGTATGACTAGCTTGAACAGAAATAATTTGATGATATGGAAACTAAGAATGTAAGATCTCTTGTATTGCAAAGATTTGTATGGACCTTTGTAAGGGGATAGTTTAAAACCTACAACTATGGCAGATGATGAATGGAAGAGGTTAGACCGAAAAACGATCGGGTTTATTAGATAGTAGCTAAATGATAGTGTCTTTCACTATGTTTCTACTAAAAATTCTGCATATTATCTTTGAAAAAAGTTGGAAGGTCTCTATGAAAGAAAAACAACTAGTAATAGAGCTTTCTTGATCAGAAAACTTGTGAACCTGAAATACAAAGAAGGTGCTTCTATTGCTAAGCATTTGAATGAAAAGAAGATTATTACTAACCAGTGATCCTCTATAAAAATGTCTCTTGATGATGAGTTATAGGCATTGTTACTTCTCAGTTCATTGTCAGAAAGTTATGAGACATTGGTGGTTTCCCTCAATAATTCTGCATCATATGGTATTATCATCATGAGTCAAGTAACAAGCAGTTTGTTGAATGAGGAGTTGAGAAGAAAGAACTCAACAGCATCTTAGATTGATTCACATGCACTTATCTTAGAGAATAGAGGAAAGTCAAAGTCTAAAAATAGAAGTAGTTCACATATGAGTAGAAGCAAGTCAAGATTAAGAAAAGATATTGTTTGCTACAACTGTGGTGAGAAAGAATATTATAAGAATCAATGTAAGTAACCTAAGAAGAGTAAGAAAAAGGGAAAATAAGTGGAGTCTATAGAGTCAAAAGAGAATACCACAACTACAATGCAAGGTGGTGATTATTTGATTTTATCCCTTTTTGATGATATTTTTTCTTGTGTGTGTCAAGATCTCGAGTGGATAATTGACATAGGAGCTTCTTATCATACTACACCATAGAGGGAGTTCTTTGTTACCTACAAGTCTAGAAATTTTAATATTGTCAAGATGGGCAACTATGGCATGGCAGACATCATTAGCATGGGTGACATCCACATAAAGACTAACCTTGGATGTAAGTTGGTGCTTAAGGATGTGAGACATGTGGTTGACTTGAGGTTGAATCTAATTTACGTTGGAAGACTAGATGATGAAGACTATGATAGCAGGTTTTACATAGGGCAATAAAAGCTCAGAAATGGTTCTCTTATTATAACTAGTGGAAAGAAATGTCATACTTTGTATAGGTTGCAGGCCAGAGCTTGTGGTGAACAGTTAAATGCTATAGATAAAGACTTCAGTATGGAGTTGTGGCATAGGCGATTGGGACACATGAGCAAGAAAGAACTGCAAGCTCTTTCCAAGAGAGAGGTATTACCAGCCCTTAGAGGTACACGTCTGAACCCTTGTATTGATTGTTTGGCTAGTAAACAATATAGAATTTCTTTTGCTAGTTCTACTTTGTTTAGAAAAATGTATGCCTTGGACCGTGTTTATACAAATGTATGTGGTCCTTTGAGGACAAAAACTCATAGTGGTTCTATTAATGTTCCTGGCATTAGTGGTGCACTTTATTTTGTTACTTTTATAGATAACTTTTCTAGGAAAGTTTGGGCCTATGCTTTGATGACTGAGGATCAAGTTATTAGTGTCTTCAAAGAGTTTCATGCTAGAGTTGAAAGGGAGATAGAAAGACAATTGAAAAGCATAAGATCAGATAATGGTGGTGAGTATACAGGATTGTTTAATGATTATTACAGGTCACATGACATCCAACATGAGATGATAGTTCCTAGTATATCTTAGCATAATGCAATTATAAATAGGATGAGCCGCACCATAATGGAAAAGATCAGATGTATGCTTTCATAGGCAAAACTACCTAAAAAGTTTTAGGATGAGGCTTTGAGGACTGCAGTTGATGTGATCAACTTATCTCCTTGTACAGCCCTAGATGGTGATGTTGCAGAGCATGTATAGTCAAAAAAAGATGTTTTCTACAGGCATTTGAGAGTGTTTGGTTGTTGTGTATTTGCACATTTTCCAAATAATGAGAGGTCCAAGCTGGATGGTAAGACAAAAGAATGTATTTTTCTTAGCTACTCACATGATCAATTTGGTTACATGCTTTGGGATCCAGAAAAGCAGAAAGTGTTTAGAAGTAGAGATGTGATCTTCTTTGAGGATCAAACCCTTGAGGATTTAAAGAAGGAGAAACCAGCCAAGACTTCTACAAAAGGATTAGTAGATTGTGACACAATTACTCCTCCAATATATCATGGTGATGTGGGAGATGTGCAGGAAGATGGTGTAGAACTTGATGTTAATAAACTTGTAGGACATGTTGAGCAAGAAGAAGTTAAGGAGCAGCTTCCCGTAGAACCTCAGTTGAGAAGATCTTCTAGACAACATCAACCTTCCAAAATATACTCTGTAGATGAGTATGTGATGCTTATTGATGTAGGAAAACTAGAGAGTTACCAGGAAGCAATTGAAAATGAGCAGAAAAAGAAGTGTTTAATTACTATGCAGGAAGAGATGGATACTCTATAGAAGAACCATACATATGATTTGGTGCAACTACCACAGGGAATAAAGGTCATGAAGAACAAGTGGGTTTTTAAGTTGAAGACTCAAGAATATTATTCTTAACTAAAGTACAAAGCTAGATTAGTTATGAAAGACTTTGGTTAAAAGAAATGTATTAACTTTAAAGAGATTTTTTTCTTTTGTTATTAACATATCTTCTATTCATGTTGCTCTTGGTATTGCTGCTAGCCAAGACTTAGAGGCTGAGCAATTAGATATAAAGATAGCTTTCCTTCATGATGATTTGGAGGAGAAAATTTATATGGAACAACTAGAAGGTTTCAAAGTCAAAGGTAAAGAAAATTTTGTCTACAAGTTAAGGAAGAGTTTGTATGGGTTGAAGCAAGCTCCAAGACAGTGGTACAGAAAGTTTGATTCATTTATGACTAAAAATTAATACAAAAGAATGGCTTCAGATCATTGTGTGTACATCAAACGATTTGGTGAGGATTTTATTATTCTCTTACTTTATGTTGATGATATGCTTATTCTTGGGAAAGATATGTGTATAATTGATAAGTTGAAGAATGAACTAAGTGAGTCCTTTGCAATGAAGGACATGGGGCCAACAAAGTAAATATTGGGCATGCATATTTCTCGTGATAGGAAAAACAAGAAGATTTGGTTATCACAAGAGAAATACATCGAGAAGGTATTATAAAGGTTCAGTATGAGCAATGCAAAACCAATTGGTTCTCCTCTTTCAGGTCACTTTAAGTTGTACTCAAATCAGAGTTCATCAAGTGATGAGGAGAAGGAGAAAATATAAAAAGTTTCTTATGCTTCAGCAGTTGGAAGTTTAATATATGCAATGGTATGTATAAGGCCAGACATCGCATATGCAGTGGGTGTTACTAGTAGATTTCTTGTAAATCCAAGCAAAGAACACTGGGCAGCAATAAAGTAGATCTTGAGATATCTCAGAGGAAGCTCTAAGATTTGTTTAAGCTTTGGAGGTGGACCACCTGTGCTAACGGGTTACACAGATATAGATATGGCTAGAGATATTGATACGAGAAAATCCACATTAGGTTTTGTACTTACTTTTATATGGGAACTGTGTCATGACAATCTAGATTACAAAGGTGTATTGCTCTCTCCATTATAGAGGCAGAATATATTACTGTTATAGAAGTTTGTAAAGAAATGTTATGGATAAAAGAATTCTTATAAGAATTGGAGCTGAAACAGGAAAACTATATAGTGCATTGTAACAGCCAGAGTGTCATTCATTTGTGTAAGAACCCAACTTTTCATTTCAAGTCAAAATATATAAATGTTAGATATCACTGGATTCGAAATGTACTTGAAGAGAAGTAGTTGTTGTTGAATCTCAGATTTTGATGATGAAGTCAATTGATGGGTTATTTGATCTAATCCATATTATTGAGATAAGTATATAGGATTAACTACGATAGCTTGAAGACATAAAGTAAATTACCGGAGTCAAGTAGTTGGGAGTTCGAGAGTCCACCGGAGGTCCAAAGGATCGTCAGAGGTGTTATCGGAACCAACCGAGAAATAATCGAGAACTTGCCGAAGGCATAGGAAGTTCGCCGGAAAGATCATTGGAAGTTCGCGGAGCTTATCGAGAAGGTTCAGAAGCTTACCAAAGACTCGTCAAACTTGCCACAGAGTCCGGGTGCCTGTTGGGAGTCCGCCGGAAGAAATCCGAGGGCGCATCGGAAGTCAATCAAAAGTTCACCGAAAAGCTCGCCGGAAGAAGACTCGACATTGTCAATTGTTAATTTACTTAGAATTAAGTTTTAATTTCGTAGTTAGCACATAATTATGATTAAGATTAGGTAATAATCATGTTTAACCTTTGTAGGGGCCAATTGGGCCTTATTTGGGTTGATTTATGCTGAAATCAGGGCTATTCAACCTTGTTGGAATAGTCTGGCAGTGGCACTGCTAGACCCAAGCGGTGGCACCACCCAAGGACCGAAATCCCAGGTGTTCTAGGCGATGGCATCACCTAGGTCAACAGTGGTACCGTCGACTTTAATGCCTAGCAGGCGATGGTACCGCTAGTGTCAAGCGGTGGTATCATCAGACCATAGAGCCCGAGGACTCTGTCAGGCGATGGTACTGTCAGTAGCTTGGAAAACTAAGAATATTCAAATTTGGGCTCCAAATTTGAATCCTCTTAGAGCCTATAGAAACCTCTCCCATCCTTGGGTTGAGACATACAAGCATATATACCTTGAAAGCTAGGAAACGTTATTCAAATCTCTCTAGAAATCCCTCCTTTAGTTTTCTCTTATATTTGATTCAAAAGAAAGGAGTGAGTGCTTGTAAGGGTTGTCTCCTAAGCTCATCAAAAGGAGAAAGTATTATAAAAGGGAATTGGTCTTCACCCTTGGAAGGAAGACACCTAGTGGAAAGCCGGTGGCCTCAAGAGAAGATGAATCGGGAGTGGACGCAGGTCATATGACTGAACCACTATAAAAATTTTGGTTTACGTTTCAATATTATTATTTATATTTCTACAAATTTGTTCATTTACTTACTTCGCTTCCTCCTCACTTTCTTATAAATCATTTTAAGTTATACGCAATCGAAACCGGATTTCATCAAAACATAATTTTATCGCACAAAGTTTCTGAAATTATTTTAAATCGTCGAAAAGTTATCATTATTAACCAATGCACTAATTCACACGCCCCCTCTCTTAGTGTCGCTCGATCCTTAACAATTGGTATGAGAGCCTAGTCACTCTCAATTGGTTTAAAACCCAAAAGAGATGTCTTATTCCGGCATGCAAGAGGGTCATTCAATTACATGTTTACCCATGTTCAATGGGTCAGATTACATGTATTGAAAGACTCGTATGAGGATCTTTCTTATTTCCATAGACTTTGAGCTTTGGAATATCATTGAAAATAGATTTCAAAAATCCTCTCTTCCGATGAGCGAATGGAATGAATCGGAGAAGAAGGTTTTTGCTTTAAATGCAAAGGCTATGAATGTCTTGTTTTGTGCACTTGATAAAAATGAGTTTAATCATGTTTCGATTTGTGAATCGGCTTTCGATATTTGGAGTACTCTAAAAATCACTCATGAAGGCACTAGCCGAGTGAAATAGTCCAAAATCAACATTCTCGTGTATTCTTATAAACTTTTTCGGATGAAACCAAGTGAGTCTATCGGAGACATGTACACCCATTTCACGGATGTCGTCAATGGACTCAAAGCACTTGGTAAAGGTTTTTCTGATTTTGAACTTATAACTAAAATTTTAAGATGTCTTCCAAAGAGTTGGGATCCAAAGATTATGGCCATTCAAGAGGCCAAAGACCATAAAACTTTTCCACTTGAAGAACTTATTGAGTCTCTAATGACCTATGAAATGACATATCATGCTCATGAAGGGCTCGAGAACCCCCTTCCAAAGAACAGGAAGGATATGGTATTAAGAATACAAGAAGACCACTTGAAAGGAACATTAAGTGATAAGGACAGTGACGATGATATTGCACTCTTAACTCAAAATTTTAAAAAATTCATAAGAAGGAATAAATTTAAAAATGACACTAAAAATAAACTTGAACAAAAAAGGACTAAGTCATATATTACGAATGCAAGAAGCCGGGGCACTTCAAAAATGAATGCCCCCAAGCCAAGAAGACGCAACCGAAGAAGAAGAAAGCTTTAAAGATGACGTGAGATGACTCAAGTGACTTCGAGAATGAAGAAACAAGCAACAAAGAGGAGGCCAAATTCGCGCTAATGGCTTTAGGAGAAGAGGTATGTGATTTAATTAATGAAGATTTATCTTTCGATGAACTTTCAATAGCATTTTATGAATTATTTGATGAGTGTAGAACTATTAGTAAGAAGTTCAATTTATTAAAGAATAAGCATGCTTTATTACTAGATAAACTTGATAGTCTTCAAACTCCCTCTTCACCTCCATGCTCTAAGTGTGAACACTTAGAAGTAATAAAAAATGAGAACTTGCTACCTAAAGAGACCCTAAATATGTTTAAGATCGATAGCAAGGGCTTGGACATGATCCTTACAAACAAGGGTCACGTCGCAAATAGAAGTAAAATTGGATTTGTGAGTGGATCTCACCAAAATCCTACCACCTTCATTAAAGGACCCACATTACATGTATCACCTCGTTTGAAATACAATTTTTATTGTAAATCCAAATATGTTGTTTACAAATGTCCATTTCAGAAAATTAGTCCCTGCAAATTGATATGGGTTCCTAAAGGAACCATAAATAATTCAATGCTAAATGACAAAGATAATAGATCAATTTTTGAGGCACCCAAAATCAAATAGGTACCTAAATACCATACTCTTTTGTAGACACACTCACAAGCTAGGAGTAAGAGATGGTATCTTGATAGCAGATGCTCAAGGCATGTAATCGGAGATCCATCTTAATTCTCTATGCTCACTAGCAAAAAAGAAGGGTATGTCACCTTCGGAGACAACAACAGGGGTAAAATCATTGGCAAGGGAACCATAGGTAACAAATCAAGTTTTTCAATTGATAATGTGTTACTAGTTGATAGATTAAAATATAATCTTTTGAGCATTAGTCAATTATGCGATAAAGGTTACATTGTTAGATTTGAATCTAATGCTTGCATCATTGAAAAACCAAACAACAACATATCTATGATAGCATTAAAACAAAATAATGTCTATACCATTAACATTGAAGAACTTAGTAATGAAATATGCTTTTCCATTTTAAATGATGATGCTTGACTTTGGCATAGGAGATTAGGCCATGCAAGCAAGAAACTAATATCTAAAATTTCATCTAGAAAACTAGTACGACGAATTCCTAATATCAAGTTTGTCAAAGATAAAGTATATGATGCATGTTAACTAGAAAAATAAATAAAAACTAGCTTCAAATCAAAGAATCAAATAAGCACCTCTAGACCATTACAATTGATCCATTTGGATTTATTTGGACCAATTGATACAACAAGTCTAGGAGGTAACAAATACGTATTTGTCATTGTAGATGACTATAGTAGATACATTGGACCTATTTTTTGGCTCACAAAAGTGATTGTTTTAAATATTTTTCTAAATTTTGTAAACTTATTCAAAACGAAAAGGGTTTCATGATTTCATCGATTCGGAGTGATTATGGTGGAGAATTCCAAAACCATGACTTCCAAAATTTTTATGAATCTAATGGGTATAACCACAACTTCTCTACTCCAAGAAATCCTCAACAAAATAGAGTAGTAGAAAGAAAGAATATAAATTTATAAGAAATGACAAGAACTATATTAAATGAACATAGTTTACCAGAATATTTTTGGGTCGAAACCGTTAATACGGCTTGCTATATCATGAATAGAGTTTTAGTAAGACCATCTCTATCTAAAATCCCTTATGAATTATGGAATAACAAAAAATCAAATGTTTCTTATTTTAAAATTTTTGATTGCAAATGCTTTATCTTGAATAAAAGGATGTCTTAGGAAAATTCAATGCTAAACCCGATGAAGGCATCTTTCTTGGTTACTCTTTCGTTTCTAAAGCTTTTTATGTTTTTAACAAAAAAACATTAGTTATAGAAAAGTCTATTCATGTAATTTTTAATGAAGTTTTCAAACTTAAGAAAAATGATTTTGATGATGACCTTGATTTTGATAGTTTGAATTTAAATGAACCCTCTCCTTAAAATAGCAACTTGGATGCATCTTCTTCCCAAATTTCTTTACCCAAGGAATGAAAGTATGTAGATACCCATTCAAAGGAGCTAATTATAGGAGACACATCGAAAGGGGTTCAAACTCGTTTTTCCTTCAAAAAATTTTGTGCCCATGTCGCTTTTCTTTCTCAAATTAACCTAAGTGCATTGACGATGCATTGAAAGATAATTCTTGAGTCGTCGCAATACAAGAAGAATTGAATCAATTTGAGAGAAATGAGGTATAGAAGCTTGTTTCTAGACCTAGTGACCATTTAATTATTGGTACTAAATGTGTCTTTAGAAACAAGCAAGATGAATATGGTATCATGGTTAGAAACAAGGCTAGATTAGTGGCTAAAGGTTTCAACCAAGAAGAAGATATCGATTACGAAGAAACTTTTGCTCCTGTGGCAAGATTAGAAGTCATTAGGATGCTCCTTGCCTATGCTAGTAGTAATAACTTTAAGCTTTTTAAATAGATGTTAAAAGTGCTTTCTTAAATTGCTTTATTTCTGAAGAAGTGTATGTTGAACAACCACCTAATTTTGAAAACTCTCTTCTTCCAATCATGTGTTTAAACTAAATAAGGCTCTCTATGATTAAAACAAGCCCTTGGAGCTTAGTATGAGAGGCTTAGTTCCTTTCTTATTTTAAATAATTTTACTAAAGGCAAGATTGATACTACATTGTTTATTAAATATTTTAAAAATAATTTTCTTATTATTCAAATTTATATTGATAATATTATTTTTGGTTCCTCGAACGAATCACTATATGAATCATTCACCAAGTGTATGAGTCATAAATTTGAAATGAGTTTAATGGGTGAACTAACCTTCTTTCTAGGATTGCAAATTAAACAACTTAGTAATGATATATTTCTTAATCAATCCAAACATACATTAGAATTGTTAAAATGATTTAATATGGATGGTTCAAAAGCTATAAACACTCCTATGAGTACTTCCACTAAGTTAGACATGGATGAAAGTGGAGAAAATTTTGATCAAAATATATATAGGGGAATGATAGGTAGTTTACTTTACCTCACCGCAACTAGACCGGATATCATGTTTAGTGCAGGTCTATGTGCAAAGATTCCAAGCTAATCCTAAGTTGTCTCATCTTAAAGCTATTAAAAGAATCCTTAGATATCTTAAAGGCACTCCTAACTTGAGATTATGGTATCTAAAATCCGATGACTTTGATTTAAAAGCCTATGCGGATGCGGATTTTAGCGGATATAGAATAGATAGAAAAAGCACATCCGAAACATGCCAATTTTTAGGACATGCACTTGTTTCTTGGTCTTCTAAGAAACAAAACTCGGTTGCACTATCTACGGCCGAAGTCGAATACATAGCCACTAGTGCATATTGTGCACAAGTTATTTGGATGAAAAATACATTAGAAGATTATGAAATTTATTTAAAGAATATTCCCATAAAATATGATAACACTAGTGCTATTTGTCTAACCAAAAATCCTATTCAGCACTTAGGACTTAGCATATTGACATTAGGCATCATTTTATACGAAATCATATAAATAATAACGATGTTATTTTAGAATTTATTGACACAAAATATCAATTAGTAGATATTTTTATAAAACCCTTAAATGAAGAACAATTTGACTTTATTAGAAGGGAATTAGGCATGTTGAATTGTCCTCGTGAATAAATTTATTTTATACCTTTTAAAAATTTTTCATAATCTTTTCGGCTTTCGTGGATTTGACTCCATCCGTTTTGATTTCGTATTATCTTATGACATCTTAAAGAATGATACAAGATGCCATTCTATTTTAATCAAACACATTAAACTTCTGTGAAACAGAGGATAAAAATTTAAAAAAATTTATGCCAGCGGTGGCACCGCTAAGACTGGCAGTAGCACCACCTGGGCTTTCGGGTCCCAGGCGATGGCATCGCACAGTTGGTGGTGGCACTGCCCGAGGGCCCCCTTATATAAAAGGGGGGGTTAGGGTCGACGGTGGAACCGCCCCCAACCCATGGAAACACCACTAAACCTTCTTTTCATCCTCTCTAAACTCTCCTAATCCTCATCTTCTCCCTCTAAAAGACTAAGAGAGGGTTCCATTTTGGATCAACACCTCTACCTCCCAAGAAATCTTATATAAGGTAAGAATTGAATTTTTTCGTTTCTTCTCAATACATTGCCTATTCTTTAAAATTTTTCTTGCTCTATCATCATGATTAGATATGGCTCCTAGGAGATCATCAAGGGATAAAGGGAAAAGGATGGTAGGAGATTCACATGACCCATCACTTTTTATATCTAATGAAGTAGCCCTTAGGTACCCTAATTTCGAAGCAAAAATGGTGCATAAGAGAAAACATGTCGATTTAGGTGAACTAGAAATCCTAGAACCTATTAGGTGGTTTACGATTTAGATGTCTTGCCCATCTTACAAATCGATGAACCAATTTACCCTAAATTAGTTAGGTTGTTGATAGAACCCCAGAGGAATTCTATGGAGATTGATTTTTAAGGGGGATCAACTCTTGGAACCCTATAGGAGTTCCACCCTCCTTGGTAGTCGGCCAAATAGTTGCAAAGTAGAATGATCTTTTCTTGTCAAAAAGAGGTGGAGGCTACATGCTTATATAGGACTCCAAACCCTAGCCCTAGTGGCTGCTTCCTACGTAAAATACTCCTTTTGACCTCAACCCTAATCGACCAACCAACAAAAGGGGGGCGACGACTAGAAAGCCCAAAGGCCTAAATATACTAGCCCTCTACTTTATAGAAGAGAGGCGGCTAGGTGGTTTATTACAATCTCATAGGGTTTTTATTAGTTGCTACTTAATTAAGTAGGACCCAACCCTGCTAGGGTCCTATCAAACCCGTCCTCTTCAAATCAGCCTTGTCCTCAAGGCTGAGGTTCTATGAACTCAAAGAACCGGGTCTTCAACTCCTCATATGATTCCCATCATATGAATGCACTAGTACTTCAGTAGAGGATGTCGGCGACGCATCACGATTCTACGGTCGAGGATGGCTTATGGTTGGGCTTGAATATCTCTATTATCAGTGGTCTGAGCAATTGAATCTAGGGTGACTTGTGTTTTCCCAACTTGGGCTTCATGCATAACACGTGGAAGACAGGGTGAATTTTGGCATCCTAGGATAATTTTTTAATGATGTTGCTGGTCTCTGGATCCTTCTTCCATTCCTCCCTAATGTCCTCGAGGAAGCCGGTGGTAGGAAGAGTGATGGCTGAAAATTCAGCTTGCTCAAGTAGCCATGAGAGTGTATCTACAATAATGTTTTCTTTTCTCTTTTTATAAATAATTTCATAATCAAATCTTAGAAGTTTGGTTACCCATTTTTACTATTCCGAGGATGATATCTTCTATTCCAAAAAGTACTTAAGGCTTCTATGATCAATTTTAATGTGAAATCACAGACCGATCAAGTAGGGTCTCCACTTCGTTATTACGTACACAATGGCGAGCATCTCCTTATCATAGATTGACATTTTTTGATGGGAGGGAGATAGTGCCTTACTAGTGTATGTGACTGGTCGACCATCTTGCATAAGAACGGCTCCAATTCCAACTCTAAATGCATCGACCTTAATGATGAAGGGTTAGCTGAAATTTAGTAGTGCTAGCACGGGCGTCGTCGTCATGGCTGCCTTAAGTTTATCGAAGGCATCAAAGGCTTCATCTGACCATTGGAAGACATCTTTTTTCAGTAGAGAAATGAAGGGTGCACTAATCTTCCCATAGTCCTTCACGAATTTTCGATAGTAGCCTGTTAGTCCAAGGAATCCACGCAGTAATTTCACATTTGTAGGTTTTAGCCAGCCCTACATGGCTTCGATTTTTGTTGGGTCTACCGCCATTCCTTCTGATATTAGGTGCCGAAGATACTTTACCTTTTGCTAGAGAAAGCTGCACTTTGATAGCTTAACAAAAAGTATATTCTCTCGAAAGATCGTCAGAACAAACCGCAAGTGCTGAAAGTGAGTCTCAAGAGAAGGGCTGTAAATGAGAATATCATCAAAAAAGACCAGCATAAATTTGTGAAGAAAGCTCTAAATAATACCGTTCATGAAACTTTGGAAGGTTGAAGGAGCACTAGTAAGTCCAAAAGGTATTACCAAGAATTCATAATGGTCGTTATATGTGCAGAAAGTAGTTTTTGGAATGTCGTCTCCATATACCCGAATTTGGTGATAATTGGATCGGAGGTCCAATTTCGTAAAGACTCGAGCTCCCTTTAACTCATCAAGAAGTTCATCCACTATTGGTATTGGGTACTTGTCCTTAATAGTGATACCATTTAGAGCTCGGTAGTCAATAAACATCCGCCAAGTTTTGTCCTTCTTGCATACAAGTAGCATCGATGAGGAATAGGGGCTGTAGCTTGGTCGAATCACCCTTGTTTTAAGCATCTCCTTTATAATCTTCTCAATTTCATCCTTCTGGAGGTGAGAATAGTGATATGGCTGAGTGTTCACTGGTGGTTTGCCCGGAAGAATTAGAATTCAGTAGTCATGTTACCGAGTAGGAGGAAGACCACGCAGTTCAGCAAAAACATCGTCAAATTCAGCAAGCAATTGGGCAAGATTTTGATCTTCAATTTCTATTTTCTTCCCCTTTGGTTATTGCTAGAGATGCATCAAAAAGCCACCATTTATCTTGTGTAAAACTTTCTTCATTCATTGGGTTGAAATGGTGGTTACATTGCTTCCGCGCTTCCCGCATTGGATAACCTGTTTACCTTTGCAATAGAATTTCATAATTAAGCTAGAAAAGTTTCAAGAGACGTCACCTAGCATTGTCAGCCATTCTATGCCTAGCACGGCCTTATAATCATCGATTGGTAGGAAGAAGAACTTTGCAATAATTTCTTGGCCTTGCAGTAATAGTTTCACCTACGGGCATCTTTGATCGCACTTTAGGATTCAACCATCGATAACCTTTACATCGAACTTGCTACAACCTTTGATATGGAGTGCCATCCGAGCAGCAACCTTACTATTTAAGAAGTTATTAGTGCTGCCCGTATCGATGAGAACAATAATCGGTTATTGTTTGAGAAGGCCTCCAACTTTCATCATTTGCATATTTAAGTAGTCAGCTAATGCGTGTATCATAAAGTTGGTCGGTTGTGGCTCTTCTTCCACATCTTCTTCTTTATATTCAAGACTCTCTTCTAGCTATTCAATGGCCTCTTCTTTCACTGGTTCAATTACAAGAAGGTTCCCTTTTTTACAGTGATGCTTGCGGCTCCACGGATCGTCATAATGCCAGCATAACCCCTTCGTAGATCGCTCCCGAAGCTCTTCTCTTGTCAACTTTTTTGGTGCAGGAGCTTTGTTGATAGTAGAGGAGGCTGAGGGCCTCGATATTTCTAGTCAGGGAGTGACCCTAGTCCTCTAGGCTTCGTGGTTCAATCGCTCCTCTTGAAGTCGTACGAAAGAAATGGCTGCCATGAGCGTGTACGGTTGTCGCGCTTTAAATTCTCCCCGGATCTCCAGCTTCAAGCCCTCAATAAACATCCCCAATAGCTATTTTTCAGACCAATCGTGAGTTTGATTAGATAACCTTTCAAACCTAGTTTGATACTCCTGAATGGTGGAGGTTGGTCGGATTTCTGTTAGTTGTCCGTCGATGTTCTCGTAATTGGTTGGTCCGAAGCAGATCAATAGTCCTTTAAATTATCGCTATGAGAGGACTCCATGAGTGTGTTCAAACCAATCAAACTATTGAATGACATCCCCTTCAAGATGTATAGCTGTAATTTCCACAATAGATGCGTCTGCCATTTTATGGTACCGAAAATATTGCTCTGCGCACGAGACCCAACCAATCTGGTCTCCTTCTTCCCATCTAGGGAAGTCTACTCTCATGCGTGGATAGTAGGGATCAATCATAGAGTCTCCCCTCCCCTGAAAGTCATCTCTTCAGTCAGAGCTCTCTCCTTGATGAGATTTCTTCGGGCTTAGTGGTCGACCCAAACTGCGTTCGGCAAAGAGAGCTCGAATATTATCCTCTATTCGCGTCTCAAAGACTTCGAATTTAGCATTGATCGCCTCCTCGGATGTCATAGTATATGCCTCCAGATCTGTAATATTAAGATCTCTCTTTTATTATCGGGTTAAAGGCATGTATTGGTTGAAAGAAGTGGTGGTCGAAAGGGTTAGTGGATTGGTGGATGTAGACTACGGTTTAGGCTTGTTTTGTGACTGTTTTGGGTGCAGTTTGGGGATACAGTTTAATAGAGTTTTGGGCTGTGATGGTAGTGGATGAAGGTTAGGGAAGAGGGTTTTAGATCTGTGGCAGATGGCGGTAGAGATTTGATAGAATTCAATGGAAGTTGCTGCCGATATACGCTATTTCGTAAGAGCAAAATTATCATCGAAGAAACAGCGATTTCTCGATGAAATTCCCAACGAAAACCCAAAGATTTGAGGAGAGGATTTGATAGTAGAATCTCAGTTTAGATAACAGTAAGGATGACAAATTAGATCAAGAAAATTTTGGCAGCAAATCGGTAGAAGTTGCTATGGATATGTGATGTCTCGTAAGAGTAGAATTATCGTCGAAGAAACAACAGTTTCTCGATAAAATTCCTAGCAAAAACCTCAAGATTTGAGGGGAGGATTTGATAGAAAATTCTTGGTATAGATAATAGCAATGATGATAAATTGAGTCAAGAAAATTTCAGTAGAATAACACCAAGGAAATTGGTGCAAGTGGCGATGGCAGAATTCTCATCGAAAAATTCCAACGGTTTGCGATGAAAATTTGCAGCAACACAAGAATGTTTCAAAGATGAATTCTATGATAGATCAATCCCAGATGGAAGCCAAGATGATCTATGAAGTGTACAAGAAATTTCATTCAAAAAACATAGCAAATAGATCGGTTAAAAGGTAGCAATAGGTGCTTGAAATTTTCTGCTCAATCCTTCATTCATAAAGATGATAACTTTTACGACGAAAGGACTTCGTAGCAAGGGATAGATAGCAAGACTTCTTTTTGATATTTTGAATAAAAAATTACAACAGCAAAAGGTATTGGTGATAGGAAAAATACTAGATCTCTGATGCAATTGGAGGTGGCGGCAGTAGATTGATTTGATCTACGACAGAAGATAACAGTAGAGATGACGACATCAAGAGCAATTGTGGGAATTGCTTGGCTGATAGTGAGAGGCAGGGATGGCAGCAAATGTAGCAAGATCGCTGCTTTGATACCAGATGATAGAACCCCAGAGGAATTCTATGAAGATTGATCTTTGAGGGGGATCAACCCTTGGAACGCTATAGGGGTTCCACCCTCCTTGGTAGTCAGCCAAATGGCTGCAAAGCAGATTGACCTTTTCTTGTCAAAAAGAGATGGAGGCTACATGTTTATATATGACTCCAAACCCTAGCCCTAGTGGCTGCTTCCTATGTAAAATATCCCTTTTGCCCTCAACCCTAACCGACTAGCCAACAAAAGGAGGGCGACAGCTAGGAAGCCCAAAGGCTCAAATATAAACTCTAGCCCTCTTCTTTATAGGAAAGAGGCGGCTAGGTGGTTTATTACAATCTTATAGGGTTTTTATTAGCTGCTACTTGGTTAAGTAGGACCCAACGGGTCCTATCAATTATTTTATGCAAATTTAAGCTTGGATAATGATAACATGACAACCTACCTTTTAGGAACCCGAATTTGAATTTTTGATAGTATGATATGTGAGCTAATTGGAATCTTTAAAAAGGATAGGAGTTGGTATTTCAGAGGATAGTGGGATATGAATGCAATCAGAGGAACCTACTCCGAGGTTTTAGAGACTATTTTTACAAATTCTAACCTAGGCATAGTCTCTAAAAGCTATGATCATTTATTACCTTTCAGCTCTAAAATTTTTCATCACATCATTATAAGCATCCTTATTCCTAAACAATATCATCATGATGAGATTAGTTAATTAGAGTTAGGAACCATGTATTGGATAATGACCGGATAAAATATCTATTTTGGATACCTGATCCAACAACATATGATGGAAATAATGTCTAAAGAATTGATGTTACCATACGGGGGATTAATCACTAGATTGTTACATGCCCATAATATCAGAATATCACCCGATGAAGAAATGATAAAAGTAGACAAATATAACACTATTAACAGAAACCTGCTCAAGAGACTTAGGTGCATTTTTATAAATGAAATATGGACTAGGTAGCCTAGAAGGACTGATCCAGCTCCCCCTCTAGTAGAACAACCTGAAACATCAGTCTTTAGGGGAAGTGAATCTCCTCCTCCCAGTCACTTTGGTGCAGCACCATTAGAACCAACTCCTGCTCTATCTTCTGAAGATCCAATCATGACAGAAATAAATCAACTCAAATCACATCAAGCTGAAATTTTGAGTGAAGTACGAAAGCTAGATCACTTGTATAGGCATTTTGGTATTCCACCTGAGGAATAACTGTTGTATTAAACTTTTTGACTCTTGTAAACCTCTATGCTATTTTGACATACTTTTGAAATTATCCTAATATATGATGTTGTATGTTTCTTTCCGAAATTTTTCTACTTTGGGTATCTTTAAGATATCATCTATTCGGATTTTGAATGACATCTTTTGAATGGAGTTCTCATTTTTTATCCTTTAATCATAATATTTTTAATCTTGATGACTCTTTCATAATGTTCTATTATCTTGAATGATTTGGTGATGGATCTTAATGATATTATAACTTTAAGTATGTTTCATTTCAAAAATTCATAAATGCCAAGTTGAAGCTTGATGAATTTTGATATCTCATTCTCTCGAATTGATTATTTTCATGTGTGAATCCATCGTAGCTTGATAAATAAAAATTGATCATTTTTCGGATTTCATAAACATGTTTAAAAAAAGATCAAATCACTTTTTAGCTTATCCATTCTTGATGACATATAATAACCTCATTTTTATTTTGATTTATTATGATTCACCTCCTTTTTGTTGATGATAAAGGGGGAAAAGAATGTAGCATAAATTGATGACTTGATCGCATTGAGAAAAATAATGCCAAAATAAAATGATATTTTTTTATGATTGATTGTGCCATGCTTTGTAATAAAAATTTGATTGCTATCCTTAAAAAGCATCGTAATATAGCTCAAATACTTAAAATATAAATTTTGAGAACTATTATTTCATTTGATATCATACCTTGATTTTGTGTACTTTATCGATATCATCTGATCCTTGTTATATTTCAATTTATGATTGGTATCTTTTGTGTAAATGATAAATATCTATAATTCGACTTGAAAGATACGAAGTTTTATATTTTTGGATAAAAAATCATGCTTGTTGAGCATAATTATAAGTTCATCGGATGAAACTTATCGGTTTCAGATTGAATTCAAGCGTCTCTTTCTCAGTATATGACATATAGATAGGGGAGTTAAGATAAACTACATCATCAATTGATTGTCATCATCAAAAAGGGGGAGATTGTTGAATCTCATATTTTGATGATGAAATCAATTGATGGGTTATTTGATCTAATCCATATTATTGAGATAAGTGTGTAGGATTAACTATGATAGCTTGAAGACTTAAAGCAAATTATCAGAGTCAAGCAGTTGGGAGTTCAAGAATCCACCGGAGGTCCGAAGGATCATCGGAGGTGCTACCGGAACCAACCGAGAAAGAATCAGAAACTTGTCGAAGGCATCGGAAGTTCATCAGAAAGATCGTTAGAGGTTCGCGGAGCTTACCAAGAAGGTTTGGAAGCTTACCAAAAACTCGTCAAACTCTCCACAGAGTCCGGGAGCCTATTGGGAGTTTGCCAAAAGAAATTCGAGGGTGCATCGAAAGTCAATCAAAAGTTCACCGGAAAGCTCGCCGAAAGAAGACTCAACATAGCCGATTGTTAATTTGCTTAGAATTAAGTTTCAATTCCGTAGTTAGCACGTAATTAGGGTAAGGATTAGGTAATAATCCTATTTAACCTTTGTAGGGGCCAATTAGGCCTTATTTAGGCTGATTTAGGCCAAAGTCAGGGCCCATTCAGTCTTGCTGGAATAGTCTAACAGTGGCACCACCAGACCCAAGTGGTGGCACCGCCCATGGACCGAAATCCCAAGTGTTCCAAGCGGTGGTACCACCGAATTTAATGCCTAGTAGGCGATGGTACTGCTAGTGTCAGGTGGTGGTATCGCTAGACCACAGAGCCCGAGGACTCTGTCAGGCGGTGGTACCGCCAATAGCCTGAAAAATTAAGAAGATTCAAATTTGGACTCCAAATTTAAATCCTCTTGGAGCCTATAAAAACCCCTCCCATCCTTGGGTTGAGGCATACAAGTATATACATCTTGAAAGCTAGAAAACACTATTCAAATCTCTCTCGAAATCCCTCTTTTAGTTTTCTCTTGTATTTGATTAAAAAGAAAGGAGTGAGTGCTTGTAAGGATTGTCTCCTAAGCCCGTCAAAAGGAGAAAGCACTGTAAAAGGGAATTAGTCTTCGCCCTTGGAAGGAAGACACCTAGTAAAAAGCCGGTGGCCTCAAGGGAAGAGAAATCGGGAGTGGATGTAGGTTGTATGACCGAACCACTATAAAAATTCTGGTTTGCATTTCAATATTGTTATTTATATTTCTGCAAACTTGTTCATTTACTTACTCTGCTTCCTCCTCAGTTTCTTACGAATCATTTTAAGTTTATATACAATCGAAATTGGATTTCATCGAAACATAATTTTATCGCACAAAGTTTTCAAAGTTGTTTTAAATCACCGAAAAGTTATCATTATTAACCGTTGCACTAATTCACTCCCCCCCCTCCCTCTTAGTGTCACTCGATCCCTAACAGTTGTAACTTCAGAAAATTCATACAGACGATAATGGAGCAGACATGTTAACAAAGGCCTTATTAAAAAAGAGGCAAGTGATGTGCCGACAGTTGGTCCGCATGGTTTCACACTGAGGAGTTACGAGACAGCCTCCCTTATGGACTGAAGGGGGAGGTTGTTGGGCAGTAAGCCCAATTCAACCCATATGGGCTTTATCAGCCCACAACCCATCTTTTCTTTTTCTAAACCCTAAGTTTAATTAAAGAGCTAATGGTGGCTATAAAAATTAGGAAAAAACTACAACAAAAGGGCAACAATTTTTGCAGCAGCAAGGTGATTCAAAAAGAGGAGAAAAGGATAGGAAAATAAGATAAAAAGAAAGGGAAGAAGACAAGGACCACATAGAGACTATTCTCGTTCATCCAAATAGTATTCTCATCTCTGGTTAGATCAGATCTGTAGTGAATTTTTACTGTGATTGCTTGAGGAGGTTTTGGATATTATACATAGTGACATGATCCTTGTATCCTAGTTATTTTCTTATGATTTTTACTTGGGTTTTGTGCAAGAGACTTTGAGAATTGTTTATTCATTATTCTTATAGTGGATTTTCTCTGGTTTGCCCCATGATTTTTACCATTCACATTGGAGGGGTTTTCTATGTAAATCTTGGTATCATATTTGATCTTGATTTTTGTTTAATTCTGCTGTGTACTATGGTCTACTAGTATTTGTTCATATACAAAAGTTCTTCCTTGTTATTGTTTTCATCCCATCACTTTCAAGAGCAAGCCACCGATCGCAGACCAAATTGGAGATGAAAAACTGATTCAAGCATCATGTCCAGGCAAAAAAGTTGAAATTTTTGACAACTAGGATGAGAGGAAGGCACGACGTGTACTTTTGTTGAAGACACGAAATGAGAAAAGGATCGAGTTAAGAAGAAAAAGAGGGAGACGAGGTACCCTGGACGATGGAGAACGAGTTACGTTCGTCACGGTCACCAAACCATCGACGGCCTCCTGACGCTGGATTTCAAACCAATGTGGGAGGGTGGGATAAAATAGGGAGAAAGAGAACATTATGGCATGCGCCACCTAATTCTTAAATCTTTAGTATGGAATCAACGTATCAAAAATAGAAAAAGTCCATCAAATAAAATTATATTTTATTTTGTGCACACGCACCTTATAACAATTGCTTCCAAATAATAGTAATAATAATAATTAGAAAAATAATAAATAATAATCCGAAATAGCTCTCTTATAGTATTATTATTATTATTGTTATTGATGATAAAAATTTTCATTTATAACTTATATTATGTAGGACATCTAACAGAAGTTATAAGTACTAGATACTTATTAATTTTCATCACTTGGATACAAGTGTGAATTTAAAAATAAAAATTTACAAAGATAAAACTAGATTAATAAGTATCATATACTCTTTCTAATGAGAATTAGAGAATATTATAATGATATCATATATGATAGTGATCTACGATAGTTTATATGATTTATTAAGGAATACTATCTTAATATGCAATTGATATTAAAAAAGATTTTCATGATAATGGTCCTTAATAATCACTCACACCTAGTGAAGACTTCTTCTTAGGTAACAATGGTGACACGGGGTAAGATTTCAATATCATTGAATGCTAATCCTTCTTCTTCCAATAGATAATGTCTTTCCATAATTATTGTCTCCGATCAAACCTCTTGGACCAAGGTTGTTCAGGGTAAGCTCAATGCCTCCTCTTCAAAACTAAGGATCACTTTTATAAGAAGTGGAGGGTGGTGCGCACGCACCTTATTACAGTCGAACAATTGCTTCCAAATAATAATAATAATAATTAAAATAATAATAATAATAATCCGAAATAGCTCTCTTATAGTATTATTATTATTGTTATTGATGATAAAAATTTTCATTTATAACTTATATTATCTAGGACATCTAACAGAAGTTATATGTACTAGATACTTATTAATTTTCATCACTTGAATTCAAGTGTGAATCTAAAAATAAATATTTACAAAGATAAAAATAGATTGATAAGTGCCATATACTCTTTCTAATTAGAATTAGAGAATATTACAATGTTATCATATATGATAGTGATTTATAATAGTTTATATGATTTATTAAGGAATACTATCTTAATATACAATTGATATTAAAAAGGATTTTCATGATGATAGTCCTTAATAATCACTCGCATGACTTCTTCTTAGTTAACAACGGTGACACGGGGCAAGACTTCAATATCATTAAATGCTAATCCTTCTTCTTCCAATGGATAATGTCTTTCCATGGTTATTGTCTCTGATCAAACCTCTTGGACCAAGGTTGTTCAGGGTAAGCCCAATGCCTCCTCTTCAAAACTAAGGATCACTTTGATAAGAAGTGGGGGGTGGTGCGTGCGCACCTTATTACAATCGAACAACTGCATCCAAATAATAGTAATAATAATAATTAAAATAATAATCCGAAATAGCTCTCTTATAGTATTATTATTATTGTTATTGATGATAAAAATTTTCATTTATAACTTATATTATCTAAGACATCTAATAAAAGTTATAAGTACTAGATACTTATTAATTTTCATCACTTGGATACAAGTGTGAATCTAAAAATAAAATTTACAAAGATAAAAATAGATTAATAAGTGCCATATACTCTTTCCAATGAGAATTAGAGAATATTACAATGATATCATATATGATAGTGATCTACGATAGTTTATATGATTTATTAAGGAATACTATCTTAATATGCAATTGATATTAAAAAGGATTTTCAAGATGATCGTCCTTAATAATCGCTCACAGCTAGTGAAGACTTCTTCTTAGTTAACAATGGTGACATGGGGCAAGACTTCAATATCATTGAATGTTAATCCTTCTTCTTTCGATGGATAATATCTTTCTATGGTTATTGTTTCCGATCAAACCTCTTGGACCAAGGTTGTTCAAGGTAAGCTCAATGCCTCCTCTTCAAGACTAAGAATCACTTTGATAAAATCAAAGTTTCTTTTACTATTTCAAGAGGAGAAATTGAAATAATGACCTAATAGGTAGTTTCCTTCATCGGCCTCCCCCCTTAGATGATTAAAAGCTTTGTCCCTAGAATATACAAGGTGTCCCCTTCACTCATATCCTAGATTTTGAGAAAGGATATTTTGTTATAAGTTTTTAAGTGAAAAGAATGGGATGAGAATCTTCAATGATGGACCATGGACCATTAGGCAAGAAATCATTCTTCTCGTCTAATGGAAATCAAACTTCAGTTTTTATTGGAGACCCCCATACTGCCTTGGTTTGAGTTGAACTATTTAATTTTCCCATGGAGTACTAGAATGAGGAGGGGCTCCTCATCATTATACCCTTCATGAGATGCCCTTTTAAGGTGGATGACTATGGAGAATGGAAAATATGTTCGGATGTGTATCAAATTGGATATTTTGAACTCTTTTTAGTAGGGCATTTGGAGGTTTTTCTTAGATGATGTGCTATGAAAAATTTCCTTCTATATGCTTCGCATGTGATTGTATCAAATATTGTATGATTGATTGTCCATCTTATTTGTTTATTATACACAGTTGAAAGAGGGGATGCAGCCTTTTCTCCTCAAGAGGGAATCATCTCTTATCTATAGGGGGTTCTTTGAGACATAGGTGACCAATGAATGCTACCAGGAAAGTCTTATTTTTTAGCGATATATCGATGATATACTTCTATATTTTTAAGCAAATTTAAAATCTTACATAATTATTTCAAAAATCTTTCAATTTTATAACTGGATCGCTAATTTAAATATCAATACCCACAAATCTACTATTTTTCAAGATTTACTAAAATAAAAATTAATAATTGATTTTGCATCAAGGAATAGATTTTTATTTAAGTATCTTGAATGTTATATCTCTTCTTATAGAGCTTCTTCCATAGTTCATAAATTCATTATTCAAAATGTTAAATCTAAACTTGTTTTCTATAAAAAAAAAAAAAACTTTTACATAGCCAAACTAGTCGTACGATGCTCATTAACTCTATTCTTAATATTATTCCTCTTCATACTCTTAGTGTTTTGTGGGTTCTTCACATGGTTCTTAATAAGATTAATTATATTATTAGTGAGTGTTGTAGAAAAAAAAACTAAATTCGAGGTATCCATTTAATTTCTAGGACATTGTTATTTCTCCTAAGGATGATAGTGGTATTTGCATCCATGATTTATATTTGTAAAAGTTTTCTCAGAATTGCATAATATCTTAAGGGAGAGGATATTATTTTGATTAATATTATTAAGGTCGAGTATGGCATAGTGAATCCTTAGCAGAATGTTATAGTTACAAACTAAGTTAGAGTCGGAGTAATTTTTAATACCTTTGATAATTTAAAGTTTGGTTTATTTAATTATATCAAAAACAACTCTTCAACTCTTTTTTTCTCCAATAATTACATGTTACTTTGGATTTTATACCTACGTTTGTGAATGTTAATTTGAGGCATTAGTTAAATTTAGTTAATAATATTTTATATGATTATGGTGGAATAACTCCTTATTTGTCCATCTTTTTAGCTTTTCTTTATCTGATAAGATTATGTAATTTGACATATCCCACAACAGTGATGATGACATTTGGATGTAGAGGTTCGAAACAAAAGAAAGATTATGTTACTACTAAATCTACATTCATTTTTTTTGCAATCTCGATTGCTTGATTCTTCTCGTGTTTAGAATGAATGACATTGTTTTTGGCATCTTCCAGTTATATCACGAATAATGATGCTTTATTAGAAGTTGCTATATTGTTGCCTTCCAATAATGAAAAGGCTTGAGTGGTTAGGTATTTATGGTTCTTAAAGTTGTGATTTTTTATGGTTTTGAGCATATGTTATTTTAATATAACATTATCATTAATTTTTTTGGATGTCATTAAAGGCTCAAGTGTTTTATTAATTTCAGTATTTTTCCTTTTTGAATAAGGGGGCATGGTTATCTAAAGGAATTTATGATGATAGTACCTCCACGTGGCATACTCTAATTGCTATTGAGCCTTGGACCCTTGAGGTTTAACATGTTGATATGTAGAATAATAACTTCCTTCTATGGTTTTATTGTGAAGCTTGTGCCTAAAGCAAGTTTAGATCTTAGGATCATAATACCAATGGGAGAATAGGGTTTATTGTTATAGATGATATTGTTGGGATTGTTTTTTTTTTTTCTTGGATGCAAGTACTTTATTACAACAATCATGGAAGGAACTACTTATGCAAAAAAAAAAAAAAAAATTACATGTTTTGATTAGCTGCTATTCTTTTCTGGAGGGCTCTTAATCTTATTAAAAATATTTTATATTTCTGCAAAAAAAAATTTGAATTTTGTATTTCCCACATTTGTCATGAGGCAACTTTGCAACAAACTAGTTGGCCTGGTTTGCAAAAAATAAAAATATAAATATAATCAATTTAGATTAGGAATCCTTTATCTGAGTTGGATTTTTTGGTTTGCTCACATGTGCACAGTACATCATTATTTCTTTTTAGTAAAATTTAATCTTTTTTTCCTTTTAGAAAAATACCTACGATAGTTATTAGATGTAGGATTTTTCATATTATTAGTGGTAGTTAATTTTAAATTTTTCATTTAAATATCGTATAACATGTGTGTTAAAACCTTATAAGCATAGATGTTTAGCCTCTTGAATGCATAACTATTATGACTGACTGTACTATTAAAATGTGTATTTGGAGATGCAACCCTACGTTTAGGCCGCTACAACAAAGCTTATCTTTTGTAACCCTCAAGCTTGAACTCAAATTTTATGTTCCCCCATTCTGCACGTGAGAATACGACCAGCCCGCCGCACCATCGATGCTTCACGTTTCTTCTACGTACGCCAGCCAAACGAGCCGGCCCGCGAAATCACAACCGTCCATCGGGTTCTCCTCGGGTTGCAATTTCCCGCGCCGCTATTGTGCCCACGAGCTTCTTTCATCTCCCTCGATCGATCTCGATAGAGAAGAACCCGACCACAATTGGGAGCGACACAACGTTCGATCCCTCCAAGGGGGAACCTTCCTCGTCTTCCATGAGTTTCTCGGGTTTCTTTCTCTTCTTCTTTTTTCCTTCTTTGCGGTGGGATGAAGGGGAAAGTTGTGAGCTCCACCCGTGTTCCTCTTGTGCGGTTTTGGTGATATCGAGAGCTTGAGTGAGACCCTGATTTGGTGATCTCCAATTCGTTCGCCAATTTTTTTCTTGTGAGGAAATCAAGGTGGGCATCGAATTGGTCTGAAAGGGCACTTTGATTTGTCGCGGTGCAGTGGCATTACGGTTGATTTCCGGACTTCTCGATCTTGATTCGATGCCTTCTTTTGTTCTGATTCTTGCTTTGACGCAGATGTAAGTTTCATGGATACATATGGATTAGGTTTGTTTTGGTGGCATTGCAAATCTGCTAGACTTGCTGCAGTTTCTTCATTGTTGCCTGGTGTGGTGCTTCTTGTCGATCTAAACTTTTGTCTTGAAAAGTGAAAGATGATCTTAGGTGAATCCTGCAAAACACAAGACACTGGAAATGGGAGCGTGCTCGATGGGCTTCTCTTCAAATACATTCACTCCAAAGTGAAGAATTTAAGAACATAAATTCTTGAAAATAGGAGTGAGAAGGGTTTAATATTTTTCAAGATTCTCTCTTTTACAATGTAAAATTCTCATAAAGACTTAGACATTGTTAGCCACGCCAGGTTGTTGTTGTATTTAGACATTGTAGATGATGATTAATAGAGTTGTCACCTACTGATTTAGGACTCTTGCGTACCGAGGTTTGCAACTTGTTAGAGTGCAGTCGTTATCTGGTAAATGCAGTTTAGGGGCTTTCTGAGATGTCATACTAGAATGCAGGCTCATTAGATGATCCCCACCTTTGCTGTTCATAGAGAAGATGATGTGCTGATAATTAGTCTGTCAGATAGAACACAAATTTGCTCAATCATATTATTTAAATGGGTATTATGGAGACTTTAATCTTCATCTTTGTTTCTTTGAAATGTCATAGGGCTTCAATTTTATTTTCGGCAAAGGTCAATGGGCATAACATTATATGAGCTCTTTATTTATAAAAGGGTAAACCCAAAGTTTTGATCTGGGTGTTTGATCAACCAAAAGCTTCAAAAAAAAATGGGGGAAGGCACCTAGTGCTTTGAGTTAATAATAACCAAGCAATAGTCCGTGCCATTTCTTACATCTCTTTGGTAAGAAAGAGGTCAATTATATAAATGCTTTTTGGCAGCATTAGCTGTAGGATGAGGATGAAAGGGGTAGTAATACGTACGCTAATCAAAGGTCAAACGACAATCGATATAGAGGACATTTGATGATTTTTTTTTTTTCAAACTCCAAACAAAACAATTAGTGAACTATTATTCCTGACTTTTTTGGTTCCGTTTAGGTTTTATAACTGTGCAAGTATCCGGCACTTAAGTCAACGATGGCATGCGTCATATTAAATACAACCCTGCACGAAAAAAAAAAATTTCATAAATCTCTAGCAACCACAAAAATAGGATCTCATATCTATATCTAACCACGGACGATAAGCTAGATGGTTAACCGATTTCAAATTGAATCGAAATTAACGAGTGATAGTTTGGTTTCTGTTTTTAAGTTTTAAAGATCAAAACAGTTGGTTTCGGAGCTACGAATCAAGAACCGAAACCATCGGTTCGACGATTAAAAAAAAGAAAAAAAATTCAATGGTTGATCGATCATTGGGCTTAAACAGTTGGACCCAACGGCCGATAGAGAGTATAATGGATTGGATGCTCCTCCCAAAATATCCTAGAATACAATCGTTTATATTCTAGGATATTTTAATTATTTTATAATTTAAAAAATTAAAAAAAATAGATGTACCCCCTTTTAACAGCCACTTAATAGCTAGTCTTGGGAGTATTTTAATAAAAAAAAATTAAAAATCATATAAATACTCGTCAAATCCCTCATTCTCCCTTGTGTTTTTATTTAAGCACTCATTAAAGTTGGAATACTCTTAAGCTTTTTGTACTCTTTTCTTAATCGTGGAAGCACTCACTTAACCATCGAAGAGCCTTTTGAAAATTCGATCATGGTAACTTAAGAAAACCAACGCAGTGATGTCCATGTCGAACTGGACATCATCAATATGACGACCAAATTCAAGTCGGACATATCCAAGGTACACTTCAAAAAATTTAAACTGACAATAGCTCATTCCATGCCATATGTAATTGTTGCACCAAAGTTTTCAAGTTCAAAGGAGGATATAGAATATTCTGAAAGCATATTGAGTAGAAACATCCAATACAACCGAAGAGTCAACTGTAAATTTTTGGGTACCCTACTTCTCCCTATTTTTATTTTTTTATTTAAATAATCATGAAGCATTAGCTAGCTTAATTGTCATTAAATATTTATCTTTTAGTTTCCATGAAGAAATTAGATTTATTGATTATTCACGGGAGGCCTCGAGTCTCACCATAAATTCTCACATATCACTCTTACTTCTACTTTATATAATCTTTACAAAAAAAAATAAAAGATTTACAAAAGGTTTTTCGAATGATCATGTTTCTATTTATTTTGATATTTATAGTGGTCCATAGCATAAAATCTATAATCATGTTATCTATAATGTGAAAAAACTTTAATGTCAAAATCTGAAATCAAATAGTAATGGATCTAAACAATATTGTGATGCGTACCTTTCATTATTGTTAAATAAACTTTATCTGATATATAAGCACATCATTGTCAGATCTGAAATATCAATCTGCAAGGAAAACTAGATTCACCTCCTCTCTTCCTATCCTTTTACGAGACCACTTAGATTGATGGTCAGGGAGATTAAGAGAGAAATTGTAATCTCTCAACTGTACTCTCTTATTTCCTATTCTCATATTCTTATGTATTCATGATGTTACATCCCTAGAGATCCTGTCTATTTATAGGCGAGAGCAGAGGGTCTAGGATATATTATTATGAGAGTTCCTCCCATCAATGACATCTCATAAGAAATTCTATTTTAACTGAACTTCCTTTCTATTAGTCAATAACCATAATCAAGAATCTAATTATATCCATAATATATCTTACCTAATTAAATAAGACCACATATTCTAACAACTAGTAAACAAATAGTAACCGCACTCCTATACGAGAGTTCATTTGATAGATAATGATTGGATGATGAAAAAATACATTATTTCTTTTAAAGATTTTGATGAATGTCATATAGCCAATAATATTTATAGGATGATGAAACTAATTTTAGAAAAATATTATTTAACGTTTAAAAATTTTTATATTGATTTTGATAATGCATCGACATATACTACAATTCAGGAATTACAAGTAGTTTGTAAACCAGCTTTCGGTGAGTGTCTTTTTTTCATGTTAGATATGCTTATCATGTTTTGAATGTGTAGAACTTAGGTCTTTTAAAATTTTTGTTCTTCTATTAAGTAAGGTATTTCATTGTTTGGAGTCATCTACAAGAAAATGAAAGAATAGGTCAGATTTTGTAAGTTCAATGTCAAGAGGCTCAAAACATTTCTTAGAGATATTCCTACCCAATAGAATTCTATATATGAATTGCTTAAAGAATTTTTTGAATATAAAAAATTATTATGTACTTTTATTGTAAATAATGTTAGGTAAGTTTATTTATATCCACGGAATGTATTGAAAAATTTTAAAAGTTTTTAATAATATAACATATACTTGATCTGGTGTTTATTATCTTACAGCATATTTTTTTTAGTTATTTGTATTAATATTATTGGTGCATTAGAAATATATGAAAATAATGATGATTTAAAAATGATAATAATAGTTACGAAGCTAAAGTAGATAAATTATTTATTTGAAATTTCATCTATTTATTTAGTTCAATGTGTTTTTGATCCTCATTTAAGATTGCTTAGGTGATTCTTTATTCATTTATTATGAAAGTTTAGGGGTAGATATTGATATTAGTGACAACATGTATCTAATGATTTCTTCTAAATTTGATGCCAAAACTATAAATATAGAGTTTTCTATTTGGAACGATGGGTATGATACACAATAACATTTCTAATCTTGACGAAGATCGCGAGACAAATACTAACGATGATTCCTAGATGAAACCAAACAGAGCATAACCCTCTAAATCAGTACAAATTCAAGTATGTCTCGACGATTAGACAAAAGCAACGAAACATTAAAAAAAAAATTAAAAGATCATGCACGAAGAAAAAGACCTCTCATTCAATATATGAACCGGAGGGATTATCGCAACTAGAACATCGAATAATGATAACGTTTATAATTAAACATTTATAATTTTATTTAATTTTATATTAAAAAATTTTAATTATGTCATTATACATTTTACACTCATAAAGTCAATTATGAATGTACAACAATTTTTTTAAAAAAAATTAAAAATAAAATTATAATTTTTATATTATAAATTTTTAAAAAAAACATTAAAAATTATCAATTCAAACCGATGCTGAGGTTCTGATTACAAAACCGGTCCTTGCCAATTCAGGTCTGATTTTAATTTCTGTCAAATCAGAACCGGTGGTTCCAGAATCAGGTCTACTCCTATCATCATGGCAGCAGAATGAAACAGACAACCGTCCAGCCAAACCTGCGAACCCTGATGACCTCACAAGAAAAGAGAACCCAAAATTTCAATCAGACAAACTACATCTTAAATCATGCCTTGTCTCGAAAAAGATCTTCTGCATGATCGTAGACTAGTTGCAAATCGATTGATGAGTCAGAAAACCAGTCCAAGCCGCATGTGGATAACACTAAAGAATTGAGATAATGTGTGCATAGTTGCAAAAAGCCAATGAACACATTCCAAACCTGGCAGGGCAATGATGGTATTATCGGATTGATGATTCCCTGATGCTGCATAAAGGCTCATCGGAGGATCCACACCCAGAAACATCTACTAATTGAATGCACAAATGGCATCTTTTGATAACATTAACAATGGTCCTCGTTACATCTATCGTAGCAGAGGTAAAATCCACAACAAACCAAATATATGGGAACCTTCAGTGCCATCCTGATCCACGTAGCTATTTTTCCAAATTACATTGCAATCTGTTTGAGGAAAATTAAGCACAGAAACACGTGTTCCCCTGACATGAAGAACACCAGCAGTGAGCACAGGTTCATGGCAAAATCTGGAGGATGCCGGGCACTAGTCAGATAGATCGAGTTCCCTTCTGCTCTTGATGACAGCCCTTTTTCTCATATCAAAATCAATTTTATCAAGATCTGATGCCGTTGCCAGGTACCCATATAAGACCCTCTTCTTCTCACCAGTCTTCTCATCAGTTTTGACCAGTGTGGGATTCTTATCATCATCACCAGACTGAGAAGCTTGTGCACGTGCCCAACCTTTACGTCCATGGTTGTCCTTCTCGAAGTAATCTGCCAGCCGCTCAGCCTCCTTCATCCCAGATTGAGTGTTTGCAAATTTCACCATTGTGATTCCCGTGTGGCCCTCCTTTCCATATATTGACTTCGACTTGCCGCCACCAAAACCTAGTTCTGAAAATAAACCCAAGAATATGAAGAGAAAATATATTATGGTAGTCACTTGAAGTGCTCAAAAGGCACTTTCATCCTTTTCTATATAAATAATTGGTGTCCCTATTATTCTCATTGAAGAATAGAAATCTCACACTTAACGTTCACAATATGTAAATTTGTAAGGTGCAGGTCATGGACCACTGTGTTTTTTTTTATTGCTAATATCAAGAAGCACCTTGAAAGGTTTTTTGAATCCATACGTGCTAGTGCATACCACTAGCCTTTATTGCTCGAGATTTTGCTGAAAAAGAAATATGTTACATCCTAATCTTAGTTTGTGAGGGCAGGCCCTTGGTACAACAGTCCTTTATGACTTGGAAGACCGGAGCACGAGTCATGAAATCAACCTCTCTATATTAAGAGGTAAGGCTGTGTACACTTACCCTTCCCAGAACACACCTGATCTTATTTTGTAACACAGCCCATTTAAAGAAGATACCTCAAGTCAATATGACAACAATAATGAGACGATAACCAAAACCATTTAGGAAGATTTGAAAAGCTTTGTGGCCAAACAAACTCCATCTCATCTTTTCATCTTTTTGTTAGTTTTCAAAAGTTAATCAGACTTATTTGTATTCGATATGGCAGGGAAGAGCAACAATAGTCTCTCTTTAGATGCAAACACATCACTCAGCATATGACATCTACATACGAGTATTTATGAATATCCTTGGAAAAAGGAATTAAAGCTAACCAGACCAATACAAGCATCCAGCACACAGGTTTAGTTGGTACAAGCGACAGAGATCAAAGAAAGAATGATGTACTACTTACTATATTCAAAGGTTATCTAGCATATACCAATAGTATTCGAATGTCAAAATTCAGATTCAAAGATAAATTGGAATCAAGATAAGAAGCTAGTTTAAAAAACCAATTAGACATTACTTATATGCAGTAGAGATCTGATATGTAGTAAGCATGTAAAGAAGATGTTGGAATAATTTACTTGGGGAAACAGGAGAAAGCTACGCACTATGACTTGGAGATAAGTTTGAGAAGGTTCACTAGAGCAGGAAAATCTGAAGTACTTGGAAAGCTATTGTGACAGAGATGAAGCAGACTTGCTGTAACTTGGAAAGATGCAAGATTCTTTTATCAGAGGCTCAGGTTAGCTACAGATCCTAAAGGTCAACTTGCTGATAACCTGACTTTACATATCTTTATGCAAGTCCATTGTCACTATTGAGTCGACATCAAATGCTACTTCAATGAAGACAGAACTACATGTCTGAATGACACAATGCACTAGATTGTAAAGAAAACCAAAGAAAGAAATAAACAAACAAGAGATCTACTTGGGACACGACAGGTCCATATTATTGAACCAGCATCCTGCAAAATCAAGATACTGCATGAGTACATGTAATATGTTTAAACTGCTTTGTAGACTGGATGAATAGTAGTTCTGCCTATCTCATATGACATGACATGCAGAAACAGACAGGGAATATCAAACATGTTGACCGTGTGATCTACAATATAATAGACCAACACTCCATTCATCACCACTAATTGGTGATCTGTAGCATCAAAGTTGTCTCCATGACAAGCATGTGCTAGCAGCCTAAGTATATACAAAAAGCCATTACCCAAGAGAGTACCATACCATTAATTGTATTTTCATCATAGATAAATTACCCTTTGTCTGCATACATTATAAAAAATGCTAAACTTGCATGCTCACACAAGTCCCAGGTATCAACATTAACATTCAAAAACATCAGAAGGGTGACAGTGAGAAAGGGTAACATCTAAGGACAGTTTAAGCATTTGCACATCCCAAAAGGCACAAATTTTTAGGGACATGCATGTGCATTCCTTTGACAGGCCAAGACAATGACTTGTGGAATGTTAGGCAAGTGGTAATCTAAATTTGAAAATAGTGCTTAACATCCAAAACAGCACTACTGCCCAACCACACTTTGCTGTGGTGATCATTCAAGCAACCTGTGATGCCGCAAATTGCCCATCAACTTCAAGTAATGGAAATCAAACCTAAGTTCCATGCTATGTAAAACAAGAGCAAAGGGACATCCTCATTTATCAATGTTCCAAATATTGCTCTATGATCAGTAGACATGAAGTATGAAGACAAAATATTACAAGCACATACAAAAGTGCAAGTGAGGTCATCTGGTGATAATTATTAACAAAATCCACTAATTAATATCAGATCAAGGAAATGGTGATAAAGACAGCCCATAAAATTTATGAACATAAGCTTGTGTAATTGACAAATGGGGCTACTTTAGTGTTACAAAGGAGATCTATTGCTGCTATAGTAAAGCAACAGCAAACATACAAGGATGACATTCTTGCAAGTATTTGCCAAATTTATTACACTACTAGTTACATACAAGCATTTTTATAATCAAGGGAGGGGAGACCCATATGTAGTCCTCCCTTCCCTCAGGTCATAAATCCAACTAAAAAAGCCAGCTGGCCCAAGAAATCTTATTTTTGTTCACAAAACTCCACCAGAGACACCTTATTTCACTGTTTATCTTACATTTATTTGAAACTCAGATCCCAAAGATTGAATTCTGTTTTGAGTTTTCACAAACCTCAACTCATATGTAAGAAGAGAAAAAAGTTCTAAAAGTAAATAATAAGACTAACATGATAAAACTACCTAACATAGATAAAAACATAGAACACCATTTCGCCAGGACTGATACGAAATGGGCAATATGCACAGTCCATGAGTGAACCAATATGAGGACCACCCTGATTTTGGACGGTCCGATTCGACTTATTTAAGAAAACTATATATTAAATGGTTTAGGGCTTGTGTTTGCGAGACCTCTTTGCCTGCGAGCAGCCTAATGCTGCCCATCACTTGCTGTGACCACCAATTACTTTCACTACTCTTCCTCCATTGCTTTCTCTTCTTCCTTCATCTTCCTCCTCCTCTCTCATTCCTCTTCTTCCATGGCCTCCCCTTCGTTCTCCATCTTCCTCCAGCCACCACCATCTGTTCCTTCCTCTTTTCCTTCTTCTTCCCCTTCGAGAATACGTACAAATGTACCATGTGTCAATCCACTAGTACCAACACATACATATCAGTCCAACCAGGAACCGACGATTGGTACAAGATGATAGTCCTTGGATAAAATTCAACTAAAAATCCTAAAGCAAAATTATTATTATAAATTAAGATTAAATTAAAAACAGACATGACTACACTCTAACCTAAAGTCAGTGTGCCTAATGCCTTTATACTGATTTGCATAATCATCAAAAGTGATATGATAATACTTTTGATGCCATTAAAATTTCTGCCACTTTTAGGAAGCTTGGCTAGCAAATGGTGATTACTCATGCAAATGCTTGGCCACAATAATTTAGTTATGTAACTCAGATGCCTCAACAACTTCAAGAAACTTCCTAGCAGATAATCACATGCAAAATAACAATATACCAATAACATTCATTTTTATTTTTTTTTTCATTTTAGTGCTCATTGATACTAAGAGTGCGTTTGGGAACACATTTGTATTTTTAATGTACATTTGGAGAAAGAAATTTGAATGAATGTGCAATTGTGGAATGTTTTGAGTGTTTGTAAACAACAAATGAAAAAAATATTTATTGACGTAAGTGTTACCTAGTAATATTATATTCCAAAAGTCCATTGAATACTATACAACAAATTTACCCTTCTAACATTTTTAATATTTATTCAAAAGTAAATACATATTTTTCATTTAAATTAGTAAGTAAAGAAATAAAATAAAATGAATGTATGTAATCTTATAAAGAAAAATTTGTATGGCCCAAAAATATAATAAATAAAAAACATAATTATATAAATGAATGTAAAATAACATTTGAAAATAAATAAATAAGATTCCACCTTTAAAAGATGTGAGAGGAGTTGGTGACGACAGAAAATCGAGAGAGGGAGAAAGAAAATGGGTACATAGTGGTAATCTTATAATTTTAGAGAATATCATAGGGTATTTGAAAATTTTAAAAAATTTCATAAACATCCCGCAAATGCTGAAATACAATTTGAAATACGATTTGAGCATTTGCAATCTAGCATCCAAGCCAACTACATCTGAAAAGAAATTAACAAACACCAAGTCACATATGAAATGTGCATTGGACCCTCCATGCACATTTCAAATGTGTTCTCAAATGCATCCCAAGTGATATAGGTCAATATACCACCTGGTATACTGGTACCATACTAGTCCAGTCAGATATCATAAATGATATTGGACCATGAGGTAAATACTTACTAAAATCATTTAATGTGTTGTTGCCAATCAGTGTTGTCAGTGTACCAGGAAACCTCTACAGTATCAAACTAGTAGAGCACAGTCAGTGAACCTATTATTTGAAACAATGGACCATGGCAGTCAATAGATACCAATCTGTCAAGGTATCAGTGCATCAGTGAACCAATTATATGGACAAATAATGACATTCTAATAAACTTCTATTTTGTTTTCAAAGGTGCACTGTATGTACAGGACCAACTTATGCATACCTCACCAATAGGATTAAAGGACAGGTACTGATACTAGTATTTGATTCCTTGGTATTGATTATATAAAGTACAAGTCTTATGAAGTCAAGGGAAAGAGAAAGACCTTGTTTGAAGTTCAAACATTATATGCAGAAAAAGTATATAAAGCTCATAGAAGTTTCTTTTTGTAGTTGATACATGATGCACAAAAATTAGCCTTAATGTTATACTTTAAACGAAATATAAAACCAAAGTGAATACCCTTACAGGAGCAGTCATGAAATGTCTATGGGTCATGACAAATACTATAGTTATCATAGAATGGAAGCAAGGGAGAGAACCAAAACGTGGTTTCGAGAAGTGAGAATTGAACACATATGCATATATATTATGATAGAAAAGACCAGCTTAAGAGGAGGGTCTTGTAAAGTAAGGTTCATCGAACCGTGGCATACCGCTTGGTACGGGTGGTATTCTAACTGTCCAATAAAGGACCAATATGATGAATACATACTGGTTTGTCAGTATGCCCCACCATATTATGTACTGATATGTCGGTACAGACCGTACTGATAATTGATCAGTACACCAGTACAGATAGGTAAGACGAACCATCTTGTAGTATATAGAAGTATCATAAAACAGGTCAAGAACAAACAAGAAGCAGATTACTGAGTAGCTAGGATAAGATAATGACTTATCTTGGTGAAGAGAAAATACCAAGGGACATAGTTGGAACAGAGCAATTACCAAAACCTCATTAATACTGTCTGAACAAGTCAAAAAAATTGCAACTTGAACAGATTAATTTGGACTGACCAACATTTGAGCAAACAATCGATGCATGAAAGATATAAAGGTCGCAGCTACTGATTCTTCTTCTTCGAAGTACTCTAGTCCTTATAATTCAAAGAAATATGAAATCAGTAATCATATATACCTTTAAGTATATTATCCATCTCTCTATTACCCATACCCTCAATGCGACCATCTTTTCTCCTTCCTGAACTTGTATTATGAATTATCACTGTTGGGGGCCATATAATAAGGTCTTCCCTGCTTGCTTGAGCATCATCAGCAGATAATAATTGATATGCCTTGGAGTTTTCAGGGGCCTTTAAATAATTCCATCCCATGAGCACACACAAGGCCTTGTGTAACCCAAGGTGATCAACACGCAACTCGGCATTTTGTGAGCTGTATGTGTGCATGATAAGCCCATGCACATCAGCGAAGTCTTTAGAGGCCCTGTAATTGTGCAAACCAAGGACATAGAATAACAAAAAAGTTAAAGATCCCCTAGTGAACTAGAAGCCAATAATTAAACCATAGCACTACAAATGAAAAGATATATTATCCTCCTGATTGATATTAATACAAACAATTTCACTAAATCATTAGTTTAGGGTTATATCACACTTAATATCACCCCAATGCACTACCAAAAGAAGTATCATCTGACAACCAAATCAGCAACTGAAAAATACTATTCTGCAACATAGTTATCTAATGCCAAAGAGAAACAAAAAAGGATGTCAATATAACTCCTCTGACAAGAGAGCTCCCTCCAACAGAGGAACAAAAGAATATGCATGAGCAAGCTGAACAGCTGTAATCACATAAAGACTATGGGAGTTCATCAAAATGGCAGGAAGACTTTCAAACAGGTACTCATTTCATGACACGTTTGATGACCAATGTTAAGCGACTGATCAAGCAGCATCAGATCCTAAATATTGCATCTAGAAAAAGGAAAAATTAAACCGTTTCCCCTTCAATGAATCAACAGAAGCATACCAACACAACCCGAGGGGAATGGAATTGGAGAAGAGAAAACAACACATTCATTAATGCAGAGAAAACATCACAACTAAAACAATACAGAATCAGATGATGATAAAAGAATTCGTCCTTGATTAGCAACAAATCTAGCAATCGTAGCCCAATACAATTTAACAATCAAGAGAAAATTGAGGCTCACAGAAAGAACCCCCAAGCAACAAAATACAGAAATACTATTCTAAATATCTCCTCTGACATTGCAAACTCAAACATATAATGTTCTTCAACTGAATGATAGCAAACTAATATAAACACTCACGGGATACTGAAAAAAAATATACTCAATCACAAGGTCAACCTTTCTTGTTTAATCTAAATTTAAAAATAAGAACAAACATTTTGGAAATTGCTGAGCAAGACAAGTCTTGACATATATAATTCAAATGGCAAAACAAAACAAGCTTTGAAGCACAAATTATTTATATGATAAAACATTGATCAAGTATGTCATGAGCCAGCAAGATAAGACTGAACCATTAACTTAAATGGCCTAGGGTCATAAGACCAAGATAATAGAGTACATTCATCTAGCACCCAAGTTAATAGTAAAGGGCTCATTTAAGTCTAATCAGTCATCTGCCCACATCTGATGTGGAACTGCACTGGAGTATTACAATATCCCTTGTTTAAGGTTTGATGTTTTTGTCAAAGTCCAAACATAGCCCAGAATAAAACCCTAATGATGTTTAGCTCAATGGTGATTCCATATCGTGATCTGCTTCGAGCCACATCCATAAATAATTCTTTTTTACTTGGTGCTCACACTGCTCAATACTAGATCCACTTTCATATCAAATGGGAAGATTGACACATTAAGTTGATAGACATGGAATTGGAAACATATGACACAAAATGCTTAAATCCAAACATAGTATTAACTCATCTGGCCTTATAAATATAATCAATTCTCCTCGCACATCCGATGTGAGACTAAGCTGGGAAATCTCAAAGTATAGTTTGCCACAATAGAAGATATAAGTAAAATAGAAAAGTTGCTACAAACCTGTTTGCACTATGAAAAGAGAATATGCTAAAAGAATTGGCCATGGCATGTATGAGCGAATACGAACACTCCAGCTTTTCAACAAGATGATTGCTCTATTTAATTACAACAGTTTTCCAAACAAATCCTACTGCCCAAGCAAACCCTAATTGAGTCATGACCACTATTACAAACAACAACAATAACATCAATAATATTAATGACAACAACGAATAGGAATACAATTTTCACTGAGATGCAAACATTTAATGGCATTTTCTTTTAAAGCTTACATGAGCATAAAAGCTCAAGAAACAACATTGCCCACAAAGAGAAGAAAACATTATAATACATATGCCATTCTGATACAAAGGAGAAGAAACACAAGAAAGATGAAACTAGTAAATATGACACCTAATATGAACTACTTCCAGAGTAAAAGGCAAAATAAATTATAGACAGTACCAACCATGGGTTGGCAAACAAGATACTGATCAACCATCTAGATTCACAAACTGTCACACTTAAGACCAAAGGAAAGGAATATTGATAGTTATAACCATGGATTGTCAAAGAAGATACCAATCAATCATCTAAAATCAAAATTTAAGGGTTAAAACAATGCCTATCAAACCTGTAGGAATATTAATTGTAACCAACATGGATTCTGCACAAAACATCAATAATCAAAACCTAAGATCAAAATAATGCCTAAGACACCAGTGCAAGCGAAGGAAAGAACCATGCTCTCTTAACTGACTTAGGCCAGCACATGCCTATGCACATTGGTAAGAAAATTGGGAGAGGATGCATACAGAACCAAGCTCAGTACATCTAGAGATACACGCTTGCACCAAAACATAACAATGAACATGATCTAAGAAACTGTCAGGACCTTGAACAGTATATACCGGTCTGACAGAGAACCAGGCCGTGGACCAGCCCATTATAGGTGGCTCAGCCCCAGTTCAAGGTTTATTTGAAAACCCTATTAAACCTTCACTCCCTCTCTCACAATTGCTGTTGCCCTCCTAAAAAGCTGCATGCAGGCCACGCCTTTGCTTGCCACTGCACAGCTGGTCCACCCATTGTCTACTGCCAGTTGTACTTCTCCACCTCTTCTTCTTTTTCTATTTCTCTTGCCCACCTTACCAGTACCATAGCACAAACTAGCATACAATGTACCGATATGCCTGAGAATTATAACAGTCCAGCCAGGGACCAGTATCAGAGATTGAGAACCATGATATGAGTATGACGGCACAAAGTGACCTAAGGTACCATGATATTCTTTAGACAGCTATAATGCAATAAACCTTAGTTAAAATGTTGAAGCAACATCAGCAGCTTGATCATATTGTGTGAAAATTGTCAATTTAACAAAGCCAATAAGCTTCAAAGTTAGAATTGACAATCTTAAACAAACACAAAGTTACAGCAGATAAATGTTGTCTGAGAGGCAGAAACCCTAAAACTGAAGTGTCACAATAGAAACACAAGAATTTACAAACTAAAAGGCATGGCTAACCAAGAAAAGACCATGTAATTTGTGGTGTAGAAACATAACAGACTCTGACACTTGCCAATTTAAGGATTCAGCTGAAATTGTTATTCAACAATAAACACTACGCTACCCCAGCTTAATCATCAAGCCTTCTTTGTTCACAGTACAAATCCCCATCTAGACAAAGCAGCATTGTCAAAGAATTGGATATGTATTTACATAGTTCAAGTACAAAAGTGCATATGTAAGAACACAAACCATTCAGAGAAGCAGCACTCGGGTTTCCAACACCTCATGCACATTATAATGAAAAGGGATATGTCTCCCTCGACTTATAATAGTTTTTCCATATATAATGGCAAATATAATTTATGAAACATGCTCTTTCACTTCTATGTTCAAATTCCCTCTTGAAGGCAATAAAATAATCTTGGCCACCAACTTTGTAATTATATAGCTAAAGTTTAAATAAAAATGTAGGCATTCTTGAGGGCAACGATCGTAATTTTGTACCATACCGGAGTATCGAGCTCAGCTTGGTACGGTACAATACGAGCATACCGAGAGGTACATTTCAGTATACCGCTCGGTATATATATATATATATGTAAAACAAAAGAGGCAACTGTCTCGTCGCCCTTTTTTGTGCATGGGTCTTCTCGCCATGTGGGCAGAAAAACATACGTGACGTCGCTTTTTTTCTTTTTACTTATATATATATATATATATATATATATATATATATATAAGTTTGAAAAAAAGAGCCGACGTCGCCGAGGCGGCGTCGCTTCTTTTTCTGCCCACATGAGGAGAAGGAAGCAGGAAACGCTGAGGCGACCTCGCCGCCTCTTGTCCTTCTCCCCACACAAAAAAGGGCGACAAGGCGATCTCGCCGCCTCGTTTCTTCTGCTTGCATGGGGAGAAGAAATGTCGCCTCGACGATGCTCGATTTCTTCTCTCCGCAACGTCGCCGAGGCTTCTTCTCCCCGCGCGGATGAGAAGTTGCCAACGACGTCGAGGCCTCACCGATCAAACAAGAAGGGAGAGCGGTGCTGGATCTCCAGGTTCTCCTTCTTTTTCTCCCTCTTCTTTATTCTCCCTCAACTAATACCACCCGGTAGTGGGCGGCGACGATCGAAATTGACCGTCACTGACTGATTTAGGGTGGTAACAGGGCAGAAACAACCCCAATCGATGGTACCACCCGATAGCGAGCAGTTCGCATACTGATCTATTGGTGGACCGATACGTACCGCTCGGTACAGGCGGTATAATTCGAAATTAAAATCCTTGCTTGAGGGAATATGAAAAGGGACAAAGAACCAAATTAAGGACTCATTACTTTTAGCCACTATGTCAGGCTAGAAATTATATCCAGTAATGCCTTCATCTGATTTGCCAAGCCAATTTGCAAAATAGGCAATCATCCATCATTTGAATAGTCTAGTACCTCCGATTAACAACAAAATATGTTAAAAAAAAAACAACATATAAATTGGTGTCCAAATTTCATGAACAAACAGAATGATCTAAAAGGGAAATCAATTATTAGCATTGGCTGCCAGAAAAGACCAATTTGTACCAATCAAGACAGAACAAAAAATCATTTATTTTTTTTCAAATCCAATTCACGCTATACAGACAGATTCACTATAAATCTCTTTTCCCGTAAATCAAAATCTAGACATTGATTCACTAGAAGGATTAGCAACTGAATCTGCACATACACATCAAAGTAGCATTACAAGGCACAAACTCATACAATGGCACAAACACAAATGAAATATTACACGACTATGACCAATGCAAAATAGTGTAGCAAAAGTCATGTGAAGTAGTACCTTGCAAAAGATTGAATGTACTTAAAATTGCACAAAACGATGCACACTAGAAGATTTCCAAACTTCAACATGAAAAGAAGAATTGAGACATGTTCATATGATGCATAAGTAGGATCCAATTTACAATGAATCTGCCAACAGGGAGCAAAAATATGGACTGGGAATAGACCAGGTCAGGCAAGTTACACATCAGGGTCCACCATTGCAGTTACTAGACCCGTCTCGGAGATTTATCAGTACAGTACATATCGGTCTGCACCAGTACATCAACACATGATACGCTGAGGCATGCCGACGAGGACTCGGGCGAGTTGTGTCTTGATGGTGAGTCGGACCAGTATGTACCGCCCATACCATACCAACTTGGGCGGTACAGCGATTCAAAGGTAGAGATGAAAAAAATGGGTATAGCTAGCCCCCTGTCCTGACCAGCTAACAGGCCAAGTTCAGTTGACCAGATACCCACAACGGGTTCGGTTAATGAATTAAATTAAATCCCTTATTTTAAAATCCCCAAAAAAACTGCCAGATAACATCAATTTTAACCTTATAATCAACAAAAGGTATGTTTGAGCAATACCCAAGCAGTCAATAGATCAAGATTTTGATCTGAATCTGACCAGAAACACAACAAGTACCCTGGAAAAATGAAATGCAGATGATTTAAAGCGTTCAAGTAAGACTACCACCTCTCGCAAAACTGTATCATATGGCACTCAAGCATAAGCATTCATCCAAACATACAGTGAATACATAGAAGGCAATTAAGACTGATCCACACTTCCAAAGATGCAAATATTTGATGACATTCAAGAATGTCAAAAGGATGTTCATATCTGGAAAATGGATATCCAAGCTATTAACTGATTGCATATGATAAAAAAGGTAGTAGAAGTAGGAAACGTAGCTAGATACAAAATTTGTCCCAACACTTTGGTAAATTATACCGTCACGTCAGATCATATATGCATGTATTAAATACTTTTGTGTTGATCACAGAACGCACAGGTCAGCATGATAAAGATAATGTGTGATGGTTGCATACTAGAAGAAACATTTAGAGAACGATATTCTTCCAACTAACGCCCAGCGCTACTGCCATACTGCTAATAACATAAAAGTTGTCTATCTATTTTCAGTTGACTCTAGACTTCCTAGCATATTATGTCTTTACTAACTAAGCATACAGAGAGCAAGAAGTAAATCTGAATAATATCTATTCTGAGCAGATGACATCTAATATATTTAACCCTCTTGCCTTTAATAATTTATATCATATTAAGCAGCCCAGTTTCAAGCTTTGCACAATCAGTGACAAGTATTTGAATTTCAAAGAGATGAGTACATAAGAACAGATGGAATGTTGAACAACCAAATCAACAAGAAATCAAATTACATATACAAAAGAAAAAAAAATCATATGCATACACATCCCAGCAAACAGAATTAGGTATTCGTAATTACAAGTCACCAGGCGCCCAGGCGAGGAAAGACCTCGATGGTAGACCAGGCAAGCGCTGCAACTGGGTGTGGCCTAGGTGCACGCCTGAGCCCAGACATCACACAGCTCAGGCGCATGCCTAAACTGATCCTGGTTCGATCGAACCATATGGGCAGGATCTTGGTTTGATTGAACCATATAAGTGGGATCCTGGTTTGATTGAACCAAATAAACCAGATCCTGATTTGATCGAACCAAATGAGAGGGATCCTAGTTCGATCGAACCAGATGAACCATCGCTCACCCTCCAATCACATGCAAGATCGATCCCGACCTCCTCTCTGGAGTGGTGGCAGGCAAACGGCTTCCTCTTGCGACAAAGGAGGCGCTCCAATGATGTGCGAGTGGCTTCCTCTCACACGACGTCCCTCTAACAGCATCTTCTCATAGTAACTCTATCTCTCCTTCCCACCACGCTCTCCATCTTTCTCCTCCCCCTCCTCCACCGTCTGTTGCACAGCATCAAGCCTCCCCGAAAGCCCCCACCCTCCATGGAGCCTCCCTGAACCGAAACAGCCCCCCTCTCCCTCCTCCTACTCGATTCCTCCTCCCTCTTCTCCTTCTCTCTGGTTCTTCCCCCTTTCCTTCCTTCGCGTTGTCCCATCCCTCTTTCTCCTCCTCCACTATCCCCCTGCCCTCCCAGTTTCCCTTTCTCCTCTACCATCGCCCTCCTCCCTGATAGCTACCCTCCCAATAGACATTCATCAAGCCTCTCTAGACCCGACAACCCCCCTCTCCCTCCTCCTCCTCCTCCTCCTCCTCCTACCCAAGTCCTCCTCCATCTTCTCCTTCTCTATGTTTCTTCCCCCTCTCCTTCACTTTCACCATCGAGTTAAAAAGACCATGAAGCATACTGGAAACCATCAAATTTTGATGGGCTTTCATTTCTTGGATTGTTTGCAACATATTCATACAGAAGAGTGCTAGTGCACCCACTCATAGACAAGGCCTTAGTAGTCATTCATCTAGTTATATAACTAATAGTCATTTACACCAAGCTAAAGAACCACCAAAAGCATAATTAGTACATGATGAGAACATAAACCCAAACCTTCATGTGCTGGATCTTCTAGCACTGGTGGACTAACAAAAATGAAACTTGGGATTTAAGACATTTGGAAAAAAGGGGGTGGGCAGGAATCTCAAGTGGGCCTAAGGACACGAACTAGCATGCATAATTACCTCTATACAGATAGAATCATGCAAACATCGAGCCTATAAAAGATAGATAGACATCAAAGGAGTGTAATCATGCAAACATCGAGTCTATAAAAGATAGATATACATCAAAGGAGTGTAATCATGCAAACATTGAGTCTATAAAAGATAGATATACATCAAAGGAGTGTAATCATGCAAGCAGAAAAAATTAACAAGCATAATCATCGATCAAATGAGGTCAAGTCAAATACAAAATCTCTAGACCTGTTATGTCACAATTTGAATATTGAATAATATGTCAATAAATAATAAGAGGGTGGGCCTTAGTACAATGATAAGGTTACTCCTTTGTGACATGGGAGACCAAGGTTCGAGTCGCCAAAACAACCTCTTTAAATATTTAAAGATAAGGCTGCATTTATTAACCCTCTACAGACCCCACATTGGTGGGAGCCTCATGCACTGGGTATGCTCTTTTTATGCCAATAAGCAACAATAAGAAATTATTTATCTAAAACAACTACAAAAAGGCACAAATTATACTGAATGTATTTTTGAAGTCTACATATTGCAAAAAAGGAATTGGCTTATAATGTAAACATAGAAAAAACAGGGAGAGAAGAATGGAAATATGATTCAGAAAATGTGGTCAACTATGGTTGCAACCAAAATATATCATAGCAGCATCATAACATGTATGCAAATGGATTCTCATGAATTTGTATCAAAATATATCATACCAGCATCATAATATGTACGCAAATGGATGATCATGAATTTGTACCTACACTATGCTCATAACAGACCTAAGGATGAAAACTAAGTGCAGCAATGCATAACAAATGAAGAATATAAGCAAACCACAGTGAAGCGTTCACATATAGGAAAGAAAAAATATCGCAACGTGATCGAACCTGCCACAGACAACACAGTGCAGAGGTCCATTCTTTCCATCATCCAAATATTTCTTTCTTTGCGCTAAATTCTCATTAATCGTCTTTGAGAACCTAAGGAAAGCCCTCTTCAGAGCCTGGGTATCCACATCCAAAACCACAGGGGGTGCATCATCAGGGCGAGTCTTTCGTGGGGTCATTTCCTCATAACTTTCTCCTCCCAGCTTCATCTGCTTCGATAACCTTAGTTCATCATGACGATCCCGCCCAAAAGGGCTGCCACTGCCACCCAAGTAATCCCTCCGGTCTACACCAGATCCTGAAGGGCCAAGATGGATACCATTAGGGTTCCCATGCTGCATGACATGCTGCCGGTGCCACAAGAACTCATCTTCCCCGCCATACTTCCTCTTCAACGAGGAAGGGCCACCTTCCAAGGGACCCCGAGGACCATCAAGCCCAAGAGAATCCCAGTAATCGCGCTGCAGCCCAGGGCCACGGCCATTCAGTGGTGGCTGACGGAAGTCCTCGGGGCTGAACCTCCTTCCGGGAGGTGGCGGAAAGTGCTTCTCGAACCCCAGCCCGGGGGCAGTCTCCGGTCCGAGACCAAACCCCGGGCGGCCGTACGGGAACTTATCAGCAGCAGGGTCAATCGGCGGGTCAGGCGGCAGGGCGAAGTAGGACCGGACGCTGCCGTCTGCGAGGACGATGGTGCGCCGCTCGAGGTTGTGGAAACCGTAGGACGGAGGCGGCGGGGGCCCAGCGGGTTCCGGGTGGTGGAAAGGGCGGAGCCCGGCGGGGGAAGGAGAGGTTAGGTGATTCTTAGGGACGAGGGCCGGGGAGGCCTTGGGCTTGGAGGGCTTGGAATCGGAGGACGGGGCGGGGAATTCGGAGGGGGACTTGTCGTCGGTCTCCCATCGGGACTTTCGGCTGCCGCCGCCGGAGGATGACGACGGGCCCTTCTGGGAGGGGCCTTTGCCGCCGGATCCCTTGGGATTCTTCATGAATTCTTAGGGTTTCGGTGATTGAGAGTTAGGGTTTCGGATAAGCAAGGCGAAATCTAGGATTCCGTAGCGCAACGGGGCGGAAGGCCTCAAAGCTCTGGCCCCTGCGTTTTGGCGAGGGGGGCGTTTTACATATCGATTCTTATAAAGACTCGAAATAGCATCTTTGCCATTCCATATATATATATATATATATATATATATATTATATATATATATATATATATATATATATATATATATAACATTTTGGATTTCACTCTATATATCCTTAAAAAATATATAAATCTAATCATTCTAATAAACTCAAATTCATTATGAATTCAAAAAAAATATTTTTTAAATATCTAAGATATATTATATTATTTTAAACAATTTTTTTATTTTTTATATTTTAATTTTTAAAAAAGAATATTAATATCAATTTGAGCTATAATATTTTTTTAAAAAAATTAAAAAAATATTTTTTTTAATATTAAATAACCTACGTGAAGCTCACATATGGACTTGAACATAAGATCTATCATTTTATGTAATAATACACTAATCACTTTGAATGTCTAAATAAAGATATCTTATATTTTAACTAATTATTTGATTTCTTATTATTTTTATGTTTAAGAGGATATTAACGTCTATCTGAGCTTCAACATTTTAATATTTCTATATGAATTCCCAAAAAAAACCTCTAACTTTAGGTTTTTACGGCTCCTACTTTAAAAAATTATCACATAGTATCTTATCTATATAAAAAAATTATTTTATTCCTGACAATCGATGCATGTGCTTAATAGTATCTCCATCCCGTTGGTCGCTCGATGCCTCACTGCATATCGATGGGACGACCAAACGTAGGGTGGAGGGGGGTAATCATAGGATGAAAGCATAATTAAGCATGAACAAAATTAGATAAAAGGCGATGACCAACAAGTGTATAATGATCATTTTAAAAATAGACGTACTATGTGGGTATTTTTAAAATAGGAATGCTTTATAGGAAAAACTTAAAATTAAGAGTTTTTTTAATAATATATATATATATATAATTCCATTCTATGCTGTATAAAGTAATTAAAACATCTATATGGTAATAATGTATTTAACTCACTTGTCTTAAGATTTAAAACTTCATTCCTATAAATTTTTTAAGATCTTAACTAATTTAGTATGTAAAATTCTTGACGATTGATAATAAGATGAAGGGATCAAAACCCCATAATTTCATACATCATTATAAGCCTGATCAATTATCATGATTATTCTTGAGATCAATGAAATTAGAATTTGATTATTGAATAATAAGATAATTCTAGTTGATCATAATGATAAAATATATAATATCTATGGTTTTTTTTTTCCAGAATAGATAACTTATATTATTGAAATGGATCTAATATATCTAATGTAAAAACATCATTATTCAAAAAGGATTTAGCCAGTAGCCTTTCCATAAAAAATTACTCTATGTTAATCTAGGGGCCAACCAATCAATATTTATTTCCTCCCTGAATCTACTACGAAGAACCTTAATAGATTCGAAAGAATTGATCAAGGATTTGATATTCCTTAATAGATTTGTCAAACGGCATATTAGATCTAAGGAGCTCAAAAGAAGATTTGTCACCTCATTATAATCCAACTCAAATTCTAAGAAGTTGATTCCTTCATTTGCAGCAAACACAAAGTCAAGTCCTTTCTTAATTGTGAGATATTTTTCCATCACAAATTTGCCATATGTACCAATACAAAATCTAGCATCATTTCAATTTAAGAAACCTATACCCTAAACTACCCTCTTATAAGCTTTCTCTATGCCACAAAGATTAGATTAAGGTCATGAGAGAAGCCCTCGGAAGGAATCTGGATACAAGTGTTGGTAACAAAGGTTATGAGCTTTAAAAAAAAAAAATTAGAGTAAGAAGTAGTCTTTTTACCACTAAATAAAACTTTATTATGGTCATCCAAATCAACCAAAAGGCATATTTGCCCAAACATGAATTCTCTTTCAACTAATCACTTGTATGTCATTGATAAAGGAACGTAAATGAGACATGTAGCTTGTGATAGATTAAAGAAAAGATAGTGTGGGTAAAGGAACAATAAAAATAGATGTGTTCAATCTAATTAACAAAGTTCCCACAAAATGAGCAAGTCGAACATTAGAAATGCCTAACCAACAATATAAGTAGCTGATAGTAAAGAAGTTTCCAACAAAATCATGCAATACGTAGTAATCCAAGCAACTTCCAAAGATTGGACCAAATAGTAGAAGAATCTTGATCAAAAGCATAATGGGAGGCCAAAAACCTATAATCAACCTTGGTTGATGGTTGCCCTTTGGCATCAAAAATTCAGACCCATTTGTCATCATAGAGAAACACTGATAAATCCTAACCAACAATAAAATCTATAAGCAAAGTAGTAAAAAATAATTACAACTTAATAACATCCCAACAATGATTTAAAATAAAGGCTAATGCAGTAGAAAGCTCATACACCAAATCCATTTTAATAAAAGTAATTTTCAAACTAAGTGAAATATCAAAATTCCAAATAGCATTCAAAACATCAACCGAAGTGCTAATTCCAGTAACATAAGAAAAGCTAAGTCTAAAATCTTACATACCATACAAAAAAAAAAAAAAAAAACCCAAAGCCAACTAGCACTAAGAAAAAAAAATATCATAGGAAAATAATATCATATTAAAGATAATTTAAAATACGCTTAACTTGAAGATATATAAATCATGAGAATTATGACCTTTTTGCAAAATAAAATCTCTAGATATCTTATTAATATTATAGAGTATTGACTTAGGCATCTAAGACAATCAAAAAATGAACTAGAGAAGTTAAGAGGATAGATTTAATTAGTAAAACATGATTAGCTTTGGACAAAAAATTAGATTGTCTGGAATTGAGTCGCTACTGAATGAAAGAAATACAATCAACAAAAGCATAGGCAAGCATATGGCCAGGAGAAATCATAGTTCTAAGATATTTTTAAAGGAATCTACTCTTTTTGAAATTAAAAAAATTACAAATCTAAGCCTTGATTAATCTTTCAGTTTCACAAGGAAAAAAAAATCTTAGATTTTTTAAGATTGATCTTTTGATCAGTAAGGCATTCATACTCATCGAATATGTTAGAAATGGTCCTACAGGATTTTCTATTAACATGAAAACAATGAAAGATGACATCAACATATATGAGATGAGTAAATTTATATTTATGTTTAAAATGAAAAGGGGTGAGTCTACCAGCATTAGTAGCTTTGGAGAGAAGCAAAGATATATAAATGTAAAGAGATAATGAGTCACTTGATAAATACCCTTAATGCCCTTAAAGTAACAAGAAGCTTCTCCATTAATCAAATAAGTATATTTGGGTGATAAAATACATGCATAAATCCAAGATATAAATTGATTAGGAAAATTGAAGACATGCAAAGGTTTGATGATAGTGTCCCAGATAATATTCTTTAAGTTTTCTCAAGATCAAGCTTAACGATGACAAGAGGATTTTTTTAAGCAAATGGGCAACCTACTTTTACCAAAAATAAAAACATACTGTTCTAAGATAACTAAATTTAGTAAGAGCACCTTAACTCTATTAGCTAGAACCTTAGCTAATATATGATAAATCATGTTACAAAAAGAAATAAGACAAAAATCCTGAATAGTGATAGGGTTTAAGCATTTAGAAATAAATATAATGAGGGTTTGACCCAACAATGATACAAAAGGGAGGTTTAATGAAAATGGTTGAAAGAACACCACATTAAGTTTGACACGATCTCCCAGTAATCCGTCAATCGTAAAGTCATCTAGGTTTGAGCTTTATTCGTAGCCCATTAATCAAATGATCTTTCAAATTTTTTAAACTTTGAAAGGTCTAATAAGATCAATATGATCTGGGTAAGAGATATATCAAGATGAAGACCAAGATTAATTATAAAAAGTAATACTATAAGGTTGATTCCCCAAATCATGATAGAAATTAACAAAGATTTTCATGATTTGTTCAGGCTAATAAATAATAGTATTATCAACTTTAATGTTGTGAATATGATTAAATCTTTTATGGGATATGATAATATTGGGATAGTATTGAGTGTTACGATTCTGATCTAAAATTCACTTAGTCTTAGCAAAAGCCACTAACAATTTAAGGTTTATCTATCTAATGATAGCTCGTATAAAATTAAGTTAGATTCTTCTTATTACTATAACTCAACCTAGAAACTAAATTATTGGCTTAAAGGAAAAGAATGGAAGGCTGAATATATTTGGTTTTGTTATTGAGATCTCAAAAATGAGTCCAATTCTAACCGAAAAGGTCCTTTCCAATTCGACTAAGGTTAAAGGAAAAAAGAAATAGCAAACATAGAAGGACAAATATATTGAGACCAACCTGATTTGACCATATTATAAAAAAAATTATTTTTAATCTAAAATTTTTTAAATCAAAAAGATATTTTCTGAGTCGATCTACCTCGCCATTCTTAATATGAGGGTGGGGTGAGGGGAGAGGGGTAGGGTTCGAAGGGGAGAGGAGAGAGATTTGATCGAACAATAGGATGGATATGATCTTCTTAGGGAATTGGCATCGACAAAAGCATTAAATGTGATCATTGATAGGTCACTAGTCCTTAGCCCAAATCCAAGAAAATCATTGATTCACTTTGAATCATAGATGCATCACTCGCCTTCGATGTGGTAGTAGATATAAAAGCCTCAATTCTCTCTTTAGAAGGAAACACCAAAGTGGGAATCACATCAACAAATACATCCCTACACTCAAGCATTGATGCATCGATCTCCACATTACCCTCACGCGATTCAAATGGGAGAGGAACAACTCATATTTTCACTAGCTTTCCTGCCACCAACAAAAGGTGAGCACTAGCATGACCATGCTAGGAAACCCTATGTTTTTCCACTTTGATTTGGGGGTCATAAATGTCACTCTCCGGAATAGAGGATGAATCCACAGAGGTGGTGTTGAAGCCATCCAACTCAGAAGGAGATTGCTCTATAGCCTCAAGGACCTTTACAACCCGAGAAGTGGTGCTCAAGGAAATTGAAACAATTAAATAAGATTCTGATTTGTGATTGACACAACCACATTTAAAACAAAACCAACAATAAGTTTTCATAAGCCACGACTTGAAAAAGAACCTCAATGAGATGGTCAAGCCATATCTCACATTATAAAAGCATGGATAAATCAATCTTTATATAAACTCGTACAAAGTGACCTTATTCAGAGGAGAATGATCACTCATCCACACGAAGAAGATGGCCTAGCAAGGAAGCCAAATGAACGATGCAATCATCATAATTTCAACATTCAATCAGAAGAATCATGAAATAAATCAAACATGAACCATTGAGATACACTTTGTAAGAGGTTGAAAGTTCATATGCTAAGACAATAGGTGTATGACCTTGTCCCTAATGGTCCAAGGACCTTTAGTTAGCACGCGGTCAACCTTAGCCTCTGAATAAAAATAAAACAGAAAGAAGTCTCTAGCTAAATCAATAATTAAAAGATGTGATAAGCAATTCCTAAAATGGAAAACAAATAATATAAGAAAATTCAAAGGGGGAGGATGGTCAAAAAAGTAATCAACTAGGCTATAAACCTATGGTTATTGCCATGGTCGGAGGGAATCCTCATCAAATTTGATAAAGTCCATCGAAAATTCATAGATCCGAGAAAAAATTAAGAAAGATAAGAAGAAACCTGATGTCGATCCATAATATAGATCGACAAACAATTGTGCCCAAGACATTTGCTGACTTTGGGGTTGAGGAGTATTCTAAACTGAAGTAGCATAGTATTACTAAAAGAGACGAGACATCAAGAGCTTCTCAGAACATGACGTCGATGGAGTGAAGGAGTCCACCACCACCGTATAGCCCTTATCGACAAAGATCATAATGGAAGCTAAAACATCCTAATATCTTGTAAAAAAAATAAACATCATTTAATAAAAAGTGGAGAATGGAGAACAAGGTAATAGGGTTTCTCCAATCCCTACAAAAATAAAGACCAAAGCTTTCCTCTCTAAAGGGTAAGAGAGAGAGAGAGAGAGTACTAGAATATGTATGGTTTGGAAGAATAATTTTTGTATCCTTAAAAGTGTGAGGCAACATATAAGGCTTTGTGAACTTTTTGCACATTGCATCAGCAAATTAAATTACCCCTTCGCTTAACATTATTGGACAAAATTTTTAAGGTTTAAAATATCAACGGAGGAAGCAAAAGATCAATAAGCAACCATTGATCTTGCAGAAAAGGCTCTTTGAGTCCTCATATCCTACTTTAACTCCATCACTCCATGCATAGCTTGCTTAAAGTATGAAGTTTTTGTTTTTTTTGGGGTACTCTTGTGAAATTTAAATAATCTATCAATAATTTTAGTGAAATTAGATAGCATTACATGCTGAAGATCATCAACATGACCAACTTTTTTTCAAAGCTTTGGACTTCCATTACTTCAATATGACCATTATGATCCACTAATACAAACTTAAGTTAAATATAACTGTGGGAATCTACCTAACTGATCTAAATTAACATCAACAAAGTATGGAGTGTTGTAGAGAAACCAACATTATATTATCCACTAATACAATAAAAGCACCAACATTATATTATATTATGAGTAGAGAAAAGAGGCTGACATAATTGGGTACAAATGCATGCTTTGTCTGCAGGACATAGGTAATGGATGTTTCACATCATGACCATAACTTTTGCACTTCTGGTTTCCTAATGTAAACAGAAACTATTATTGCACAACTAGTAGGAATGTTGACTTGATTCTGTAATTATGATCAATTATTGTTCTCCAAAGTAAATACTTCTTTCATTCCCTGTGTCACATTCCAGCAAAAGAAACCAGCAAGAGAATTCTCCAATTCTGCTATTACGCAACACCAATCTAATCTTTGGTTCAACAAGTGATTTCAACTCACAAACTTATAGTTCAATGGTCTATGTACAGCATACTAGTTTACATCAACCCTCACCAGGCCTCTTGGGAGCCTCATGCACTGAGCCATGCTATTTAGCAAAATCCATATCTCTAAAGAAAGAATTGAAAACTTTTTTTTTTTCTCAAATTAATCACGAGCTGAGTTTAACTGATACTGGAAATTGGGACCTCGACAGCTTCCTGAAGAGGTTCTAACAATTCGACGATATCTCTCATAAGTGGCCTTGCCTTCGGATTCTGGTCGAGACAATGGTAAGCCAGCGTTGCCGTCTTCCGGACAGCTTTCTCTGGATAGTCTCCTCCCAATCTGGGGTCTACAATGCTAAGAACTTTCTTCTTTTGAGCGAGCAGTGGGGCAGCCCAGTCTGCAAGCGTCTGTTCTCGGACTGGACGTGACTTGTCAAGTGATTTCCTTCCAGTAAGGAACTCGAGGAGGACGACTCCAAAGCTGTAAACATCGCTCATTGCAGTCAGATGTCCTGTTACAAGCAAGAAATTTATCAGGTTAGCCAAAACTATAAGAAAAGTTTCACAATTATATATAACTACAATGCAGAAAATAACAAACTACATCAAGATCAATGGATCAAGAGGGAAAGAAGAACTAACCAAAACATTTATTGGGTATCACATATAGCGTATGGCCTGCACTTATTTTGATATCAGTTCCAATTAAATCACTCTTTGTGACCCAGATTCTACATTTTCTGTATCAAATCACTATTCAACTGAATTATTTATCGTATTCAATAGGTTTTTTGGGACATGCTAATCACAGTTGCTGCTTCAACTGAATTATTTATCCTATTTTTTAAAACAACTTATTATTTATCATATTTTAGTAACATATACTGTAGGTGAATTCTTTTTTGAAATCATAGTCAACCTTGTCTCTGAAGTGATTCATCCAATGGCATTCTGATGGTAATTTTAAAGAAAAGATACAGAATTACATTATTAGAAGGGAAACTATCGAACTCCAAGTGAAATATTGAACTTCCTTCAAATAGCAAACAGGATGGTCTAAAGAAACAAGAGCATCTACCTGATTTATGTAGGTGTATCATCATCTTGGTTTACTTCTTTGCTGTCTCGAGGCTTTAATGATTCAAAAAAAGTGGTCTAAATCTGCCCTATAATCCTATTATTTGTCTTCTGTTTTTCATGATGTTCCACACCTAGGTATCACATTTCTCAAAGATGAATGAGATTCATCATGATAACAACTTGAAATTTAGCTAGGATCTATTGTATATAAAAGCACATACTATTATAATCTCCAAAAGCAAATCTAGCAGAACATGGAGAAAAAGAAAGGTTTGATGTTCAACATCCTGCATATAACAACAAACATGTCTAGAAGAGTGCACTCCATTGCGAACATATAATAGAAGTGTATCACACAGCCCAACACAAAAATAAGTAGAACTTTTAACATGCATATTTGGTAATTCATTGAAACATGATATTCACATCTAAAGCATTATTCACAACGAGAACCAATGAGGCAAATGTCTTTACAAATTCATTGAGGATCTCCCTTCATACTACCTGTCATAATATACTCTGGTGCTGCATATCCATAAGTTCCCATTATCCGAGTAGAGACATGAGACTTATCACCAACTGGTCCATCTTTTGCAAGCCCAAAGTCAGAAAGTTTTGCATTGTAGTCCTGTGAATTAAAAAGAGAAGCAATTGTCAATGCTACAGCTTGACATATTGTCACGGACAAAATTGTCAACGGCTTGTTCGGTGTAATGCTTATGCTTGTCCGTGTCCCTTTTGGGTTGTCATATAATGTAAAGCTTGTAAAGGGCTTGCCAAAGGCAAAATGCCCATATTTGAGTGAGTTTGGCAGCCATTGTAGGCTTGTCCATAAAGTATGCGTCGAGGGAATACTTGTAATAGAATTCGATCTGTAGTGGACCAATTTTATACCTTTGTTGTGCAACTGTTCTGAGCTTGTGATATCCATTGTTGGAATGTGCATTGTCTATAAAGTGTTTACTAAAAGAGTGGCTTGCGGATCCCGTGTGAAGCGCTTTCTCTGTCTCGTCTTCTCTTTTGCAGATCCTAAGGGATTGTAGGAGATTTGGGTAAGTGACCTTTGCGGTGATCTGGCATTGGTGCCGCCGCGGCTTAGGCAAAACCAGCTAAGTCCGTGACGATTGGTATCGAGCGGGACAAGCTCACTTAGAAACACTTAGCATGCAAACGTGGGGACCTTGTGAGGCACCACGAGGACAACAAGCTAAGAAGAATTGCGGAGCGCCTGAGGTGAATGGCTGAGTTCGAGCGGTGGCTCGATCGACTGCTCGAGGCAAGCGGGTGCTTCGCAAAGGATGAGACCATGCAAGTTGCGTGGGTTGCTCGATGATCGAAAGAGTTGTGCAAAGCTCACGAGAGGTGAGGAAAGTTGCGAACTCAAGGAATTCGATACTCATGCAAGGTCTTGCATGCGACGATGGATCGTCCGTGGCCATCCCAAGCGGTGAAGGTCCGTGCATTGGAGCATCAAACTTTCTCTTCGGCATGTGCGGGATACTTTCGTATGAAGTCAAGTGTGCAACAAAGTGCATGTTGCTAGACCCGAAGAAGTGCGGTCGAGTGTATTGGTGAGGTGTCACTATCTAGCAAGTGCATTTGCGAAAGCGAATGGGCACGATTTGTTCAAAGAAAGGCGGATAGTAGTCCAAAGGGACGGTGGTCTCCAAAACTTCCGGAGGAAGGATGCGAAGAGAGATGTTGCTCAGCGCGGATATCCATGAGGATAAGTCCCGCTCTCCGAATGTGAATCTGAATGAACTACTTGAGGAGTACCTCAAGACAGAGCTCGATGGATCGAGTGAGCGGTGAGGAGTCATCGCATGATCTCGCAGAAGTGGCAATGCGTTGGTGGACGATAGTGAGATCAGTGGGGCAAACCAGGGCAACACAAAGTGAAGGCACACTAAGAGCCGACAAAGTGAGTTCGGACTCAACAGAGGGTCGAGAATGGTGGTGGGCGTGAGGGCCACCATTAATCCAATGCTAATCGAGAAGCGAGCAACTTGGGAAAACTTGGTGAAGTACCCAAATCGCGTGAAGGGAGTTGGCTTTGAAGATTTTAACATGGAGCGCAGGCTTGGTGCTTTCCTTACAAGGACATGGACTCTTGCCGAGGCAAGAATCGATCATGTCGTTCCATGGGTTTCATATTCGGATTCATCTTGCATGGTGCCAAAGCGAAGGGAGCTTGAGGCACATATATCTTATCTCGATGAAGCACTTGGTGGAGATTCTAAGGTGCCTTGATTTCTTTGAGGCAAAGTTGATGTCAAAAGGCCTTAAAGACGGGGCAAGAGGATGCGAGAGCAGCTACTCTTGAAGAATATGCCACAGTGTTGCTATTCAAGTTGTCATGATGAAAGCGGTCTTGCTGGAGATTGTCTTTAGTAGAGAGGCGAGTCCCGTGATCCGATAATGGTGCACCAATTTCGGTGAAGTCGAGGGACCTCGGAGGAGTCGCTAGGCGATGGATCGTCCTAGAGCTAATTTCGTCTGGGTGGGCGAAGGTCGATTGCCAAAGGAGCGAACGAGATCGAAGTGGCGAAGGCCTGCGATGTGTTGGCGAGTCCACACGTGGAGATATCGCAGATTCGAGTTCATGCCACAGGATCGAATCTGAGAGATGTCACCAGCGGCATATGACGCCATCGTGGTGAAAGGGTTCGTGGCAAGGCGGCACACACAGTGAGTCCCAGGGGGGACTAGATCGCATGAGGTATGATCGGGAGCGCGACTAGAGCTCCACATCGGTGAACAACACGACGGCAAGAAGAGCTATGGATTCGCATGAATGTCATGGTACCGCAGAGGCGGGTCTTCCGTGCGTGCCGAATGTTGCATTGAATGGAAGCCTTGGACATCACTTATATGAAGTATGCACTCTCGAGGAAGAAGTTCGGATCTGAAAACACACAGGAGTCCCATTTGGGGACCGGATCATCTGAGGTATGATCGGAGTCGCTGAAGAGTGGAACTACTTGAGCTCACATTCGCTAAGGGAGCCCTGGCAAGTCGAGGACAAGGCCGAGTGCGAACATTGCAACCAATGAAGCTAAGGAGAACAGAAATGGTGCAAGTCCTACAACATGAGTGGCGGTGGCCACACATGGGAGTTGCGATCTGTATTTCCATCGACAGCTTTAATCGCTTTCGAGAGAACACAGAGGTGTTGAAGCGGGGGGTCGGAATAGGGCGTGGAAGCAATACGAGTCGATGGGACTCATTACCCAAGATCAATCATCGAGTAGATTGAAGGTGAACTCGGAAGAGTGTCACAATGCACGATACAGCAGAGGCAGATCTACCGATCACGAAGAAGGGATGCAGATCGAGACAACGGATAGTAGTGCCATGGGCGTCGCGATGCCATGAAATGCGTACCGAGGCGGACTTCCGGAGTCATCAATCCTTGCTCTCTTAGAGGAGAGCACTTGGTCGTGATATGGGCCGTGGAGGAGGAGAATGCTTTGCAAACTCCATGTATGCCAAGACAAGGTCAAGGGCGAAGGCTAGAGAACTTCGTAAGACCAATGTCAAGGACTTTCTATCAAGATAGCCGTGAGTGAAGGACTTGGTCGATCAAGAGTGCATGACCAAGGATCGGAGCGAGAAATGCGTGGTCTTTGTACCTTTACTACTCGGAGGAGTCGGCGAAAATGATGGAGAAGGCGGTCTGCAATCCCAAAGCGACCAATCTATCGGAGACTTACTCGAGTTGGATGATAACTTCTTGCATTCCGAAGTTGATAAGCAATGAGAAGGTGAATCACAACTCGGTTGAGGATTGCAAACACTTCAAGTGCTTGAAGTGTGAGCTAAGAGCAAGCGAATTCCAAAGAACACTGACGACGCACGAAAGTGCAACCTCGAGGAGGCGGGCGAAGACAAGTAACCTTTGCAACTCCCAAGAGAATGGCGGAACTCCAGTACCCAGCTCTCTTAGTTATCCAAAGCAGAGAGCTCTGCACAGATATGAAGACCCTTCGAAGACAACTAAGTGGAAGAAGATTCGATGGGCAAATTTTACGGAGGAAGGACACGAAAACTTGAAAGGTTGCGAGGTGATGCTCGTTAAAGCTCCAACAAGCATCTATCGATTCGAGACAAGAAGAATTTGAAGATCATGCATATCAATGATGGTCTTTTACCTTCATGAGATGAATCCGCAAGAGACAAAGAAGGATCAAGACAACTCATGACCCCACACCAAAGTCGAGTCATTGGCGAGTTGAAGTGGCGTGGCGGATTAAAGTTCGAGGACTCAACAACAACAACCGGAGAACAAATGGGAGAGTCGAAGGGCGATCGCGTGAAGATCGAAGATCGAAGATCCAACAAACGAAGTTGCAGCGTCGATGAAAGGCTTCTACGAGGGCGTCGAAGGATTAAGTGGGGAGAATGTCACGGACAAAATTGTCAACGGCTTGTTCTGTAATGCTTATGCTTGTCCGTGTCCCTTTTGGGTTGTCGTATAATGTAAAACTTGTAAAGGGCTTGCCAAAGGCAAAATGCCCATATTTGAGTGAGTTTGGCGGCCATTGTAGGCTTGTCCATAAAGTATGCGTTGAGGAATACTTGTAATAGAATTCGATCAGTAGTGGACCAATTTTATACCTTTGTTGTGCAACTGTTTACGAGCTTGTGATATCCATTGTTGGAATGTGCATTGTCTATAAAGTGTTTACTAAAAGAGTGGCTTGCGGATCCCGTGTGAAGCGCTTTCTCTGTCTCGTCTTCTCTTTTGCATCCTGTTGTAGGAGATTTGGGTAGGTGACCTTTGCGGTGATACGCATTGGTGCCGCACGGCTTAGGCAAAACCAGCTAAGTCCGTGACAATATGGTAGAAGCCATGAATAAGATCAATGTTAAGGTAACAGAGTGAATATATTGATGGTGGCGCTTCTACAATTGTCTACATAAGTAACATAACAATGCAAATGCTTCATGACGGAAAAAGCAGTAATATTAGCCTTCTATTTGTTACGATTGCTCTCCATCTAAGATGAGTAAGCCTCTTTGCACTTGTTAATATGAATAAAGTGCATATTCACAAGGAATTAATAATTGACAGAAACAAAATGCTACTGCAGTATGACAGTATGGGAAACAATGAAATAAATGATGGATGAACATGCTGACTAATTACTTTATTATTTCTGGTAAACAATCACAAACTACTTTAATAATCTTAGAAAGAACAACTCTCTCATTGGACAATCATTTAGGCATAAATACGATTAGGAATTGTTTAACAAATTGTTCAATAGCTTTTACATGATGAATATCCTACTAAACATGACATTCTGGTATATTGCTGAGACAACATAATGCAGACACAATCTGAGGTACCAACCTGGTCTAGCAAAATGTTGGATGTTTTAAAATCACGAAGTATGACTGGTTTTTCAGCTTCATGAAGAAAAGCAAGCCCTTTAGCGGCGCCAAATGCAATTTTCATTCTGATAGACCAAGGAAGGGGAGGCAAGACTCCTATATGAAAAAATATTTTCAATCAGCCAATCTGTGACATAGACATTGTTTACTGTAAAATTAGAATTGAAAAGTCAGCAACATATACTACTTGTAATTAAAGAGAGTAATGTACAAAATATTATATCGAATTTTAGGATGAAAGTATGATCAATCATGTATTTTGTTAAATCTATACGCACAAGAGATACTTATTTTAACTTCACTTCCTAAATAATTCCTCACACAAAGTTATACGATTGAAAGGAAAAACATAGATACAATAACAATAACAACAAAACCATAAGTCTCAACTATTTGGGGTCGGCTATATAGATTTTTTGCCACCATCAAGATCCGTAAAAAATCATATATTTAGTTAAGTTCATAATAGTTAAATGCTTATTTATTGTTTCTATAAAAGTCCTTTTAGATCTTCCTCTACCTCTTATCGTGCCAGTAATATTAATCATTTCACCTCTTCTAATTGCTATATTTAGAGGTCCTCTAGGCACATACCTATACCATCTTAAATGATTTTATCTCATATTATCCTCTATCGAGCGATACCTAGTTGTTCACGAATAAAAGTATTTTTTTTTCTATTTTTCCTAGTCAATCCACATATCCATCTCGGTATAAAAGAAAACACATAGAAAAGACAAAATATCATCTTGATATGATGACACTACTACATAAACACAACTTCCTCCTACCCAAATGTTTGATTACATGAGAGTTTATCCATAATATACAGTATAGCCTTAACACATCCAACTTCAAAAAAAAAATAATAGAGCAGAAAAACTATTTCAACATCAGCATTTATATTTGTAATAACTTTCTACTTCTTGTTTATCATTTCTGTTAGCATCAGCTCGTCACACTCTCAGAGATTCAACACAGAGGGGATCAGAATGTTACACTCTCCAAGATTCATCAAAGAGGGGAGCATCCTTTTGATTGTCATAGGCAGCTGTTCTAATGTTTAAGGATCCTTGTCAAACTCGTAGAGAACCCCATCTCACTGAAAAGTGGGCATCAATATGAGCCAAGGTACAGGCGAAGAAGAATAATTTTTAAGATTAGGGAGACTTGAGAGGTAATTGTAACCAAATTACTACTACCCATCACAGAAAACAAGTTGCACACTTTAGTTGATAAGTACCAAACAAAATTTTGATGGCACTCATCTAGCAGTTGAGCATGAGCATCTTTTCAGATTATTTGGATGCTTCAATTCCTCCCATATATGTTAACCTTGATGGAATTTCTCAAGGAAAAATTTGTATGATAAAAGTTGGTTTTGGATGACTTGCAAGGAGAAAAAGAACTCCTACAGAAGGTTGAGGCCTCGTTCAAATACCAAACTGAAGTTACAGTTAAATGACACGACAAGAAAAAAAATATATTGAAATTGACCAATTTAAAGTAAGCACATAATGGCACAAAGGGGAAAAGCAAATAGCATTGGCTAAAGTAACTCAATGCATTGAAACAATTTGGAGTTTGCTATGAAAGAAACAGATGGATATTCTTTAACGATGACCTAGAAAATTAGGTAAATTTCATGTTGCAAGTATCCACATGATGTACAATAAAACAAAAAGTATTAACAGAAAAATGGATATTTACTTGAGAAGAGATTGGATTCCACACTTCCCCGAGCCATAAACTCATATATCAGAACTCGATGCTCATCTTCGCAGCAGTAACCGACCAATTTTACCAAGTTCGGGTGAGAAAGTTGCCCAAGAAAAATAACCTCAGTCTACAAACAACAATTGTCTATCAGAACCGACTAATAGTGATGATAAGCAAGAAAAAAAATAAACCAAAAATATGAGTTTTTTTTCTTTAAAAAATTATGCTGATAAAATAGGATACCAGCCATTCCCTGTGACCCTGGAAACTGCTATCACCATCGTGGACTTTCACAGCCACTTGAAGAGGTTGAAGCCCCTCCTTTAGATCTTGAGTGACAAATCCCTGGTAAACACTACCGAAGCCGCCTCCACCTAAAACATAGTCTTGCCTGAAATTTCCTGTGATAGTCTTAAGTTCATCAAAAGTGAATGCTATAAGTGGGTTTGTTGCAGTAGTCCCTCGCAAATCCTCGACTTCCTCTGGGTTTGACGGTAACTTGCTGCCTTCCTTTTCCTCTTCGTTCACCAAAGGATTCTGGACCTTTTGAAATTCTAATAAAAAATTGGAAACCAATAGAGTTTTAAGCTCGGAATAAAAGCATTCACAAGTGCTAGTTCTTCCAAGGGGCAGTTAAAGTTGACCAAGTATCAAGAACCAAAAGATCAAAAACCAAAACAAAAAGAAATTATTTGGGACCTGCATTCAGTGAATGCCCCCCCGCATAAAGAGAATAATTTGGAAGTTCAAAATCAAAAACCAAATATATGCATGTTATCCCTTGCCACATAAAACCCTCTGCAATCTATGATGTCATGATCTACATCTCTCCACCAAGAAAAACCATATCACCACCAAAATTATTAAGCATGAGAGATGACCAAGACTAAAAATCTTGTAAGTGGTACCGCTTACAAGATTTCCAGCTTGAAATCTTAAAGAAATTCAAGAAACTGACCTGACTTTGCATTGGAAGATACTCTGTAGCTGGATGGACACCCTCTGAACCAGCAATTACCCATTAATGACAAGACTTCCTCTAAATCAGCGGAAATGCTCAGAAATATACCACAACCATAAAACCACCGGCCAAGATATTATTTCCAGCACAAGTGGGAGGGTGGAGGGGGGAGAGAGAGAGAGGGGAAGCTAACGAAGGAGAGAAGGGTTTCTATGCCAAGGAAATGAAGGCTTGGAGATCAAGAGCTAGATGCGCGTATGATGGGACCTCTCAGCATCTCGGCGCTTGATATCATACGGTGGGTTTTGCTGTGGTTGGTGGAAGGCAACAAAAGAGTGGAATGTTCAAAAAGAAGTTTTTTTTTTTTATTTTAGCATTCTTTTCATATTTTATCTATATATTTTGGCATGGAACTTTGAAGCAGGTGCAGGGAGATGAATTCACACCAGGCCAAAGGAGTCCACATCCTCAAAGAAGGAGAGGATACTGTGAATAATATCATGGAAGTGAGGAGATGAAGTAGGCTTACTTCATCTGTACTCTCTCTCTCTCTCTCCTATGAACAGATGAAGTAGGCGTGGCTGTGCTTTTCCTTGGTCGCCTGTTGGCATCACGGGGTGGGGTTCCATAGTGGCCCAAACACCTCCATTCGGCAGAGTTGCTGTAGGTGGAGAGATGGTGGTGACAGTATAGTTGTGTTGTTTGAACAGTCTTAATTCCATCACCAGACGTGTGTTTCATGAATTGTTTTTTTTTTTTTTACCTCATGCACTCCTCTTATACTTATCCACACTGGTGTGAGTGAGACACGTTTCATCCATTTATCTCCCGACAGAGAAGATTCTTGTCATCCGTCAGCCTGATGCCAGAAACCATGAAGAGCAAGGAACGAGGGCTGAACCTTCTCGCCATTGTCTTTTTGAATGTTGCATGGTCAAAGCTTCACCAGTTACTAGCACTTCTCATCTTAAGCAACGATAAGGTTATCTTGGCCTCGTCAGGGATCCTTCATCCCAAGTTCCATTTTCCCCCTACAGAAGCAGGATCTTGTTTTAGATGTCGAGAGGACTTGCTGGCAAACTACTTTGCCACAAAACATTAAAACTTAGTATTCTTTGCAATAACAACTTCTCAATCGGCAGCCCTATTGGCTTCAGCTTGGAAGGCGTTCTTGGGATCAAGGACGCGTGCATCTGTGAGTCTGCCATGGATGTGGTTTGTTTGCCGTCACCAACTGCATCGAGTATCTTGGATCAAGTGTGGAATCCCTTCCTTTGTCGCCAGCTCGAGCCCCTCTTTTGACTGCAAGTGCCTCACATTTCCGCATGAGCGTAAATGGCTCAAGGACTTGATGGTGATAGAAGCGCCGGGGGCTGATCCTGCATGGCTCAATTGAACAGATCTTGTCGTGTTGATGTCCTGCATGGTTCTCAACTCCACATCTCAAGGATTACATTAGGAGTAGTTTTTTTTTTTTACCACATCAGAAACAAAACGAAGTGCAAAAAGCTGCTAAATTGCTAGTCAAGAAGAACTCAAATATATACATTAATCTCATCACGGAGACCACAAAACCCTGAGCAATTACATTGAATCATCAAGAACACCGGCTTCCTAAGTGATTCAAATTGCTAAAGTAGCTCCAACTGCAGCTGCAAGCTCAACACAATCACACAAACTCATACCATCAATATTCATACTATGCGAGCACTTAGAAGTTCAGCCACAAACATATTAAGATATATGCGATTCAGACCCTCTCTGCTGTAAATATAGTGTTTTTTTTTGAGAAAAAAAGAATTATATTGCACTAAGGATTAAGCACAGAATCGAAGGGCTTGGGGATCATCCACAGAATAGGAAACTTGGGAAGAACCAGATCTGCCAAAAAAAAAAAATCAATGGGTTACACTGTTGAGAGCTCGAGACAAGTGAGTAACTTTTACTATCCTGAGTTTGTCAAGCAAGTGTAAAATATCATAAAAAGAAATAGCTCTCAAAAACTAGGGGATAGGGGGTAATCCTTTGCTAAAATTTACGGCTTATAAAAATCTGATTTGATCCAAATGTTGGAAAGTTGTAAGGAAGTGTCAATGTTGAGGCCCTGCAATAAAGCCATAACCTTTGCCATTACAGGGTTGGAAGCTTGGCAAGATCCTCCCCCCAGCCTTATCAAGGTGTTGGAAGAATTTTTAAAGGGGTAGTTAGTGCTTGTTGGGAGATCTATAGATAGATACAAATGAGCCATCAAACTCCAAACAGTCCTCAAAACTTACCGGTTCATCAAAGGCTATAATAGTGTTGGGCTGACAGTCCAAATTCAACCCAAGAGTCATGGTATTCTAACATACTAAATGCATTCTACTACTGCCTTAGTTATCATTTTAAAAGAAGTCACTAGTTAGTTTGATGAATTTGACAATAAATTTATCCGAGATCAAGTGGGAAGTGAGTTGAGAGAGAATTAATAACAAATTTATAAGAACTCACATGACAGCTTAGGAAAATAGGTATTTGTGCCACCCATTAATCTTACCTAATGCTTTCTTAATAAGACAAGTAGGCGCTTAAGTGTTTGAAGGGCCAACAACTCTCCTGAATGTCCAAAGAGTTGTATATTAGGTTTTTGATCTTAAGAGAATAGTGGATGGGGAAGTAGACATTCGATTTTGTAGGATTGATTTTAAGGTATGTAAGTTTTTCGAAGATCTTTATAATCTTAAGAATATAGGTATAAGATTTAGAGTTAGCCATAAAAGATAAGAGAACATCGTCAACAAAGTGAGAGATCTTTATATCCTTGATATTGAAAGAAATAATTTGGTTATTTTAGGTAATATTAGAGATCAAAGAAAAAAAGGATTTGTTGGGTGAAAATTAAAAAATATGAAGAAAGAGGGTCTCTTTGCATGATCCTATGCCCTCTTTTAAATTAGAGGAAATGTTACCCATTAATCAAACAAACAAAATTGAGGATAAGAAACTAAGTATTCAATCGAGTTAATAGATTTTGTACAAAAGTTCATTAGTGCAAGAGTGGCTTTAATGACCTCCTAGGAATTGAAATTAAAGGCATTTTTAAGGTCAAGCTTCAATAATATAGATGAGGTTTTAGATATGGAGAGGCACATAGGTAGATGAGTTTGGTAGCGATAAATATATTGGCATAGATGTTTTTGCCCTTGATGAAGATAGATTGTTCTTGGCCAATAAAGATGATTGATATGAACCTTGACTTGGTTTTAGAGTACTTTAGAGAGAATTTTACAAATAATATCATATAGTGCTATTAATCTAAATTCCTTGATTTGGATAGCATTAGGGTTCTTTGGGATGAAAAATAAAAAAAAAGTGTGACCCTAACCAGAAAATGGGAGAAAAAAATGAGGTGATTATCTTTCAAGTCTTCCCATAAGCCCTTATAGAATTTTATGTTAAGCCCATCTAGGCTAGAGCTTTTATTGGTACTCATTTGAAGAAGAACCATCTTAACTTAATAATAAAAAAATTCAAATAAGAGAATTATGATCAAATGAGGATCATGATGGGATGTCCAAGCACATCAAAAGGACTAGCATGATCAATCAAGAGTGTTTGAGTTTTTTTTATAATATGAATCAAGTTCTTCCATCTTCTAAGGGTATAGATTATTTAGAAATACTTAGTATTTTTGTCTCTCTTATAATTCAATTGAGTCTTAGCCCTAGTCTACTATTTTAAATGTAACTATCTATTGAGGCCAGATAATTCGTTGGAGAGACTATGAGTAGTTCAGACTTAGAAAGGGGGCAAGAGACTCTTTCTGCCTAAGCAATAAAATCTCATGGGTGATAGATTTAATCTAATTCTCCAAATTCATACCCTTGGAGTGCACTCAATATGCAACAGTAGAGATGAGGGCAAAAAGGTACTTGTGAAAGAGTATCGAGCCTCTTCCGAGGTTGTTACTAGCCTAGGTGGACTTAATAAAGTCTCTGAATTCCTCATCATGAGTTAGTGAGGGTCAAATCAATAATTAGTAAGGTTTATATTGGGTCTTAGGAGGTTGTTTAACCTAATCAGAAAGGGAGAATAATTAGAAGCCACCCTAAGAAATTAATCATAAACAAAAACATAAACCGAGAAACCTAACCAATCAAGTAGCAACACATGAATAATCAAAATGATTATTGTACTAAGTATATTTAGATCTAGCAAAACTAGTGTCCGAAAGATTATTGTTGAATAAGAAATAGTAAAAATCAAAAATTAATAAAGGAAAAGTAAAAGGGTGACCACCTAACTTTTCTTTAACGGATAAAATCATGATAAAATCCCCATAGAGAAGCAATAAAATAATAGATATATCTAATAAGAAGAATAAATTTTAAAATTTATTTTGTGTAGAATGAATAGTACTAGCATATATAGCCAAGGAACATATATGTTTCTTCAATTACTAAATTGTCGGTATGGTTTTGTAGATGAGAGAAACTTGGATTTTAGATTATTTTCATGCCACTAAGATTCTGCTTGAGCATCCATCAATCTCTATTAACGTTCTTACTCAATTTTGTCTCAATCGACATAAGAAAAAGTTAATTGATATTCTTCCATTTGAGTTTCTAATAAAATGAATATGTCTAGATTATTAATTTTTATAATACTAAAAAGGGTATCTTTGATTCCCTTTTTATAACACTTATAGTCTAGAATATTATGTTAATAATCATATATTAATAGAAGATTTAAGATTACAGTGAGGTCTTTGAGTAGGGATAAAAGATAATAAGTTTATAATTTTTTTTCTTGTTCTTATATTAACATAGAAGAGGGGAGAAAAAGAACTTTCATGAGAATGACCGTAACACACTTTAAGGGTTCTTTACTAGAGGAGAATGTTCTATTCTGTGTCTTTCTATGTCACTTTTCTCTGCTCCTTGACACTATTTTCAATCATTTGTCAAAAAATTTTAAACTTTAGTTCCCAATCATATTAAAGGATGATGAAGATTTGGCTTGGGGTAGGGGTTCTTTAGTATTGGAGGCTTCAAAGTTAAAAGCCTCTTTAGATTACCATATATAATCTATATTCATCTCAAATATTTTTGATTTTGAGAAAGAGAAAAGGTTGAGAGGGGATTGTTGAGGGAGATGTCACGCACTTAGCAAGAATTGCCTAAGTGGTGAGGCACCCTCGCGGCAAGCCACCGACTTAACTGAAATTTGCCTAAGTCAAGAATCGCCTTTGCGCCCTTGATCGGACTTAGCTTGGATTGCCTAAGTCTTGGGCGCCCTTGCGACATACTGCGTCCGCAAAGGGTCACCAAATCCTGCACCTCGTGCAGGTCCGTAGGACTTTGATTAGTTGTTGGAACGAGCGGCGACAAGTCCCGACGCTCGCGAAGAGGGAAGCTTTACAAGCAATTGAGCGAGCACTTGGTGTGCAAGAAAGTAGAGAAAGAGAGGAGGAAAACAAGGACTTTAGAGGGGTGAATGAAAGCCTCTGCAAGTCCGCAAACAACTACTCCCAAAGGCAAGTTTCCGCCAAGTGACGCGTTTTGTGAAAATGTTCAACGCCCGATAACATCACGAAGCCCCATCCAACCATGTGCCACGGGTGGTTCCAGAGGGAGATGGTGACGTTTCCATGGCGCGCCTGGGAGATTTCTCGGGCGATGCAATGAAGCGATCGTTATCTTCTTGCAGCATTTCTTTTTACAAGGAAAAACACACCAAAACATGGCAAACAGTTGCCAAGGGTATGTACAAGCATGGGCAAGCGATCGTTGAACGAAGTTGTTTGCTTAGTGATGAGAGGGGAATAGCCTTCAAACTTGAAGGTGGATGATCTTTTACTTAGTGATGAAGGTTCCTTAAAAGAGGAAGCATCAGTGGTCATAAGGACCACTGCCAATAGAAAGTGCTAACTTCAATAGTCTCTGTTTGAAACCCAACACCTAGGGTAGAAAAAAAAACAATTTTAGAAAAGCCATGGGCAAGGAGAAATGAGGCATTATTTGGAATGACAATTGTACCCAAAGGTGAGAGAGTCTTTGAAGGTTTTCTCCTAACCCCAAAGGGATCGACGATAACAAAGATGAAAGATGATAGAGTGCTATCTGCCTTAATAATCTCCGCTATCACATTTCTACTTAGGGTTGAGGAGAAGCTACTTTTAGAGTTGATAGGAGAAGAGCAATTTTAAGGAACTTTGAATGAGGGGGTATCGTGCTGGATACGTAAGGACTTGGAGAAACCAGGTTTGGGCCTCCGAGTGATAACCTTATCTAGGATAATTTTTAAGGCCAATAAGGCATCCAAATGAATCGAATTCTATTGCATAGTACTAAGTGGCTCGACAGCTTGGTAAAAATGGTGCTAGGCTAGAGTATTTTGTCTATTGCACCTTCTATTGGGTCACTTTCAGACCTTGATTAAAGGCCTATAGGTCAAGTCATTTTCTACCTCTGGAGAACGCTCAGAAACCCTAGAGGTGGTCTCAAGATTTGGCTAAGCTTTTGGCTATAAGAAAAAAGGTACAAAGGTTAATCTTGTGATCTATCATACTATATTTGAGGCATATATTTAGGAGATTCTCAAAAGCCATGGATTGGAAGAGATGAAAACTTTCCTCCATAATTTAGGGGTCCTAAGAAAGAGGGCAGGAGAGATCAAGAAGAATGCAAACTCTTGCGAAATTACTGCAAGTGCATGATTTTGAAGAATTGGATAAATTTTTAGGCAATTTGATAGAGAATGTTAGGCTATAACTTTCTAAGAGAAACTTAGGGAATTGGATCTTTGTAAGAGTTTTTTCAATTTTCTTAATGACGGATTGAAAATTTGGCTTCCAAGGGATTAGCGCTACAGCGTGTCTTTTGACGAACTAGAGGCCGCCAAGGAGGACATGGAGCTTTTTTGTCTTATAGTCGAAACGAAAGCAAAACAAGTTACCAGCTAAGTCAATGATTTGACATTCCGAGGATAAACCCTATAATTTTGGAGAAAAAAAATAAGAAACTCTTGGGAAAGAATTTTACTAAGGAACTTACGGTGTTTTGTGAATCCTCCCAAGCAAGAAAAAAAATCCTATGGAGTCAAGCTCAATGGTTAGGGAAGACTTGATTTTGTAGCTTGGCCTCAAGGGCAAAATCTGGGTCCTTAAAAAAAAATCCCACCGACGAAATGAGAGCCGAATGGAGGCACTTGCGACGAGGAGAGGCTTCCGAAGGAGCAGGGACTAGCGGAGGACCGAGGGGCGTAGTAGGAGGTTTGTGCCTCAAAAAAGGCTCACTCACGGAATGAGTGCCAAAGCCATTGTCGAGGTAGCTCGAGGCTTCCGAAGGAGTCGGACTGGGCGAGTGGCGAGGGATTCAGGCCTTGAAGGGGAGGGGTTACCCGGTCGAGAACCAGCAGGGCCGTAGTGCATGGGGGAGGGCGGAGTGACCGAGGACAGGAGTTTGAGAACAATGGGTTGTGCAGGGAGAAACGCCAGGGTTTCCATCACCCAAAGGAGAAGCAAGCCGAGCACGAGGACGAGGAAGGGTCCGCAGGCTCACACCCGCATGAAGTTGTATCTGCACATCACTTGATATCAGATTGCTGCAAATATAGATTGATTTCCACTTTTTGTATGGCATCTCTTACCTTCGGTTCGGACCTCACCATCCTTTCTTTCGAAGACGTACAAACAGTATACAAATCCAGATGATAATTTTGAGTGAATTCCACTCGCCAAAAACAGAAACAATCCTGCATACAAGCAAAATTTGCCAACCTGTGAGCTGCACTATTAGCAGTTCTATGCAGATATTTTCATCCAACAATATTCCAAGAGTCAACATACATCAAAAATACTCCCGATGAAACATTAAGACTTAGCTGAGGAATTGGGACATGGATATGCTATTGAAATTGGTGAACAACCACGAGCAAACCTTTCTAATGATCTCTGGCCAGACCAAATATTATGCATATATGGAAAGAAACCCTGCAGATGTGGAAATAACAACACCAGGGGAAACATTAGATGATAGGTTTTTATTGACATTACGCCTTGGAGTTTCAGAATGGAACATGCTGTTTTACAACTCAACCAAGGCAAAATCTCGGATACAACTCACAGTACAGGTTCCGGACATCATCTTTATGTACAGATCTGACTCCAGAATATTAGCACCAAAATGAAACAGCATCTGCACAGAGAAAACACATCTCACATCAATATAGGCAGGGTGGATTGCGAATAAAAGCATGAAACAACTTGTATATGCATGGATGTACCATTGCTGGCTTTTCCTGAACTCTGTTAGAACTGGATATATGTTCTCAAATGCGGTGTATGTCTCCTCTCTCACCTGAGACGGAAGAATTCCAGCATGTGTAATAGCCGTTACCAAATTAGCTAATAGGTTTGTAAAGAGTATCATGCAAGTTTTAACCTTAGCTCCAGTGATAACAATTTTTCCTGAGACAAAAATGAGGAGCACAATCTTTGGTTGCTTCATCCTGTAGATCAGACCCGGGAAGAGCTCTGGTTCATACTGTTAAAAGTAACAATCATCAATAGAGAATGTTGAAAACATTGCAACTTCGAAAGATCACAAGGTTTCTGCACAAGTGATTTGAGGAAAAATTTCAGCGAAGAAATAAAAAGAGTCATGTGGTTTGTCAGTCCAGCTAAATCTACTTAACTCAAAAAGGAGTGTTTTAAGATAACTCAGTATTAATGATTGGCTTTACAAAATGGAGCTTAACTTCTTCAACGAAAGACAATTAAGCTTATTTTTCATTGATCTTACTAAGATGAGAATCAATACAAGTACATGATCCAACATAGAGGAAAAGAAGAAAATTGAAACAATTAGAGATCAAATAGTGCAAACAACTGCAGAATCAACTAAATCTAACAATAGAGCTGAGCCACATAGATCATTTACATACACTGCAGAAGGCACCATGAGAGTATGCAAGGCCCTCTAGTCTTATTGGAAATTTGACGTCACATGAACCAACAATATTCTGAATCTTGAAATCCTAGACATCGCATAGAATGTCAGATAGAAATATATGTAAACAACAAAAGGACATAGCAAAATGAAAAACAACCTGTCAGCAATTACCTTAAATTTAGCTGGAAAACCAAGTTTCTGAATTATTCGAGCATACTGAAAAAACAAAGATATCAAGTCAGATTACAATTCCAAGTGTGGTGGCGCACACGTAAACTCATACGGTGCATAATCTTAATACTCTGCCAGTACTGAAGTAAAGCTTTAGAGCATTCAAGACAAGACGGTCACTTGTACAAGTCATCAGACCTTTCTTGCTGCAAGTTTGGATTGATGCTCACTCTTAGCTCCGGTACATACCTGCCATGCGTATCTAGAATGTCAGCAGAAAAATCACAACCAACAGATGAGTTCAGAAGTTTGCAAATAGAAGGCAACAATGATAGAATAATGGTTGTAAAGCCAATTTAACTACTCCATAAGATAATGGATGCAAAATTATACCATTGCACTCAACCCTAGTTTAGACTTCAGATAATGCAGGTAACACAATTTAAATGACTTAAGATAGGGCATACGTAAGACAATTGACAAATAAATATTCACTTCTTAATAGATCTAAGAAAATGGGAACATGACTACACAAAATGCATTTAAGCAGATAATAATCAGCGACATGCCACGTTTTACTTGTGATATACAATAAATAGTAGGCAATCAGATATTGCTATTCTCTTTACAAGAAGGTACAATGTAGGCTCTATTAATCCACTTAAGATATTGCTAAGACAAAAAAGTAACAACTGAGACTTGTACAGCTTCTAATCTGAAGTCCTTAATAACGAGAGTGACCATCAGCACAATAAAGAATTTGAGGATGATAAACAGTCAGTAAGGTAGCAACAAGAGCAGTGTATGACAACACAATAAAGCTCACATCTTGCTTCCATTCTCAAGACCAAATGTACCGTATTTTCTTGACCTTCCAATTGACAGTAGATATTGAGAATGAAAGGTGGAGTTTCAACAATCATTTAAAATTAAAAAATATAATAGATCTTTGCTTCATTTAGAACTTAGTTCCTCCACTGGAAAATGAATAGTCAAATAGTCTTCTGCAAGAAAAAAAGAACAGTTTTTTATTACATTAAAAGGTTTATTAGTAGAATCCTCAACATTGATATGTGTACATGCTATAACCTTTCTTGTTACATGCAGTTTAAGACAGTTTAGAGGTCAGCTCATGCCCAATCTGAGTTTCAAGCATGGATGCCTGGAAGTATCTAAACCAATCATTATAACTAAAACCACAAATGCAACATCACATTTGATGTGTATTTTTCACTAAAACTACTGACCTGATACACAGATAAAAAAAATATAAATCCTTTTCAGAGCATTCCACATGTTTACACATGAACTCATGGCTATTCAATATATCTAATTTCTTGCATAATCATACTTTCCTACATTAAATAAGAAATATAACATGAAGATATATAAAAGTTGTAAAATTAAAGGGGCAGTTTTGTATGTACCCTCTAAAATATGTAGAATTTGTCGATTTTGTTAGATCTCAGATTTTGATGATGAAACTAATTAATTGTGTTTTAATGTCTAATTACGTTTTGAGTGACGCAGGTCTACTCGATCAGGATTAGACAGTTGATGCAGGAGGAATTGACGTTGCGCTGGAGGAAATCACGTCAGGATATTGGACAATCGGCAGAAGGCTTCGGACGTCGGGCATCGGGCCAAGAAGAGCGGAGTTGCGCCAAGGATATCGGGGTTGCGGAGGTCAACCGCCGATTGACAACAGTTCGCAAGAGAGGACGATGTACCGAAGTATCGGACGAAGCACCGATAGACCAATGACCTGCTGGGCAACAGAATGTTAACTCGCATTGTAATAACTGTTTAGATCGAAGTAGAGTTTTGACTTGTGTGCAGGATTAACTACGATAACGATGAAGACATAAAGCGAAACAAAGTACCGGAGCCAAGTGCGATGGATCGTTGGGAGTTCGAGAGTTCAACGGAAGTCCAAAGATTCATCGGGAGTCCTGCCGGAACTGGCCGAGAACGAGTAGGGAGTTTGCCGAAGGGTTTTCGAAAATTCACCGGAAGGTTCGTCGGAAGTTTGCGGAGCTTGCCGAGAAAGATCGGAGCTTGCCGAAGAAGCTCATCGGAACTCGCCAAGATCAATCGTGAAGTCCAGGAGCTTGCCGGGAGTCCGTAGAATGATATCCGAGGGTTCATCAGAAGACCGCCGGAAGTTTGCCGGAAGCTCGCCGGAGAAAGAAGTCTTGACTTGCGGGCTTTGTAATAGCTTAGGAAATATCTTTAATTTCATAGTTAGCACATAATTAGGGTTAGGATTATGTGTTAATCATTTAACCCTATTAGGGGCCAACTGGGCCCTGAATTGGATCGGATTAGGCCGGGTTTAAGGCTCAATCAGGAGTGTTGGACACTGTCTGGCGATGGCACCACCAGACTGGGGCGATGGCACCGCCCAGGTCCAGCTTCCCAGGTAGTCTGGGGCGGTGGTACCACCCAGATTGGGCGATGGTACCGCCATACAGGGCGAGGGCCCGATGGCATGCTGGTCGGTGGTACAAGATGCATGACATGTCGGGGTCGTGGTGGTACCGCCCAGATCGAAAGCGGTGGTACCGCCCAGTGTTAGAGTCAGACTGGAGATCGTACCGCCAGAACCCGATAGACCCGGGATGGGATGTTTTTTGGCTCCAAGTTTGAATCAAATTGGAGCCTATAAAAACACCTCTCATCCCTGGTTAGAAGACACAAGCACATACACTTTCAAAGCAAGAAAACACTGTAAAATTCTTTCTAGAAATCCCCTCCTCTAGGCTTCACTTGTATTCAAGTTAAAAGAGAGGAGAGAGTGCTTGTAAGGGTTACCTCCTAAGCCCGTCAAAAGGAGAGAGCTGTAAGGAAGTCAATCCTCGCCCGTCGAAAGGAGGATACCTAGTGGAAAGCCGGTGGCCTCAAGAGAAAAGGAATCGGGAGTGGACATAGGTCGTATGATCGAACCACTATAAAATCCTGGTTTGCATTTACTATTGTTCTTTATATTTCAGCAAACCTTATTTACTTGCTACTCCACTTCCTCATCTCCTTCTTACAAATCATTTTAAGTTTATACGCAATCGAAACCGGATTTCATTGAAACGAAGTTTTCAACATACGAAGTTTCCGAAAGCTTGTTTTTAAATCGTCGAATTTATCGTGTTTAACCGCTGCACTAATTCACCCCCCTCTTAGTGCCACTCTCGATCCCAACAATTAGTATCAGAACCTCGTTATTTTTCTTTCAGATTCACACCCGTGAGAAATGACTCTTCACGACTTTCAAGAGGGTTTTTCGATTATTCGTCCTCCGTTCTTTAACGGATTGGACTACACATATTGGAAAACTCGAATGAGAGTTTTCTTGATTTCTTTAAATTTGGATTTATGGAGCGTTATTGAAAACGGTTTTCGACTTCCCTCTAAACCAACGAACAAATGGTCTGATTTAGAGAAAAAATATTTTTCATTAAATGCAAAGGCTATGAATACCTTATTTTGTGCTCTAGATAAAACTAAGTTTAATCGGATTTCTACGTATGAAACGACTTTCGATATTTGGCACACTCTTGAAATCACACACGAAGGAACGAGTACAGTCAAAGACTCGAAAGTTAATATTTTGATGCACGATTTTGAGGTTTTTCGAATGCAACCAAGCGATACTATAGGTGACATGTACACCCGTTTCACGAATGTCGTCAATAGTCTAAAAGCTCTTGGTAAATCATTTTCGGATTTTGATCTTATAAACAAGATTCTAAGATCCCTTCCAAAACGGTGGGATCCTAAAGTAACCGCAATACAAGAGGCTAAAAATTTAAATAATTTACCTATTGAAGAACTAATTGGCTCACTAATGACATATGAAATGAGCCTATTGGAACATGATGAACATATGAACCACCTTCCAAAGAACAGGAAGGATTTGAAACTCCGGACTATAAAATGCCACTTGAGTGATGACTCAAGTGATGAGGATAATAAAGAGGGCATTGAACTTTTAATCAATTTTAATAAGTTTATTAAACAAAAATCTAAAATAAAAAATGAACTTGAACGGAGGAAGAGGCCAAAGAAGAGGAAGGCACCCAAGGGCGAATCAAGTAAAGAAGAGGCAAATTGGGCTTTTATGGGTTTCGTCAACATGGTAAGTACCTCACCCGAAATGCTTTTACCTTATTTTGAAATTACTTGATATCTTTCTCATGAGTGCTTAATTTAGATAGTAGGAAATAAAAAAATTATTTTCAAAAATTATATCATGCTTCTCTTTTTAGCGTTTTTGAAAAATTAAAAAAAAAATTGATCATGAAAAATTATATTGTTAAAGTTTCATGCATGTTATGATTCAAAACTTTGACTGATTATGGATGATAATTACATGATGTGTGATAATGCAATTCCATGCATATGATTTCCGTTTCAATCTTGATGTATAGTTTTGACATAATAAATCAATTAGCATGATTATACACCTAATAGCATTAATCCATGATTGTGTATTTCATTTTTTTTATGCTTAATGATATTATGCATGAGAATTTGAAATAATGATATCCTATGTTTTGGAATGATGCCTTGATGGTTTTGACAAAACTTGTGAATCGGATTTATACGATGATGCTTTCCGCTCTAAACATGATGCTTGATACATTCATAAACATTTCTTGAACATACTTAACCTAAAATGAAACATGTTAAAAAAAAAAAAACAAAATGTATCAACGTGATGAATTCATGTTGATCTTGGTTTCAAAACAAGATGCATTGTTTGTTACACAAATTAAACATTATGATAATGGCATGTTTCATGATAATGCTTGCACACCAAATGTGATTAAAGATAAAAGCAAGCATATTGATGATTTCGTTTTCAACATAATGCATGGCCTTTTACATAAAAATTAAAAATGTGCTATCATTTTTTATGTATTTGCTCTTGACGGTTTTATGACGAAACTTATGTCTCGTTTTTTTTAATGTTGAAACATATTTTCATAAAAGACTTGAGCATACCTTATGAAATCATCCTTAATAATGATAAAATGAAAATATTAAAAGGATGTTATAATACTTGAAAGTTATGGAATCATGCCTAATGATTTGTTTTATTAAATTTATCTTTTTTAAATATTGATAATTCTTTTTAAGACAAAGGCATGCTTAAAAAAATTTAATCAAAAAGGGAAAATGCTTGTTCCTTGAAATGTTTTCTATCCCTATAGTTTTTGATTTTTACATAAAAGACAAATGATGAATTCATTTATGATATTTTGTGTATCACTTGAATTATGAATGAGATTTTAATGATTTTTATGATGATTTCGGATTTGACAATTGCTTGATTTGTATTTATGGCTTAAGATATATTTTAAATATAAATCTTGCTTCAATTATGTTCTATCTTCCTTAATTCATTTTGTTCTCTTTTTTATTTACCAAAGAGGAGAACCTTCTAAATGAATTATGAAATTGATGATTTGATAATAAGTGTTTATCAAAAATCTATTTATCATTTTGCAATCTCTAAAAAGTTGATAATCACTTCATTCATGTTATGAATCTCGTAAATGATTTTGATTTGATTATGAATTTCGAGTTGACAAAATGAGTTTGAATTATTTTATGACTCCTCTCTTGATTACTTGAAATCATGACTTTGAATTCTTGACTTGAGATATTTTTGCGAATCAAAATATTTTCCTCTATGATTACTTCTTTTTATCATTTACCAAAAAGGAGAACAATTCAAGTTCATGTCATTTATGAATCTCATAAACTATGTTAATGATTTTGATGATTCGAACTTGAATGAGCTTTATCACAATCCAAGTCTTGATATCTTGATACTTAGAATTTCTATGCATGAATCAAGTGGTTTTGCAGTTAAATGAATCACTTATCAACATTTACGATTGTGATATGTTTTATCCTTCAAATGTGATCTTGTTGGCTTGAAATATTTTTTGAAATTTTTGACATGATTTTTCTTTGCCTTGTATGCCTTATGTGATGATTGAAAATTGATATAAAAGAAATTTGCTTAATGATTGAGTCATTGATTTATTTTTTTTATCATAGCTTGAAAATAAATGTTTAGAATTTATTTTAAAATCATGATCTTGATCTTGCAAAAAATTTACCATGAATGATATCTCTTGATCTTGATCTTTCTAAAAACCTGATTTCTTGGCCATGCATGCATCATGTGATAACTAATGTATATTTTGATGCAAATGTATTTGAAAGAGGATGTAAAGAAAATCTTTGTATTTGATCCTCCCTTTCTTTTTGACTTTGACAAAGGGGGAGAAGGGTTTTGCTAGCTTGCATATTACAAATAAATGCAAAATTCCTAGCATGTCAAAGAAGCAAAACTTGTAAGCTTGTGCACTTCTCAAAAAGGGAAGAAAGATCTTGCCTATCAATAGAAGCAAAAAGTGTAAAACTTAGAAAATTTATAATCTTACACTTGCTATGCCTCTATGCTTATATGTTGTAATAAAAATTTAGCTTGCATTGCTAGCTCATTGCAAACAAAATGCAAACTTGCACATCTCAAGAAGCAAGTAGAAATTGCCATGCTTAAACTTAAAAACTTGCTATGATGAATGTTGCAAAAAAAAAAAAAAAAAAAAACCCTTGCTATTGGCTTGCATACTTAAAGTAATCGAATCTAGCTAGTGTGATTGCGCTTAACTTGCATATCCTTTAAAATAGCTAGAGCTATTTTTCCTTTTTGTTGATGACAAAAGGGGAGAAGTAGATTGATGAGTTCATGCAATGTATGTTGATTGAATATTTTATATATTTGCATGACATTTTTTTTTGACATGATTTTGATGAATGTTGCTTGGATTTGGGATAATCCACGTGTTTATATTAATGGCATATTGATAGGGGGAGTTTGGCTTAAACTCCGAAGAGTTAAGGTTAACTCCGTCAATCATCAATTAGTTGTCATCATCAAAAAGGGTGGGACTGTTAGGTCTCGGATTTTGATGATGAAACTAATTGATTGTGTTTTAATGTCTAACTACGTTTTGAGTGACACAGGTCTACTCGATCAGGATTAGACAGTTGACGCAGGAGGAATTGACGTTATGCCGGAGGAAATCATGTCAGGATCTTGGACAATCGGCAGAAGGCTTCGGACGTCGGGCATCGGGCCAAGAAGAGCGGAGTTGCGCCAAGGATATCGGGGTTGTGAAGGCCAACCGCCGATTGGACAACAGGCCGCAAGAGAGGGCGATGGGCCGAAGTATCGGACGAAGCGCCGATAGACCAATAACATACCGGGCAACAGAATGTCAATTCGCGTTGTAATAACTGTTTAGATCGAAGTAGAGTTTTGGCTTGTGTGCAGGATTAACTACGATAACGATGAAGACATAAAGCGAAACAAAGTACCGGAGTCAAGTGTGATGGATCATTGGGAGTTCGAGAGTTCGACGGAAGTCCAAAGATTCATCAAGAGTGCTGCCGAAATTGGCCGAGAACGAGTAGGTAGTTTGCCGAAGGGTTTTCGGAGGTTCGCCGGAAGGTTCGTCGGAAGTTCGTGGAGCTCGCCAAGAAAGATCAAAGCTTGCCGAAGAAGCTCATCGGAACTCGCTAAGATCAATCGTGAAGTCCAGGAGCTTGCCGGGAGTCCGCAGAATGGTATCCGAGGGTTCATCGGAAGTCCGTCGGAAGTTCACCGGAAGCTCGTCAGAGAAAGAAGTCTTGACTTGTGGACTTTGTAATAGCTTAGGAAATATCTTTAATTTCGTAATTAACATATAATTATGGTTAAGATTAGGTGTTAGTCCTTTAACCCTGTTAGGGGCCAACTAGGCCCTATATTGGATCGATTTGGGCCAGGTTTAAGGCCCAACCAGGAGTGCTGGACACTGTCTGACGGTGGCACCGCCAGACTAGGGCGGTGGCACCGCCCAGGTCCATCTTCCCAAGTAGTCTGAGGCGGTGGTACCGCCCAGACTGAGCGATGGTACTGCCCTGGGGCAGAGTGCCCGGGCGATGGCACCGTTGGCTGGGTGGTGGTACCGCCAAAGATACATTGGCCAGATCAATATGTCGGCGGTGGTACCGCCCAGTGTTAGAGTCAGACTGGCGGTGGTACCGCCAAAACCCGATAGACCCGGGATGAGATGTTTTTTGGCTCCAAGTTTGAATCAAATTAGAGCCTATAAAAACCCCTTTCATCCCTGATTAGAAGACACAAGCACATACACTTTCAAAGCAAGAAAACACTGTAGAATTCTTTCTAGAAATCCCCTCCTCTAGGCTTCACTTGTATTCAAGTTAAAAGAGAGGAGAGAGTGCTTGTAAGGGTTACCTCCTAAGCCCGTCAAAAGGAAAGAGCTGTAAGGAAGTCAATCCTCGCCCGTCGAAAGGAGGATACCTAGTGGAAAGCCGGTGGCCTCAAGAGAAAAGGAATCGGGAGTGGACATAGGTTGTATGATCGAACCACTATAAAATCCTGATTTGCATTTACTATTGTTCTTTATATTTCAGTAAACCTTATTTACTTGCTACTCCACTTCCTCATCTCCTTCTTACAAATCATTTTAAGTTTATATGCAATCGAAATCGGATTTCATTGAAACGAAGTTTTCAACGTACGAAGTTTCCGAAAGCTTGTTTTTAAATCGTCGAATTTATCGTATTTAACCGCTGCTCTAATTCACCCCCCCCTCTCTTAGTGCCGCTCTCGATCTTAACAGATTTGGCATATACCACTCTATAGCTGCAAATACCATGGATACCTCTTGAACTTAACAAACTTTAAGACTTAATGAATTTTACCAAATATACCCATTCAAAATTTCAAATTGGAAGGGTATCAATCAACTTCTCAATTTCAAACAAGTATCTACAGCAAGAGAATGATATTCATGACAGATTGTGAATTTTAAATGGGCATCTGTAATATTTACAACTTTACAGAGTTAACTGTGACAGTATAAAAAAAACTGTGATATTATGTGTGAACAAAGGTACCTACAAGATTTGACAAAATAAAACATACTGATGATGCAAAAACGCAATAGTTTTCTATCAAGAGAAAAAAATATTAAATACACATCCTTCATAGCATTTGAAGAAAAATCTGGCAATCAAGTCCACAAAAAAAGAAAAAAGTACAACATATGAGATCTATAAATCTACCAATCGACTAGTATAATAAGTTGATGTACATCCACTATGCCTATGAAAAGCCTTCCAACATATAGAGAAAATAAAAATAAAAATAAAAATAAAAATAAAAATAAAAATAAAAATGTTTACCATTTTTCCTGATGCAAATATCAATGCAGTAGTTTTTGGCTCTCTTATTCTCATGATAACTGCGGCAAAACGCTGCACATAAGGCCATATGCAAAAATCAGCAGTCAACCTCACAGCAACTTATAGAATTGATATCAATTTCCAACATGGCACATTTAAGCAAATGTAGTTTGTGAGAAAACTTACAAGCCAAATACAAGTTTTTATTCTTTTAAAGAAAACTCCAGTTGTTGCAGTTTAAGATCATGAGATTGACAAGCCCTTGACTTTAAGAGCTTGAAATTCACTAAGGCAATAGGATGAGCTTTCTTATAGAAACAATGCGCATCTCAAAGCGTAGACACAAAAGAGATAATCATGTGAGACATTTATATGTACTTCAGGTTACATTCAGCATGTCACTGAAAGTTCATAAACATCTCAATATAGTGTGTATTGAATTTTCTGTACAAGACTTGCTTGTTCAAGTTGGTCCTTTATGATCTCAAAGTTCCTCATCTGATTTTAAATTAAGTTACAACATGAAATGCCGATTCCTTATGCTGATCATTAATTGTGGTTGATCATGACTTTAGAATCATGTGTCAGGATAAATTAAAAATGACGATGAATGACAGACAACATCAGTGAGACACACAGTCCATAAAGTTCAGTAACAGCCCCTGCAACATAAGAGGATCAACCTCTAACTTTACCTCATACCTTGGGATTGTACTCAGCATTACGAGCTTGCAGAGCAATTGCTTTGAGATCCAACTTGCAGTCCAAATTAACAGTTGAAACAATATTCCTGGTGCCAAAAGAAACTCAATGTAAGAAGAACCACTATGACTATGTTGTTACATTGTCAACCAACAGCAATATATACAAACAGGTCTCAGTAAGAAATAGAGGCTCATAATAATCAGTTCACAAGTCACATGCTCAGCAATCTCTAGGCAACATAAAGAACCTACGAGTGGATATCAATATTGAGTTTCAAAACAGCTAAGTGTTAGTCTTTACCAACTATTAACAAGATGTGCAAGAAAAAAATAAAGGACTGAAACAAAACATCTGGAAATTCATAAAAAGTTATAGTTATGCTTCCTTTTCACACATATAAAATTATCTAAACTACCTATATATGACATCAAAGTAAATGGAAGAATTCAAGCTAATCAATAGGTTAAACAACTAACAGTTTGCCCCCTCTCATATGGATGGCACAAAAATAGGACTGAATACAAGCCAAACCCAGTAACTGTTTTAGGTGGTAAAAGGATAGTTGAGTTTGACAGAGCACGCAAGGGATAATTGAGCTTAATTTATCTCTCTAGGTTATTTACTACTAGAAAAATCCTTGAAAAAAACTTTTAGCTGAGTCAAGTTGTGACATAATCTTGGAAGCTGAGCCTGCCTAAGTTCCATTATTTTTTAAGCTGAGCCTCATATTAAGCTTAGGAAATAACAAGAGCTCGCCCGCCCGAGCCACACTCTGTTATCTTTCTTCCACACAAACATGCAACTGCTGGAATTAATTCATCCACAAAATCTCATAACAGCAGTAGCACAAATTTTACATTTTTGGAACAGATTAACTGAAGCAAATCACATATGATGATGGTAAAAGAAAGTATGTGTTACTTAGTTACATATTTCAAGAAAAAAAAATATCATTATAAAAGTTCCTTAAAACACAAACAAGAGTGAAGCAATCACCAAACACTGATTAGACAGCAAATGCAGTAATTCTTTGCATGTGCCTGAACTGTTATATCCAGTTTTCCACATTCTTCTCACTCACTTCACAACACAAAAAAGGTCATCTAAATTATATTGAACAACTCCCAGGCAAGCATGAGATCCATTCCCTATCTTCACATAATTTAAGAAGCAATCACAGATCAGCTTGATCGCACTCAGAATAAGTTATGAAAGAGGAAGCAAACATTTTTTTTATTAACCAAAGGCTTGGAATTCCATGGAAAAAATGGTTCAGCAGTCCTTTGATAATTTCAGAAACAAAGCCCCAGGACATCAATTAAGCTGACAGTGTACCACAAGTATACCAATCCTCAGTCAAACAGAAAGCTCAAGGACTTCATTTACAATAATCATGGCAATACTGTATACAACCACAGGCACCTGGATCACAAAACTCTTGACAGAATACTAAAACACAAATCATAGCTCCATTAGTACCAGACTGCAGGTTGGGTACGCCTATGTAGTGGGAAAAATCTGGACAACCAGACTCAGAGATACCTGGATTAATTTTGTGTTCTTACATAATATCTAACATGCAAGTTCAGTCCAAGATATTTCTTTAGGAACAATACAGAGAAGAGAGAGTTACTGAAGCGTGGGAACAATGCCAGATGGGTGCTTAGAGAGATCGACCGGTTGGCTCCCCTCAAGGCCCTGATCAGCCATGCCAACTCCTGAGGTGTCAATCACAACAAAAAATTTCAAATATATTTGCTCGCTTCTCTTCAAAACCGCATATTGTACTCAAATTCCTTCAAATAACTTGATTTGATCTATAGATCACCGATCTTTCGAATATTTTTCCACTGAACGGGTATCACCAAATAGTTGCTGCTCCAAATCAACAGCAGGTCGAATAAGGGCGAATCTGATGGGAAGCAGGCAAAGATACTAACATCAGAACGATTTATCGGTGTCGTGACTTCTCGCAGACCAGAATAGAGGACATGAGCAAACCGTCGCAGGATCACGGCAGAAGTATAGATCTCACGATCAGACCCAATTCATCATCGTATCCGCCGTACCTCGACGAATTCTAGGCCTGCCCGGATGATTGGAGGTCGGCAAAGGACGGATTAGTGCGGGAAATGGCGGAAAACTGCATATATAGGCCGACAAATCCAAAAAAATCGGCCTTTTATAGGGAGAGGAACAGATCTGGCGATAAATAGAGGGGCGGAGACGAACAAATGGGACGAGGCGGCTGGGAGAGTTCAAGCCACGCGATCATATTTAGGGCTTCTTCTTGCATATAAGCCCCCGGAGAGTAGTCATTTTAAGTTTCTCCTGTGAAGATTCCAGAAAACTTGAATTTTACATGAGCGCAAAGCCTCACCGAGTCACCCGTGAAACATTAAAATGCTGATGTGGTCATTAGATTCTTCATGCAAGTTTGTGGGCCAACGCATTATTGTTAAGGCCAACACCACCCCTGATAAATTTCTCGACTTATTCAACCATTCTGTTTAGGGTTTGCATCTATTTTGGGCATTGGTTTGAGAAAGGTATAAAGTGGGAACTCCTCGTCGCCCTCGCCATCGATCGCCGCATCCACCACAGCCGAGATCGGCCGCCGCCCCACTATTTCTCATCCCTCCGCGGCCTGCGCCGCCGGGCCCGGACGTGAAGAGCGCGGTGCGTCGATCCACCGCAATCGCCTCTCTTCTTGGCTTCGTCGTTTTACATCTTTGGTAACCGAACGTTTTGATTCGTTCGACTTTTGATTTCCCAAAATACCCCCGTCGGTTTGCGGTAACCACTGCCTTAACCTCCGGAATACGAATTGAAGTCCCCTCGTCATCGATACGGAGAAGTAACCCTAGCCTGAGAGATAGATGGGAATCGCGAGGACCGGGGTCTTCGTCGACGATTATTTGGAATGTAAGCGATCTATTCTCTCTTTGCTGATCTTTTTGACGTAGATTTTTGTGTCTTTTCATCTGTTAAGAAAAACCGTTCTTTTGGTTGTTTGAATCAAGATTCGAGCACGTTGGCGGCAGAGCTCCAGAGGCTACTGTCCACCATGAGAGAACTCGACGAACGAGCTCATGGTATGTGTTTGGTCCTTCCGAAATGATCTCCTCATCCTTGTTATCCAGATTGTTCTTGATATGTGATATATGTGTGAATTATAGTTGCTTTTTTCCTTGTCTAGGAATGAAATGTTTGTTCGGACTTGTGAATTATAAAACGAATGATCTCATCAGTTTCTTATTTAGCTTTGTTATATATCCTCTGATTCAAGCTGTCATGATGAGCTAAAGAAGATGGAAAAGATCTCATATTGCTCCATGATGGATGTGATAGTTCCTTTCAGTAGCGTTACACCTTTGATAAGCAAGAAATTTTACGTGTATGGACAAGAAAAGGGAAGTGTAAGATTGACTACAGAAACTAATATATATATATATATATATATATATATATATATATATATATATATATATATATCACAAGAAGGAAAATCATTGTAAATTTGTTTTTGCTTGAATCCATATTACAATCAAGGTTACTTTTCCATAGGTTTAAAAAGAATATCTTCTATCCTAGGAATTTGTATCAATATCTAGTGCTGTAGAGAATTTCAGGTTGATTGCACAATAACAAATTGCTTCTTTAAGTTGATGATGTATGGAACAGTTTCTTTATCCATTCCCATCAAAATTGAGAGGAGCCGCAAAAACATGGAGAAGTCAAACTCTAATTGTATGTTGTAGGAACATGTATACAAGTACCTGATGTCCTTAGGCACCAGACCTGATTATATTTTATAAGCAATAAATAGTTGTTGATCTAAATGAATGCTGTGAAACTATAGGTCTTATTTCATGAATCTCAAATGATACAGAGAAGAATCTGCAGTTCTTTTCAGTAAAGGAAAAAATTAAGTACGTCATGTCTTGTTTCACACCACACATGTTCTTGTTTTGCTTGACAATTAGATATCAGCAGATAGGTTTATTCAGTTTAACTTATTTGAGAATCTTAAAAAATGTAGATGTTTAAGAATTAAATGATCAGAATTTGTGAATTACCAATCCACTATTTATGAAACCCTGATCAATTGTCAGCTACAAGTAACATGGTGGCACAGTTAATTTCACTTTCAGTAACAACATGGTTCAATTTCACATTTGCAAGACTATGCAAATGATTTGGTGGAATATATGGAATTTCTAACACTCACTTTTATTTTGTTTTTGTAAATGTTTTCATCTGTAGGTGACAATTGATATTCTAAATGAGTTTGTTAGCATGCACATACACATTGTAGAAGAGAATGTATTAGGAGCATATATTAACATGAAGTTTGGTAGGCATAGCACCAATAACCAACATTTTTAAGAAGGTTCTTCCTAGTTGGTACTATCTACACAACATCCTGGTAAGAAGCTGGCTTAATGATAATGTGAAATATAGGAGAAAAGAAATTGCTTAAGTAGATAACCTATATTACCTTTATTATCAAGGTGTCAGTAGCTAAAGAAAAGGTACCTTAATGACCAATTCATGGTTTTACTGAGGCCCACTTTTCATTTATCATTATTCATATCCAGTGTTTTTTGGTGTTTCTCCTCCTTGCTATAATTGTAGTTTTGAATTCAAATTGACTCCCTGCTGAGTCTTTTATATATATAGATATATAAGTATATGTGTATATCAAGTTTTGAATTCCAACTCGCTTACTACTGATTAATCTATGCTATTCTGTTCAATATTTACAATTAATTTTTATTTATCTGTCATGGATGCATATTTGAAATTTTTGTTCCCTAATCCTTTTATTAGTATGCTATATAGTTTAAATAAATATGATTTGTATGTGATCATTTTTTTGATATCTATGCTTTTCTATTTGAATATTTTTACATACATGTGTACACACTACACACACAAACACAAGATGAATTCTGATTTTATAGCTTATAACTATGTTTTCTGAGTACACATTACTCTTTAAATGTACTAGGTTTTCAAACAGAATATCTTTAGAGATTAGAAAAGTATATTGAAAGAAAAGCATATCAAAGAAGTACAAATACGAAAAGATGATCATACTATGAATGAAATAGTTGTGAACTATTTTTCCCTGTAGTGACAAATGCTTATATTTTGTTCCAGTTTATTTAGTTCTTAATTTTAATGTGCATGCAAAATCTGCTGTTATAAAATGTGCCTGCCAGTTACAATGGACCAACCTTCCCTATTAGTAATCTTAGATGTATACAGGACCTGGTATAAAATATCCATTGTAGGGAAGGCAAAGCTGTCGAATATTATTTTCTAAATAACTATTTGTGTATAGTTCCAAATATCATTGTATTGATGTTATCCTCCTTTCTTTTTCTCAATATCTTCAGTTATTCTTGTACACCTGACTTTGGATGCAGGTATTATAAACCAGACAAAAGAACAGACAAGGTATTGTTTAGGAATGCCTTCTCACAACTCAAAGAAGGTAATCCATGATGATGATGAGGCAGAATTCGAGAAGATGAAAAAAGAGATCGAAGCTAGCCAGGAAAATGCATTGAGCCTGTGCACAGAGAAAGTTTTGCTAGCACAACAAGCTTATGAACTGGTAACCAACCTTTTGCTATGACAGGAGTTTTAGAAATCATCTCAATGGTTAACCCTAGTTTATTGCTACAAGTACATGATTTTGTGTATGAAACATTCTAAAAATTAATAGCAAAGTTTTCAGACCATTGACCAGAACAGACCTGCCATGAACTTAAAAGAATAACTTGTGACCTACTTTGTTAATCAACAATTTATGATACCTTGATCCTGATTTGAAAGTGCCTAGATGAAGGGTGTTACAAGCTTTATGTTGGAATAGTATCAGTTTCAATTGCTCCATTATAAAACACTGAATTTCAATTATGAGACATCTTAATCTGCAAACAGATTCTTTAAATTTCCTCTGGACTAATTTATTATTCAGCATGTTTAGACCAAAGCCCTACAGTGTTCTCAGTATCCTGATTTGCTTTCCTACATTTACTTCATTTCTATACAATCTAGGATATCTGAAGCATATCAATAGGATCAACATGATTGCATGTTTATTTGCAATATAATTTGCAAAGTAAGGGACTCTAAAAACAAGAAATTGTCTTTCATTGTATTATTCTTCCTTATTCCTTTATTTCATGCACTATTGTTAGTGAGGGAAGATAAGTTGCATGGTTGTACTTGTACTTTGGTCACTTTTATCATGCAAAAGGGAAATTGTGAAGCAAAAAATAACTACAACATTTGCAAAACAAATTTTTAAAATGTGCAGACTAAAAAGGTTCTTGGCATCTTGACAAACTAATCCTTGCTAGTTATCTTCATACATCTCCATAGTGGCAAGCATTGTTAAGAAGGTGATAGCAGCCAATCTCATAAGTGAGTTATCTTCATTAAGTTGCTTACCTGCCTGACCTGTCTCCTCAGTCTATGAGCACCTTCATCATCATAGGTTTTTTTTGCATACATCTCTATATATAGTGCCTTTTATGCTTATTTAGGGAAAATGCTTTGCCATAAAACCTAAAAGAATAAATTTTTGGCTACCTCATTGTTTTCTTGATACAATTTTGCATGAAGTATCAATAGTCCATACTCCATGAACACCTATGTAAGATTCAGGGTATTGAGAAAATGTGGAACACATTATGTGCGTGGAAGAGGATCAAAGCATGCTTCCCTAGTCTCCATTTGAAGATTTCAATCCCTGGATGTCTAACCGATGGAATGCACTTAGTTTAGTAAGAATCTACCAAACCGCATTACTTTTGAGATTTTTTTTCTTAACATGAAACATATTATGGGCACAGAAGAGAATAGAAGACCTGCTATGTTAAGCTCATTTAAAGATTTCATTACTTGGATATTTAGTTCATGGAACTCACCTTAGTCTTCTCATATTTCTTTACTCTAGAATGTGTAATCTACTTCTCAGATTTTGGCCAAGATTTATAGAAAATTAGCATGATGCTGCTTTCCTGTTTCTATAATTTATTTGGATCCACTTAGATGTAGGTCCTCCTCAGCTAAGTTGGGATGTCATGCAGATAGAGAGCCATTTGAAGCGCCTAGATGAGGATTTGAACCAGTTTGCAGAAGACTTAAAGCAAGGTATTGTAATTTTTTTTGGCAGTTATTCTGATGCTACCTCACGGTAATCTAAACATCAACTGGGCCCTAGCCTAGTGGTCAGTTCCCTTCTTCATCTTGAAGAGTTTCCGTGTCTGAATTCTTGTGGATGTCATGCCAAGTATTTGACACGGTTAATTTTCCAGGAGTTGATGCTGCTGAATTCAAAATAGTTGCATTTAAAATCATATTTCTGCAACTTATATAAAGGTTGCTCTGGAAATAATTAATATTTTTTGTTTACTGACTTAATAAATGTGATGCTTTGCTACTAATTAGAAGGCTAATAGAGTTTTCTTGCCTTTAAATTGGATAACTCAACCAATACTTCATTATTGTTGAACAGAAGGAAAGATTCTACCAGATGAACCAGCTATTCTTCCTCCACTTCCTATAGTGAATAGGGATGAAAAACGCAAGGGAGGTTATTTAACTCCTCAACCAAAGAGGCTCAGAGAAAGGGATTGGGATAGAGACCGGGATATGGATATAGAACTTATGCCTCCTCCAGGTAGTGATAGAAAAAATATTCCAGCATCTGCTGATGTTGATCAACCTATTGACCCAAATGAGCCAACATATTGTGTCTGCCATCAGGTTTCGTATTTACCTTTATAAACTATCTAATACGAGCTGTTCATAAATGTAGTTGTTCTTTCATAACGATGTCCATAATAATGTGATATCATAAATGAAACCCTTTACTTTCTCTATTTCCAGGTGTCATTTGGAGATATGATTGCATGTGACAATGAAAATGTAAGTTTCCAGGCTATTTGGTTTATTTCTTGCATTTCTGGACATCACCTTTTAGAACATTTTCTTCCAAGAGGCTTTTTGCATGTCAAGCTTTCTGTTTGCTTCACCTTTTATTTGTTAAAAAAGCTTCCAATCAATGAAGTGCCTGACTTAATCGCAGTGAAGGTTGATTTAAGAATTTATGCTAACACACTTGTTCTTTGTCTATTCACCTCTTCTGATTTTCCATTTGAAAATGCTGTTATTCCCACGTAGCATTACATCCATGCTTTTTTAGGTATCCCTTGACTGCTCTAAAGCATTAAGTTTGATTTCATAGTCATTTAGTTGTTTTCGTATCTTCATATCGTACATAATTTTTTTATGCACCTTGAAGCCATGGAGCACATTTCCGTAAATGGATATTGGGTTCTTAATGTTGCATCCTCTGGAATTTACTTATCATATAAGTGATTTACAAATGGTGCCAATGCTAAGGAAACCAGCCTTGTTCTCCTCCATCTTAAATTGGTAACATAAATCTGAAACAAGAATTCGTTTTACTTGTTCACCTATTTTTCATAGTAAAAAACAAATAATGCCATATTGGAACTCTTTTGATCATTCCAGTTTATTCTGTTAGTAACATTCTCCTACCAGATGAGGAAAATCCACTTCAACAATGCCAATAACTTTGTAGTTGGTTCTTTTTTTTTTTTAATATCTCGTAGTTAAACTAGTTTTCTTGGTTTGTGTTTGGTAGGTGCATGCAAGATGTATATTTGTGAAATTATATTATGGTGGACATACTGGTGGATTTCCTTGTTCTGCCACCATGGAATATTTTCTGATATGTACCCCCATTCCACCTTTATTATTTCTGATTTACTATATAAATTTAAAAGCACATATTTGCACATTTTTGAGTGTACCATCTCTTTTGAAATGTCGTTAACATTTTTTTGCATGTCCAATGTTACTTTGATCTTACATCTGTCATTTTCAATCTGCCAATTTTTTTTGTTGGGGTCCAGTGTGAAGGAGGTGAATGGTTCCATTATTCATGTGTTGGACTCACTCCAGAAACAAGATTTAAAGGGAAGTGGTTCTGCCCAACCTGTCGGAATCGACAATGATTTCTAGAATAGTTGGCCTGGGTAGAAAGAGGCGTTCTGCAGGCTCAATCAACAGCCCCTCAGCAATAGCCAACGTTTTTTCTTTGTTTTCCTGCAACATTCTTAAGGTGTGGGAAACACCTTGTTGTGTCGATGTATATTGCGCGATAGTTAAGTGGCATCTTCTCACTGAAGAAGCTCTTTTCTGAAACGACATGAGCATAACTGTGCCGATTATGTTTGGCACCAGTGCTGGTTTCTGCTTGTCCAGAAATTATCATAGGTGTTGGCTCAATTTCTTTCTTCAATTATGGCAAGCCTGTGCTCGACTTAAATGTAGTCAATGTATGGTGTTGGTTCTTCAAATTATAAGAGTCATTAAGCTCAGAAAAAAGGAGTGGTTCCCCTTGCATAACAGCTGTGATTGTTTCGTTGTATAAACTGCTCTTGTAAGATGAGACCGGTGGGTTTGCTGTAGTCTTGTCTCTCGGAGACGATGCAATCACCATTTGGTGTTGCAAAACAATACTAGTTTTAAGGAATTGTTATAGGATAAAAATGTGAGTGTGATCGGAATTTTGTTCGATTAAATGCCACTCATGGTTTCTGTATCACAAAGTCTCGATGAATGAGCACAAAAATGAGAAATTATTCAAGGTTTATGTAAGAGACTGTTAGAGGAAATTAGTGCTTGAGTTTCGATTAATGAGCACAAAAATGAGAAATTATTCAAGATTTATGTAAGAGACTGTTAGAGGAAATTAGTGCTTGAGTTTGGTTTAACTCCGGGAACATTTTCAAGAAACTTAATAGTTTGCACTCAGCACAACAAAAATTGTAATTCTTTTTTCTGTCTATCCAAACTGTAGAACCATGTAAATTCTATTTTTTATTATTTTATATTTATATTTATGTTAATGATTCTTTAGATTATTTTTCAGAATCGCAGGTGGTGCAGTTGTTGGAATCCACAAGTCTAACATTGTAAGAGACATTTGGTTCTTCGTCTGTGTTTCTTTCAATCTTACCGTTCCTGCAGGAAGGAAGGTCGAGAGCAGAATCTGATGGAGGAATGTTCAGACCAATTCAACAGGGAAGAAATTGGCTCAAGTAGTGAATGAGATGCCATCAGCTTGTTACTACCTTGACAGGATTGAGAACCACGTCTTCCTCTTCCCACATCTGCAGGAGAGATGGCGTCAGCCATCTGCAATTGCGTCAGCGACACTCGCGCTGGTGCTCATGGCAATTCTCTTGAATTCCAAGAGGAAGATGCTGGCTCACAAAGATGCTTGTTAATCTGTATTTTTTCTGTTTTGGGGTACTATTTGTTGCGTTTGTCTTTATATATATACATATGTAAATATATGTATGCACATACATATATATATATATATATATATATATATATATATATACAAACACTAAGTAGAAAAGGGATCCGGATACTCCTCTCCTTCCAGCTTATGTTTAAGTATGTTTGAACATATTATCTAAATATCTTCGCTTATTCTTTTTTCTAAGACGTAGAATTTAGAGTACATTGATACATAAATCCCCCTTCTAAACTTTTTATATAGTTAAATAATTGCATTATATCAATAACCAATTTAACGCTGCAAGGCTCAGCGCATCCGCTCTGTTGTCGAAGAGGTCGGGTTCGGGTTTGAGCATTTTACCCGATCCGACTCGACAAGAAGATCCCCTCCAAGGATGCAAAAGTGAGGTGCGACCAACTCGGTTGAACAACACATCTCAACCGTTAGATCACAACTCGAAGGCATTGTGGGTAGCGTGGTCGACTCGGGATCGATGAGAACCAGAGCGGGGGAGAAGACACCGCGAAGAGAGTCGCGTCCATGGACGATGAAGGCCGCGACGGGGAGGAGGAGAGGGGGAAGTCTGCCGAGTCCTCGCAGCCTCCGGTCAGTCGATCGTCTCTTCTCTTGAAAACGACTAGCTTTGTCATCCATCGTGAATCTTTCATCTGATCTTATCCATCTCTTGTGAGAAGGATTACATAATCTTTCATAGGTTTCGTAAAATCGAACTCAACCGAGCAAGGATTACGTAATGTTTAACATGTTTTGTATTGAATTTGAATGGTGTACTAGAAAAATTCTCTCTTGTTACTGAGATTTTCAATTAAGGGGGTTATATTCATCATGCCCATTGGTGGGAGAATGGAGTTGCAGATCAAATGCTTCGATTTGCCCGACATTTTGTCATCTTAGATGTCCCCTTTCCATGATGTTAATTAGTGATCTAAAAGGTACAATTTTGATGCAGATATAAGAAGCATATGAAGTTCAATAATTTGCTTATTGTGAAATTGGGCAGGATCACCATGGTTATTGTGCTTACCATATTGTATACTCTGTTGACCTTCCGAGGCTACACTTACAATAGATGAAATGTTTCTGCTCTCCATCTGTATTTCTATTTGTTGTATTGAACTTCTCTCTTGGGACAGTTTTTGGAGGTTCTTTGCAGGAGCTCAGGTAAGGTTAGGAGGTTCGCAGCTGGAACCACTGCTGGATATGCATTGTATGTGATCAATTGTAAATTGGATATCGGGGTTGCCCCAGGCTTGCATATTGAAGCTGTAAAGGAAGGGGAAGAACCTGTGGTCTTTGGTCCTAATTCTATTCTTGTTAACTACGGGAAAGGTTGGAATTTGCAGACTGTTATTGATGAAGGTATAGTCGAGACTGAATTTTACAAGATTCAGTTGTATATTAAACAATTGTCTGGAAGTTGATATTACATGTGTTTCTTATAATTATATTCTTCTAATCTCAGGGCATGACGAATCAATAGGAGTGCTGCAGAATTCAAAGGTACTTCCAGACATCACTGTATGTTTGTTTGTTAATCTTCAGCCATGCTTTCCTGAAACTATAGCAGATTATAATATTGACTGTGTTGCTAGAATATTCACTAAATGTTGCTTCTTAGAGTCTTGTGGGCAAAAAAATAACAAAGAGGGTCATATTGAATAATCTAAGCAAGAGAACATGACAAACCAAAAGCAATGGTTTTTTTCAAGCTGTCAACTTTTTAGTTTTAGGTTTATTTTTCCGTTGGCTTAATTTCGTGGCATAGGTTGTTATCATTAGTGAGTAATTCCATGCTATTTCTCCATTGGCTGGCTTCATGGAGTAGGTTGCTATCCATAGTGAAAGTCATTTAATGCCTTTCAGGGGATTATGAGGTTTACAGTGTCATTCGTCTTTGTTAAAAGAAAATTCACATTACAGACCTTTCGAAAGAAAGATACATTGAAGCCACTGGAACAGAAAGGTTTGTTTGATGTCTTGAAGATAGCTTAGATCTTCAAATTCCAGCTCACAAAAAGTGCATTAGAGGTGCCATTTGGAGATATAATAGATGCAGGCCGAAAGGGAACTCCTAATAGGTCTCTTCAAATTTCTATAGCACACATCATCTCTGGAAGAATTTGGATACTCTGCACTACATGGTCTTAGTATTATCCTGTTGAGTAACTAGTTAACCTTTCTAGCATGCTTTACGTCTATACAATCCCCAAAGTATAAGTGGTTTCTAAAGCAGGACTCGGCTTATGGCAATTGAATGACATTCTTTTGTCCTATCTCGAAACTAATATGCGAGAAATGAAAATACGTATGATAGCATTTTGCCAGAAAATATGCCATCAGGACCTGCTTAGAAAACTGATATTTATTTTCAAAACAAAAAGTTCTACTGCTGCTGAATCTTCAAGCGACCTGAACATATGATTTATTTCTCATTTGTGTAATCTTCTTTTATTATTTTGTAGACAAATTGAATGAGTGCATCTGTGCTGTCTTGGAATTTTGCAGAAATCACCCAACTTCCAATCCTTCAAGAAGCAGACGGCTATGAGTCAGCCAAATGCAACTATCAGTTTTCAGTATATTGGGAAGATACTACTAGCCTTTGCCTTCATGTTCCTGCTTGGAGGAATGTTCACCGTCTTCTTGGAAAACCTCCCAGCTATGAACCTCTCAGCTGTATCAAGTCTATAACTTGATCAACTGTGTTGTTCTCTAGCATTCAGTTTGTGAATTACTCGGTGTCCAAGCCATCTCTCTGTGGAGTGTCATAAAATCATTCCTAACATCACCATAAATTGGATTGTTTGTATTCCTTATCGTTAGCTTTTGCTGGGATGAACATGTGGAAGTCTTCCCTCATAATTAGCCTTAGAAAACATCTTGTTTTCCTTGTTGTCTTTTGGACATTTTTATATGCATATTCACAAGGAAAATGTTGGTCTGAATTAAAGTTTTACTTTTGAAGTTTGTATTGATGATTCTCTTGTACCAAAGCACACTTCTACATAGCCTGAAGACTGTGTCAGAGGTGGTTAACTGCAGGGTATGTTTTGGACTTGTGCATTGGTTCTAAATGCAGAAAAATTTCTGGACATGGCTCCGAAAAAGATGCATTAAAGCTGGTTAAGTAATGTTGACTTCAATTTGTTCATTCAGAACTGTAAATATGGTGTTGACTTGTGATATGTTGGTTGTTTGTGGTGGAATGAGGAGTGGGGTGTTAATACAAGCAGGAGCAGCACACTGGCATTTGTTTGGTGTTGACTTTAATGGAGTTAAGTCAGACATGATAGATTCTGATTCTCTTCATCCTAGTTAACCAAAGAATTGTAGATGATTAAGTTGAGAGTATAATTTGTAAGCTTACTTCCACCTCCCCATCATCTAGAAGCACAATATCATGTTCCAAATATGAAAAGACAGAAAAGAGGCTCTCATGAATGCTTGCTCAATGTTGTCAGTCAAAAAAATCAGATGCAAACGAAGAAAGCAAAATCAAAACAAAATGAAGAATAAAAACTGCAAAGGAGACGAGGAAACTAAAAGGCTTACACCAGATGGAAAATAGTAATCACAAATATGCAGACAACTTTAGCAGAGAAAGCTTAGATTATTTGTCTACTCTTTAGACTGCTGGCTATCAACTTCAGGATTACATTCGTAGGCCATTGTTTTCTCCATTTAATTTGAGACAAAAGAATTTACATCAGCCAAAGATTATGTGGCTGTTAACGAGATTTACTATTTGGTCTTTTCATCCATCATCGACTATAGCTTCTCCTAGTAATGTAATTATGTTTAAGATAAAATAGAGCAGTAAACACTTTACGGAGGATATAGTGACGTTGATCATCCAACAAATAAGGACAAGGAAAAGTTTGCAAAACAAATATCCAAATATCTCCTCCAATTCATACAATCCACTATAGCTCATTCCATTTCATATAATGGCAGTTATCATAATACTTCATTCGAACACTACCACTGATCCATAGAATTTGCAGATAACCTGAACGATATTATTATTAACATACACTTTAAAGTTGCTACAGGCAAAAGCAAAAAATGTTCGTCCCCAAATGATGCGCTCTTTGTTTTGGTACAATCACATCAACATCATGCCATGCTACATAAAGCCAACTCTACGACGGGGGAAGATTGGCGCCCTCCGGACAAATTAATGATACAAACTAATTAATCTCATGCGGCTCCATATTACTCCCTCAACTTTCGACCTGAAAGATGGAAAGAAGATGAAGAACATTGCGTGCAAGAATGACCCCCCAAGAAGTCGTAGCAGCAACCAAGAACGGTTCTCCCTCCTCGGTGCCCCAGCTGCCTTAGTCGGCTGTGGCCGCATCCCGACTCATCGACGAGTGGTGCGAGCTCGGCCAAGAAACCGTGGCGTCGACAACGAAGGGCTCCTCGACTTTGCTACACCCCTCAGGACTGTCCTCCTCACTGTTCCGGTGGCTGCAGTCGGCGACGGGGGTCTCCGCAAGTGGGGACGGTCCCCAACAAGTCGTTGCACCAACCAAGAACGGTTCCCCCGCCTCGGTGCCCCCGCTGCTGCGGTTGGCCGCGGCAGCCTGCGCCCGCGCTTGCGCCAGGTCCTCGGCGCGAGCAATTGCTTTACGCCGGAGCTCCTCAAGAAATCTCAGCCTACGGACGGGATCTTCCATCTCCGTCGCCTTCTCCGAGCTACCCTCCTCCCTCCCATCTTGATTGCCATCGTGTTCTCCCGTCAGGAGGAGGTAGCGGCGGATGGCGTCATCGCCGAAGGAGAAAGCCTTACCGCAGGAGGTAAAGGCGACGACGGCGACGTCGACGCTGCAGGCGGCGCCGAGCTCCTCCGCCTTGGAGAAGAGGCCTTGGCGCCTCTTGGCGAAGGTGACGCGTCTTCGTTTAGCATTCTCTACAACCCTCATCTCCAGATTCCTCCGCTTCTCCTTCGACGACGACGACGACTCCGTCGTCGACGAGGAAGACGACGCCGGAGCCATCAAGAACCTATGACTTCTTGAACGCAGGTCCGCGGAACCGTGGAAGCCAATGGGGGTTTATAATGGCACTCTCCCGGCGTTACGACCGCACCCACACTCGCGGGCCCCTTTGGCGGGCCCGCTATGTTGGTCCAATCACAGCAACCGACCCACGGCGGGTGCGACATATATTAATCTCAATAAAATTAAATTAATAAAATTTGTCCGAATCTTGACGAATATTTAAATTAATAAAATTGTATGTATAGTATCTCTCCTAAGTTAATTATCTTCATATATCTGCTGTTAATTTTTGAAGTCCAGTATGTGTACTCTTGTGAACCTAAAAACATGCTTATATGACTTCACAATTAATCTTAACATTTGGCGCACTAATATCCTCTAAAAATGCTTATGTTGTAAAAGTGTTAATTAGGGTTAGTTGGGTTTTTTTTGTCGACATCAATACATTTCGAAGATCTTAATGTATGTAGGGATACAGGAGGGATGTTAATATTTTATTTGCAAGGGTAAATGCATCGTTTCAAAATTCTACAAAAATAAATACGTAAACACTCCCTTTAAATATTCAGCATTGATAACTACGAAAAAAATAATTTGCATGATCAAATGAAACTGAGAGACGGATATAAATGATTAAAGCCGAAAAAAAAAAGAAAAAGAAAAACTTGATTGCAGGCACTGAGAAAACCATCTATTACTGTCGGTACTAAAGTTTCAGACGATGGTGGCCCCCTTGTCATGAAGTAGATAGAACTATGTTTGCCGAGAGTAGTGGCTCTATTTCTAATGCATACATGCATGCGAAGAATAGCAATCTCAGACGAGGAGGTGTTCTTCTACCGAAGATCACCGGTCCTATCAAAAAAAGGTTTGTCGAATGATTAAAGGCTACTGTGACAAAATTTATCACACTGCAACTTTTTATCTTCATCTTCTTAGCAAGTGTTATTACAAATTACAACTCATGATGCATTCATTCGATACGAGGAGGAGACACAACGCTCAGCTACCTTTGGGACTCGGTTTGTGAGAGGCTAGGACGAGGAGGAGACGCAACACTCAGCTATCTTTGAGACTCATTTGAGTGAATCGATGGTATATTTTAGTGATATATATTTGTTAGAATAGTTTGTATGGCATGAGACTCATGGTTTTGAAATAGAAATATAGATTCTACAAAAATAACATAATGTGATATAAAGATTTTTTAAGTTTGAAATTTATAGCATCAAAAAACATTATGTTTAGGAGAGTATCTTATGAAAATGCAATGCTTCGATCTTGGTGTTATCTTGTGTGAGGCATAGGGACATAGTCACAGATAATATAAATAATCAAATATTTTGAGTTTTTGAAGGTTTGGGGATTTATGAAATAATTTTTCAAATGGTGACTATTATTGGAGGATTGGGGTGAGCATACAATTAATAAGGTAGATGATAGTTTGAAAGGCTGCGGATCAAAAAGTTGTTGGCATAGAGGCTTAATGTAGAAGTGTGAGACTAATTTCAACTATATATCATTGTTTGCGTTCAGTAGAGCAAACTAATTGAGGAGTATATGGGGGTGACTTAAGATGTTGAATACCATAAGCTGAGAGGCAAGATGTGTGGGCTTGATATTCCATAGTCCTAATAGTGTCTTTGGTCCTTAGACTTGAGACACTAATGATATCCTGTATGAGTACTTTATTCTTTGATACTGGACTTATAAGTTTGGAAGTTTCGTATTTAGTATAGCCGGTTATTAGGAGTGGCAGCCAACCTTACGAGGGCTATTAAGTGTCAATAGAGGATTATCCACTCTTGATGTCATGAGAGGAATATCCCATATATTCTTGCTCAAGCAAATCCATAGCTAGGGTCATTCGGATTGAGAGAGAAAGAGTTCTTCAAGAGAATCCGATTAGAGCGAGACTCGAGTAGAAACCGTATGGGCCTGATAGTTCCATGTCTGATATACGATCTCTGGGATATTAGATATATGAAGGACTATATGTATATAGTAATTGAGGGCAGATAGGTCCAAAGGATTAAATTTTCCTATATCATCTGGGGACTGTGGCGTAGTGACCTAGTACGTCTATAGTTGATGAGTCGAGTCAATTATTATGAAAATAATAATTTACTGAGTCAGAAGGAATTTTGACAGGTATAACTCATGACTATCTCGATATTAGGCCTAGAGGGTCACAAACATATGATAGGTGTTGCGATGAATAGAGGTTCGGATATAAGATATCCACCAGAGCCCATATCTTATTAGATATCCAATAAGCCCCTGAATTATTGGATCCATGGATGAGATCCAATAAGAGCTAATAAGAGATTATTGAGTAGAAACTCATTAATTTAAGAGGCTTGGGTAATTGGATAGAGATCCAATACCCAATAGGGCAGGATCCATTAGGGTTAACATGGGGCCTCTATAAATAGGAGAGTACCAAAGATCCATAGGCTAAGGTTTTCTTGATGGTCACCTCCTATTCTCCTCTCCCTAGTGAGGAGCATCTTCGTAGTCCCTACTGTGTGGATCACCACTAGAGAGGAGGATGCTTGACCTCCTTCATCCTTGACCTCCTTCATCCTCCCCCATGGATCTGCAGGAATCTTAGGGATATACGATCTCCATAAGTACTATCTTTCTAATATACGTAGTTTTCGATTTTACAGACTTTTACACATCGATCTTCACACGACGATGATGAAATCTTTATGTGAAAATCTAGGATTTTATTTTTCTATTCTTCCACCACACATGTGATATGGCCCATCGATTTTCCAATAGTGGTATCGGAGCTAGGTAGTTCGTGCGAAGATTGAATTTTAAACGAGTGTTGTGATTTAGAGAGGTTTTTGACGTCAAAATTATTGATGCAACAGTAAGAAAGGGGCAGCAAGTGTTGTTGCCCTCGCAGAGCAGCCTAGGTCGCCAATGCGGCAGCCTGCATATAGCGATTGTGGTTGCAAGCAAAAGGGCCCATAAGCAGGTCGCTTGCAGGCTACATGCTGCAGGTGATGCCTGCAAAGGGGTGGCCTCACCGCAAGGGCGTTCGCTTGTGAGCAAGCCACTTGTAGGCAGGGGCGATGGTTACCCGCAGCGGTGCCCGTTAGGTCGCGCACCCACAAGGGTAGTGCTTGCATGAGCGACGGTCACCCGCAAGGGGTAGTGCTGCCTGTGAGTACATTGCCTATGGGCATTGTGCACACGGGCAGGGGCGGTGTGCCCACCACAAAAGATTATTTTGCCCCTCAAAATTTCAGAAATTTTAAGTTATGTCATTTTTAATCTAAATTATCAAAATACCCTTCATAATTTAAAAAATTCCCTATATATCCCTATTTTAAAAAAAATTAGTTAATTAAAAAGTTTAATTAACTATTATTATTTATCTAGTAGTCCTATATGATGATGATGTGTACATGTGATATATGATGTGGACGGATGATCATAGACCGTGTGATGTGTGTACATATGGTTATTATTATTGGGGCCTACGAGCCTATATTTTTCTTGTTTATTATCAGACTTGTGTATCTGTAATTATATTATAATTATATGATAAGGTATAACGGGAGTGTGGAAGCGATAGCAGGACCCACGAGATCGAGATAGACAATTACGATGCATGGAGACGTGTCGAGATACCAACGGAATCAACAAGGACGAGATGGACGATCATAGGGCATGGAGATGCACCACTGTATACATAGATCTTGATGTAAGTGATTGAGTCCATTGGCTCGAGCTTGATCATATTAGGATGTGATCCATGATCATCTGGTGTGATTGTTCATGTGATGTGTGACTGATTATACATCTACTAGTATATATATTTGCATGTGATGTAGATATATATGTTAAATATATATGTGCGTGACATATCATATTAGGAGACTAAATAAAAAATCATCTCTCTCGATAATATTAAGTTGATAAATATGAGGCAATTAGATTGACCCACGTGGCCTTCCATCGTTATAGGTAGGAATCGATTTTCGATGTAGGTTGAGTTGGTCGAGTCCCTCAAGACTCACCTATATCGTAATTTGGTATCTTGCTTATGACATAGAGATGTCATCGGTGACCTGAAGACATGGTATACTTGGTCGAGTCCCTCGAAAGCATATTATTGAATTAGACTTATCTTGTAACGATGGTGATGACTTAACTGAACATCATGGTTGGTCGAGTCCCTCGAGGCTATGGTGGCTCGGAGGCTGAACAGGACGAGAATCACAAAGAGTTATGATCGGTAAGAGTTGCATACCTTTTAGGCTTATGTGATTGGTTGAGTCCCTCGAGGTTATACTAAGATGTTGATTGGATCTCAATCCATACTAGAAGTCTGTCAGATACTTCCGTTTCATGTACTAAGGGTGTCACGTAACTTGTTAGAAAAATAGTGGCAGCACGTCAAGGTAGAAGTCCATATCTTGATTATTTATACTTCTGCAAAATTTGTATGGTATTTATTTCTGCTACATCTTTATTTTTAGAAAATTTTACCATTAGACCCTCTACGTGGCATACTTGATGCCAACCACCTCATTGGTCCAAACTATACGAATTGGCTCTGTAACCTGAGAATAATTCTCATAGCGGAGAAAATCACGTATGTCCTTGATACAATGATGCCTGTGCCTAATGAAGGGGCAAGCAAGGATGAAATTGCTCGTTATATGAAGTACACAAATGACTCCACTCTTGTTTAGTGTTATATGTTGGGCTCTATGATTCTCGAGTTATAAAGACAATATGAAAAGATGGATACTAGATCCATACTCCTACATCTTTATAAATTGTTTGAGGAATAGGGAAGAACTCAGCGATATGAGATATTGAAGAGTCTCTTTTATGCCAGGATGACTGAGGGGACACCGGTTCAGAACCATATCCTTAAGATGATTGAGTGGATAAAAAAACTCAAAGGTCTAGGAATGATCTTAGAGGATAACTTATGTGTGGATCTTGTTCTTCAGTCCCTATTGGATTCCTTTTCATAATTCTCTATACTAGTAAGACAAAAAAGAAAAGGAAGATAGAGAAGTCTCTTAACAAGGGCAAGGGCAGACCGGGTAAAGTAAAGATTGCTATGAAGGACTCGGTAAAGGATAAAGGCCAATGCTTTCACTATAGCAAAAATAGGTATTGGAAGAGGAACTGCAAGGAGTATCTTGTAGAAAAGGCGAAACAGAAGCTTGAAGAAGCCTCAAGTATATTCATGATTAGTTTTCATTTGTTAGACTTATATGATAACACATGGGTATTGGATACTGATAGTGCTTATTATATCTACAATTCATTGTAGGCAAGACCTAGGAGATTGATGAGAGGTAAGATGGACCTCAAGATGGGCAATGGAGCAAGAGTTGTTATTACTATCGATGAGATCACTTTACATCTGCTTGATGGAGCTACTATTGCATTAGATGTATGTTATTTTGTTTCCTCCATTATCAAAAATGTTATTTTCATTTCATGTTTGATATTGAATGGTTATAAAATTATTTTTGAGAATAATAGTTGTTCAATTATTAAGGATGATGAGATCATCACGAGAGAAACATTATATAATGATTTGATTATGCTAGACACTACTCCACATATCATGAATGTAAGTAAATTCAAGAGAAAACGAGATGAGGTGAACAGTGTATACCTATAGCATTGTTGGCTAGGTCATATCCATAAGGGGAGGATTTGAAAGTTGCTGAAAAATGGATATCTAGATCTATTCGACTATGAGTCATATGCGACTTGCGAACCTTGCCTTAATAGAAATATGACCAACTCTTCATTTAGTGAAACTAGAGAGAGAGAGCCACTGAGTTGTTAGAACTCAAACATAGTGATATATGTAGTCCCATATCAACTTAGGCCATAGGTGGTTATTCCAAGACACATGTACTTGATGAAGTACAAGTTCGAAGCCTTCGAGAAATTCACAGAATATAAGAATGAAATAGAGAACTAGATTGGAAAGAGCATCAAAACTCTTCGATCAGATTGAGGCGGTGAGAACTTGAGTATAGAGTTCACCCACTTCCTTAAGAATCATGAGATTCTATCCCAATGGACACTTCCTTATACACCTTAGCTCAATGGTATATCCGAAAGGAGGAATCGTATACTGTTAGACATGATGTAGTCCATGATGAGTTTCACCGATCTACCCATCTCATTCTAGGGATACGCTATAGAGTCTATAGTTTACCTTCTTAACAGAGTTCCAACTAAGTCGGTAGTGTCTAAACCATATGAGATATGGAAAGGAAAAAAGCTCAATCTTAAGGTTGTGAAGATTTGGGGCTACTTTGCCAATATTAAGAGACACAATCCCGATAAGTTGGAATCTAGGATAGAATAATGCAAGTTCGTGGGATACCTTAAGGAAACTTATGAGTATTATTTCTATCACCCCAAGGACTAAAAGGTCTTTGTAGCTAAGAGAGCAGTGTTCCTTGAGAACGAACATATTATTAGTGGAGACAGTGGGAGCGTGATAGAGTTGAGCGAGGTTCGAGAACCTAGCTCAAGCACCATTCCACAATTAGAGTATGTTCAGATACTTAGCACATAAGTTTCGACTTTACATAGGTCCGGAAGAGTATCCTATCCTTTTGAGAGATATGTGGGACATATCAAAAGAGAGGATGTTAAGGATATTGATCCTCAGACCTATGAGGAGGCTATTATGAGTATAGACTCTGAGAAGTAGTAAGAAGCTATGAATTCAAAGATGGATTCTATGTACTCCAATAAGGTTTAAAACTTAGTTAATACACCTAAGAGTATCGTATCCATTGGTAGTAAGTAAATCTTCAAGAAGAAGATTAGAGTAGATGAAAAGATAGAGATCTATAAAGCAAGACTAGTGGCTAAAGGGTATTCTCACTCGTAGCCATGCTAAAATCCATCTGAATTTTATTAGCTATTGCAGCATACTATGATTATGATATCTAGCAGATAGACGTGAAAATAACATTCCTCAATGGCAACCTCGAGAAGGAAGTATATATGATACAGCCTGAGGGATTCATATCCAAGGATAATCCAGATAAAGTGTGCAGGTTGCTTAGGTCCATTTATAGAGTGAAGCAAGTTTCCCAAAGTTGAAACATAAGATTTGATGATGCGATCAGGTCTTATGACTTCTTAAAAATGAAGATGAGTTTTGTGTATATAAAAAGGTAAGTGAGAGCGTTATCACCTTTTTAGTGCTATATATGGATAACATCATGATCATTGGGAATGATATAGGAATGCTTTTCACAATGAAGGCTTGGCTATCTATACACTTCTCCATGAAAGACTTACGAAAAGCATCCTATATATTGGGGATTCAGATCTATAAAGATAGATCTAAGAGGATGCTTAACTTGTCCCAATCTAGGTACATAGACACCATTGTCAAAAGGCTTGGCACGAAAAATTAAGAGAAGTCTCATATCGATGAGATATGGGATATCACTAATCATTAACACCTTAGCTCAATGGTGTAATACGGAAAAACTTTTATGTTAGGATTAAAATCAAATAACATTAGATCAATTTTTACGATATGTACCTCCATCTGAAAAAGAAAAGATCTCTATATGATCTGGGTACCTTCTTTAGATCCAATGCCACTGTTAATCTACATTACAGATAGTATAATCTGGGTACCTTCTTTAGAACCATATTGAATGAACATAGCCTACCCAATTATTTTTGGACAGAAGCCATTAATACAACATGCTATGTCATAAATAGGATTCTAGTAAGACCATTACTCTCCAAAACTCCTTATGAATTATTGAAAAATAAAAAACCAAACATTTTATATTTTAAAATTTTCGGTTGTAAGTGTTTTATCTTGAATGAAATGCCTTAGGAAAGTTTAATGCAAAATCCAATGAAGGTATTTTTCTTATCTATTCTTCTATTTCTAAAGCTTTTTGTATTTTTAACAAAAGGACTTTGGTTATAGAAGAATCTATTCATGTTGTCTTTAATGAAGTTTCTGAATTTAAGAAAAATAATTTTAATGACGATCTTAATTTTGATGCTTTGAATTTAAATGAAACCTCTCCTCCAAATAGCAACTTAGATGCATCTTCTTTCGAAACTTTCTTACCTAGAAATGAAAGTATATAAATACTCATCCTAAGGAGCTAATTATAGGAGACACATAAAAGAAGTTCAAACTCATTCTTCTTTTAAAAAATTTTATGCGAATGTCACTTTTCTTTCTCAAATTGAACCTAACTATATTAATGAAGCCTTGAAAGATGATTCTTGGGTTATCACAATGTAAAAGGAATTAAATCAATTTGAGAGGAATGAGGTGTGGAAGCTTGTTACTAAACCTAGTAACCATTTAGTTATTGGTACTAAATGGGTCTTTAGAAACAAGCAAGATGAATTTGGTATCATGGTTAGAAATAAGACCAAATAGTGGCCAAAGGTAAGAAGGTATCGATTACGAAGAAACCTTAGCTCCCGTGGTAAGATTAGAAGTCATAAGGATGCTCTTTACCTATGCTAGTAGTAACAATTTTAAACTATTTCAAATGGATGTCAAAAGCCCTTTCTTAAATGGTTTTATTTCCAAAGAAGTGTATGTTGAACAACCTCCTGGATTTGAAAACTCTTGTTAGAACCCTTGTGAATTCTAATCTTGGGGTTGATCTCTTTAGGGGATCGGCCTCCTTGGAACTCTATAACGGTTCCCTCCTCCAAGTTGCTGCTTAAAGGCTGCTAAAAGGATTGATCTATTCATGAAGAAAAGAGGGTGAATACATGACTATTTATATGACTTCTAAACTCCAACTCCTAATAGGACTCCTGCTCAAGACCCCTACTTCTAATCAACTCATAATGCTTGGGGTTGATCTCTTTAGGGGATCGGCCTCCTTGGAACTCTATAGGAGTTCTTTCCTCCAAGTTGCTGCTCAAAGGTTACTAAAAGGATTGATCTATTCATGAAGAAAAGAGGGTGAATACATGACTATTTATATGGCTTCTAAACTCCAACTCCTAATAGGACTCCTGCTCAAGACCCCTACTTCTAATCAACTCATAATGCTTGGGGTTGATCTCTTTAGGGGATCGGCCTCCTTGGAACTCTATAGGGGTTCCTTCCTCCAAGTTGCTGCTCAAAGGCTGCTAAAAGGATTGATCTATTCATGAAGAAAAGAGGGTGAATATATGGTTATTTATAGGGCTTCTAAACCCCAACTCCTAATATGACTTCTACTCAAGATCATTACTTCTAATCAACTCCTAATGCTTCTTTAAAAAATAATCTCTAAACTAATCTTAACCTAGCTGGTGTAATATCCCTCATTTTCAGAATTTATGTAAGGACCTATGTGTAAAATTGAGGATATATTTATAAATATTAAAATTTCAGGGATAAAACTATTAAGCTGCAAAAATAAAAAAAAGAGAGGGAAAAATAGCGATGGTTATCCCACTGCTTTTTTTCTCGTGCACACCTCTGTTTCCTGGATGAGGAAACAGAGGAGGTGCTGTGCGTCGGTGGAGGAGAAGGGAAAAGAGGAAGGAAAGAAGAAGAAGAGAGAAAAGAAGAAGAAGAGAAGAGAAGGAGAGGAAGAAGAGAGGAAGGAGGTGGCTGCAGCTAGGGCAGCGCACACCTCTGTTTCCCGTAGGAGGAAATAGAGGAGAAGAGTTGTGGTAGCAGGGAGGAGAAAGGAAGAAGAGGAGAAGAAGAGGAAAAAAAAAAAAAGGAAAAGAGAGGGAAGAGGAAGAAGGCGGCAGCTTGGGCTGCAGTTAGGAGAGAAGAAAAGAAAGAGAGAAGAAGAGAAGAAGAGGGAGAAGAGAGGGAAGAGGAAGAGGAAGGAAGGAGGCTGCGGCAGCTGTTGTTAGGAAAGAAGAGAGGAAGAAGGAGGGAAGAGGAGAGGGGGCTATGCTGTGGAGAAAATAGGGAAGAAGAAGAAGAAAGGGAAGAGGGCTGCGGTTGTGGCTGTGGTTGTGGTGTGGCAGCTACGGCTGGGGTTGCTGCACCCCTGTTTCCTGCATGAGGAAAACAGAGGAGGTGCTATGCTGTGGAGAAGAAGGGAAAAGGAAGAGAAGAAGAGGAAGAAGAGAGGAAGAAGAAGATGGAGGAGCTGCGGCTGTGGCTGTAGGTGTGGCAGCTGCGGCTGAGGTTGCTGCACCCCTGTTTCCTGCATGAGGAAACAGATGCTGTGCGTCGGTGGAGGAGAAAAAGAGGGAAAAGAGTATGAATGGAAGAGGAACGAGGGCTGCGGCTGCGACTGTGGCAGCTGCGGCTGGGAAAGAAGAAGAGGGAAGAAGAAGAAAAGAAAGAGGAGAGGAAGAGGAACAGGGGAAGTAGAAGAGACTGTGGCTGCGGCTGTGGCAGCTGCGGCCGGGGAGGAAGAAGGGGTTATGGCTGAGAGAGGAGCGGAAATAGCAGTGGAAGGGACTGTGGTTGTGGCTGTGGGTGCGGCCATGGTTGTGGCTACGGCAGCGACTGCGGCAGCTGCCACTGCGGTAGCTAAGGTTGGGAAAAAGAGAAAGTGAAAGCAGGTAACTGTGCCCCTTGCATTCTGCACAAGCTGCAGCTAAGGAGGAAGAAATAAAAAAAAGGTGAAGAAGAGAGGAGATGGAGGAAAGGTAGAAGGATTTGGGCTTATAATTTCGTTGGATCGAAATATTCGAAAGGCAAGTGTTCCACTCCTTTCTACTGCAATCCTAATCTTTGCTTTTTCCTTGAATATGAGAAATTTGAACTGTTCTAGCTTTGAAATCTGATATCTTTATTGTTTGGAATGTAATTGCTTGAATCTGGAAAATTATCAAAATTCTGACCTTTCTACTTTGTTTCAGCTATAAATCCTTGTACAGATTTCCAATTTAGGCAAAGCTTATTTGATCTGAATATAGACTTGTAGACCTTTCTTTGGCAACTTATTTGTATGATTTGGAGTAAATTTACCTATCCAAACATCAAATTGAATCAACTCTACAGAATCTGTAAAATAGAGACTATAAGTTCTGACCTTTTGATACTAAACTGCCTGTAAGTCTCTATTGGAATCTCTGATTTATGTGAAACTTACTTTGTTGGAAACTAGACTTATTGATCTTTCTTTTGATACCTAGATTGAAAAGTTTGGAGTTTAATTGACTGCCCAGAATTCTGTTGAATTCGATCCTATCCTTTCTGAAAACAGAGATTTCGTTTTTTGACTCTTGGTTACCGAATTATTTGTAACTCTTTGGTTGAAACTCCTATTTATATGAAACTTATTTTATATGAAAGTAGACTGCTTCAGCTTTCTAATGACATCCTTCTTGAGTGATTTGGAGCATAATTGGTTATCCGAACAATTCATGTAATGTGGCTCTCAAATTCTGCCAACAATTGAGCTTTGGTTGATTCTACCTATTCTTGTTTATTCCTTTGAAAAATTGATTTCAGCTATAATCCTTTCTTTGACTGAGCTTGATATTATTGCTTTGAATCTTTGTATGCTTTTGCTTCTATTTTCTTTCAAGTTTGAATGCAATTGTGAAAGATTATGTCTGCATCGTATCGACTCATAAAGGCACATGTACGTTTTATTGATCCGCATGTGCTTCCGATGTGCCACTTTTATTGCTCACCTCGTGTATTTTTTATTCTTTGGACCTTGTAAAGGGATTATTTGGACCTTTGCGAAAATGATAAAGGGATTATTTGGACCTTTGCGAGTAAATAGTTAAGGGTATATGCTTAGAGCCCGCGATGCTCTTTATATGACATTCAACTTCCTGGTCCATGCTCGAATGGACCATATTCTGCTTTGAGATCCCACCGCCGCCTCGTGCTTTTGATATGATACCACTCATCCCCATACACATGTTTTTGCCTATTCATGTTTCATCCGCTATTCATGTTTCATCTCTTTGGAAATTGAATCCAACTAGAATTCTTTCTTCGATTGAGCTTTATTTTGTTTCTTCAAATCCTTGTATACTCTTGCTTTTATTTTCCTTTCAAATCTGACTGAATTTGTGAAAGATTATGTCTGCATCGTACTATTTCGTAAAGGTGCATGTACGTTTTATTGTTCCGCATGTGCTTCCGATTTGTGTCAAATTATTGTTCATACCGCCTTTTGTACTTTTGTGTATCTGGGGATTATTTGACCTTTGCGCGAAATGGTAAAGGGATTATTTGGACCTTTGCCGAAATGGTAAATGGATTATTTGGACCTTTGCGAGAAATGGTAAAGGGTATTTGTGCATAGAGCCTGCGATGCTCTGCCGCCCCTATTCGGCTTCATCCAAACGTGGATGATGACTCTTCCAAACGTGGGAGATATTGTTTGAGATCCCACTGCACCCTCTATGTTTTGATATGACATCCAAAGCATTGTTTGTGTTTATATGTGCGTTTTGGATGATAAGAAAATGAATGATCAGATATGACATTTGAACTTCATTACTTGTTTGTTATTCTGATATGTTCTGAGAGATCTCCTGTGCACTATTGATATGCTCTGAAACCATTCATATGTCATTTGATATGTTCTGAAATGTTCCTCTCGCCTTGATATGCTCCGAATCGGTTCATACGTTATTGATATGTTCAAATGTTTCATATGTTGTTAGAGAGTTCCTTGGTGTATTCCAAGATGATTTGTTCGGATTACCTCCGTAAGAGAGTGAATTTATTTTGATTTGTCCTTGGGACAATCTCTATATCTAAGCCTTCATATGAATGACACAATTCTGAGTCATGGAAATAAATATGATATGCCCCAAACATTTCATACATCATCGATATGCTCAAATATCCTGCATGCACCATTGATATGCTTCAGAATGTCCTATGTGTCATTTGATACGTTCCGAAATACTATTTACGTCATCTGATATGTTCCAATTACTCTTTGCTCCATTTGTTATGAATCAAATATGTTTTGAATGAAATGACATCTGCGATTTGTATCTAATGAGTTGATACCTTTGAATTCTTGTATTTCTGTCTTGTATTTTGATACCAAGCTTGTTTGAAATTATCATTCCTTGTTCTGGATATGTTTTCCCACTTGCTGAGCTTTGTAGCTCACTTCGTTATTATATAATTCTTTTTCAGGTTAGCTTGTCACTCGCTAAATGTTATAATTGGGTTGAGACAATGAAAAGCTATTCAGATTGTGACAAGACTTTGTGGGTTATGATGTTATTGTTGTATAATTATGTTTTGTATGTAATGAAATGTTGTCGATGAATCTGAATTGATGTATTATGTAAAAGCTTTTTAAAGATCTCGTATGGTTGGAATTTTGAAATGTTGAGTTCAGGGTATGATGATATGAATTTATGGTAAATGGTTGGAGTTTTGATTGTGTACATTCTTATGCTTGTGAAATTATAAGTGAGGTCGATATTTTATTGAGTTGGTTTGGGTCCTTATAAAGGTTCGTGTGATGTGATATATGATTATAACTGCATAGGTGTTATGCATATGAATGATATTTGAATGTTTCTCTGTATCCTCAAATAATTGTTTGGATCCTGGGATTTGATCGTGATAAATTTTAATGTTATGGATTTTAAGACAGGGTCACACCTCCTGAACGAGATTAAAAATTCGGGGGGCGTGATAGAGGATGAGCATACTCGCGTAAGGCCTTAACCCACACCTGAAAAATCGGTTCGCCAGATGTGTTGTCGCCCCCGCTTATAAGCCCAAGATCTCCCCCCATCCTTTCCGATGTGGGATTAATGCACCCCACCTGACCTCCTAAGGCCTTGGCCTTGGAGCTAACGGGCCGAGCGTGACAGCCGGCCTCTTCACCTGGTTGGCTAGATAGGATTTACATAAATGCCTTTATGATTTATATGTTTGCCCCCTTCAATAAAACTAAATTAGGACTCTCCTAGCTAGAGTCCTAACAGACCCACCCTCTTCAAATCAGCTTGTCCTCGAGACTGACGTTCCATGAATTCTGAGAATTTGATCTTTAAGTCGTCATAGTTCTCCCAAGTGGCATCTTTTGCTGGTAGGTTCACCCACTATATTAGCACTTTAGTAGTGGGTCATCATCATCGAGTCACGATCTGTCAATTAATAATGGCACTCGGCCGGGTCTGGAGCTCTCCTTAGGTAGTCATATTTGGTAGGTGGCTTTGAGCTATCTTGTTTTGTCCTAACTTGACCTTCAAACATTACACATGAAAGACTGGATGGATTCGGGAGCTGGCGGGTAAGTCCAATCTGCATGAAACTGCTCCGATGCACTCCAAAATCTGGTAGGGTCCATAGAACCGAGGTGAAAGCTTCATAGATGCTCTTGTTTGGATTGATATTTGCTTGAATGGCTGGAGCTATAGGAAGACCCAATCTTCTACTGAAAATTCTCTTTCACCTTTGTGTTGATCATATTGTTGTTTCATCCTTGCTTGAGCTTTTCCTTGTGATGAGGGAAGCCCTTCGATGAAGTCCATTGATATATCAGTCCATATTGAGTCCAGGATGGGTAGAGGTTGTAGCCTTCCGAGACTTGCCATTGTCTCGCCTTTATGTTGTTGGCATACATCACATTGTGCTACAAATTCAGCAATAATATTTTTCATCCCTACCCACTAAAAATTTTACTTAATTCTCTTATAGGTTCTAAAGAACCCGGAGTGTCCGGCCATAGGTGTAGAATGCATCTCTTGAAAGATGGTCTTTATGCAAGTAGAATTTGGTACAAGCACAATGCATCCCTTATAGCGCAAGTTTTTTGAGTCCCAACTGTAATGAACCACAGAGCATGGTGCTTTCTTCAATTTTTTTATGATCTTATTGGTTTCCAAATTATCTTCCATTCCCTCCTAATATCCTCAAGAAAGTTGTTGGTCATAAGTGAAATGACTAAAAATTCAGCTTGCTCGGGGAACCGTGAAAGCGCATATACAACAATATTCTTTTTCTCCTTTTTGTAAGTTATTTTATAATCATATCCAAGAAGCTTTGTTACCTATTTTTGCTACTCGGGAGAAGATATCTTCTGCTCTAAGAAATATTTTAGGCTTTTATGGTTGGTCTTAATTTGAAAGCATCGTCCGATCAAGTACGGTCTCTATTTGGCCACCACATGCACAATCACGAGTATCTCCTTATCGTAAATAGTTATCTTGAGATGGGAAGGAGATAACACCTTATTGGTATAAGCGAGAGGGTGGCTATCTGCATTAGTACAACACTAATTTTGACTCTGGAGGCATCGACTTCAATAACAAAAGTCTTACCGAAGTCGGGTAGCGCTAGTACGGGCGTTGTCGTCATTGTAGCTTTAAGTTCGTCGAAGGCAGTGGTGACTTTGTTCGACCATTAGAAAGTATCTTTTTTCAGCAAAGAAGTAAGGGTTGCACTAATCTTTCTATAGTTTTTCACGAACTTGTGATAGTAGCCTATTAAACTGAGAAAGTCGCGTAGCGATTTTATGTTCCTCGGGGTCGGCCAATTCTACATTGCTTCAATTTTGGAGGGATCCACCACCACATCTTCCTTTGTTATGATATGCCCAAGATATTCCACCTTCTGTTGAAGAAAGCTGCACTTCGATTTTTTGACATAAAGAACATGTTCTTGTAAAATCGTCAAAACAAGTCGTAAGTGCTGAAAATGACTTTCAAGAGAAGGGCTATAAATTAGGATATCATCGAAGAAAACTAACATAAACTTACAAAGATAACTCGAAAAAATATCATTTATAAGGCTCTAGAAGGTAGAGAGAGCATTGGTGAGACCAAAGGGCATTACTAAAAATTCGTAGTGGCTATTGTGCATTCGAAAGGCGGTTTTTGATATGTCTTCTTCGCACACTCGTATTTGATGATACCCAGATCAAAGGTCTAGCTTTGTGAAGACTCATGCTCCCTTTATTTCATAAAATAATTCATCTACTACTGGAATAGGGTACTTGTCCTCGTCGGTTATGCCGTTGAGAGCTCGATAATCAATGCACATTCGCCATGTTCTGTCCTTCTTATGTATGAGGAGCATCGGTGAAGAGTAGGGGCTGCAACTTGGTCGAATAACTCTTGTTTTGAGCTTCTCTTTGACAATCCTTTCTATTTCATCCTTATGGAGATGTGGATACTAATATGGCCGAGTATTTGTTGGTGGTTTGCCCGGAAGAATCGGTATACGATGATCATGCCGGTGGGTAGGAGGTAGGCTGTGCGGTTCGTCAAATATATCTGAAAATTCAACAAGCAAGGGAAGTAGGTTTGGGTCTTCAAATTCAGTTGGCTCTCCCTCAGATTGTTACTCAAGTTATACCAACAAGCCGCTGTATGCTTTGTGTAAAACTTTCTCCATTCATTGTGTGCAAATTATCATTACGTCACCCCCACGTTTCCCGTACAGTATCACTTGTTTCCCCTTACTATAAAATTTCATAATTAGTTTCAAAAAATTTTAGGAAACATCACCTAATGTCATCAACCATTCAATGCTGAGCACGACCTCATAATCATCAAGAGGGAGGAGAAAGAAATATGCAATTATCTCTTGGTCCTATAGCAATAGTTTCACTCGTGGGCACTTATGATCACATTTTAAAATTCATCTGTCGACGACCTTAACGTCAAACCTGTTAGTTATAGGTGCCCTACAAGCTAATCACATGAGTGACCACACTTGTGATATGATACGTCGATCTCTTTGCATATTATTATTAGTATTTTTTCACATTATCTTGATGAATATTGTGATGTCCTTGGATCTATACAATGAGAATTGGATCGTGATGAGATCACGATAATAAGACAGATTCATCTTTAAACACAAATTCTAAATCATCCTGGTCGTAGGTTACTCGAAAAGGACATCGAGATAATCGGATAGACTAGTGTGCTATATACTCGTCTATATGATGGAGGCGACTAGTCTTATAGTCGCTTGTGAGGGGACACTAGAGGTACAGTGCAGGTGCTCATTGGAAAATGAGTTCACTGATTGATGTTAGAATTTGAGCGGCACTAAGAGGGGGGAGTGAATTAGTGCAGCGGTTAAAAACTATAATTTTGAAATCAACTTCGGAAAAAATTGTTTATCGAGAAATTTCGATCCAACGAAAATGGTTTTAGCAAGGTGATTCAAGTGAATGCTATAGAAAGTAGAGAGGAGGAGATCGAGAGATCGCAGCTAAGTAAAGATTGAAATGCAATAAGTTAAAAACTCATACATCAAGAGAAGTACGCAGCGATGTATAATAGTTCGGTCAAATGACCCATGTCCACTTCCGAAACCTCCTCTGATGAGGTTCCCAAACTTCCACTATCAACTCTTTTTAAAGGGGAAGGACCAAGCACCCCTCTTATAAACTTTTACAAGTAGTTTACACTCTTATAGAATTTTGACAAAGTAAAACTTGGGAGGTGAACACTCAAGTTTATAGAATATAATTTTGCTATAGCTTTAAGTTAGTTTTTTACCACTTCTTAATGTCAGTCAGCTAAGAAGAGAGGAGTATTTATATACTCAATTGGCTTTAGAATTGAAGCCAAAAAGAGTCGCATCATGAATTTTTGAGTACTAGTGGTACCACCGCTAGTTGACCCTATTCTGTTAGTGTACTGGGTGGTACCATCGCCTAGTCTAAGGGTACTATCGCTTGATAGGGTTCTCCAACTCTACGGAGGGGCGCCACTGCCTGTTAGGCGGTACTATCGCTTGTCAGGCAATACCATCACTGACCTAGGGCGGTACCACCGCCTAGACCATATGGGAACTAGTTCTCGGGGTGGTTCCATGGCCCAGTTTGGCAGTGCCATCGCCATACATGGTCAGGACTAGTGAATGGGCCCTGAATTTGACCCAATTTAGTTCAGTTAAGACCTAGTTGGCCCCTACTAGGGTTAATTAAGATTATCACCTAATCCTAACCCTAATTACATGCTAACTATGAAATTAAAAATATATTCTAAGCAAATTAAAAATTGGCAATATTGAGTCTTCTTCCAATGAGCTTTCTAACGAACTTCCGACACACCCTCGGACATCTTTCGGTGGACTCCCAACAGGCACCCGGACTCTATGGTGAGTTTGACGAAGCTTTTAGCAAGCTTCTGAACCTTCTCGGTGAGCTTTGCGAACCTCCGACGATCTTTCTAGCGAACTTCCGAAACCTTCGGCAAGTCCCCGATTCATTCTAGGCTAGTTCTGGCAGCACTTTCGATGATACTTTGGATTTTCGACGGACTCTCGAACTCCCAACATACTTGACTCAGGTAATTACTTTGTCTTCATTGCTATCATAGTCAATCATGTACACTTATCTCAATAATATAGATTAGATAAAATAACCTATCAATTGACTTCATCATCAAAATCTAATATTCAATAATTGATTCGCTTATAGAATACCTGATAGTTAATGATATCTAACGTCAGACAGCGATTCCGTAGTCCCAGTTGTGTGTCTAGTCCTTAAACTTGAGACACCAAAGATGCCTTGTACGAGTACTCCATTCTTTGACGCCGGACTTATAGGTTTGGAAAGCTCTAGATCTGGTACATCTGATTCTCAAGAATGATAGCCAATCTTACAATGGTAATTGAGTGTCAATAGAGGATCATCCACTCTCGATATCATGAGAGATATATCCCGCATGTGCTCACTCAGGTAAAATCTCTAGCCAAGGTTGTTCGGATTGAGAGAGGAGTTCTCTAGGAGAATCCGATTAGAGCGAGACTCTGATAGGATTCTGTATGAGCCTAACATTACCATGCCCAATATACGATCTCTGGGATATTAGATGGATAAGGGACTATAGATACATGGTAACTGAGGATAGATAGGTCCGATGGATTAGATCCCCCTATATCGTCTAGGGACTATGGCGTAATGGCCTAGTACGTTCATAGTCGATGAGTCGAGTAAATTATTATGAAAATAATAATTTACTATATCAGAACGTGTTCTGAGTCAGAAGGAGTTTTAGTCGGAGCGACTCACGACCAGCTCAGTATCGGGCCTAGAGGGTCACACACATTAGGTGGATATTGCGATGAGTAGAGGTGTGGATATTAGATATCGTAGAGCCCTTATTTTGGATCCTATGGATAAGATCCAATCGGATAATTGGATGAGGTCAAATTGGATGATTAGATAGACATTCAATTGGATAGAGATCCAACTGGATAATTGGATAGAGATCTAATGTGAATAGGATTCATTAAAGATAAGCTTTTAGCTCCTCTATAAATAGAAGGAACTACTTGGTTCATAGGCTAGAGCTGTTGGAAGTTGTCTCTCCTATTCTCTTCAGCCTCCTCTCCTCCTCCTTGGCTCCGGCAACCTCGTGGTGCACTGGGAGAGGGTCATCCCGCGGTGATCTGAGGAGCATCGTCATTGCGTCTGCTGTGTGGATTACTGCTAGAGAGAAGTATGCTAGTGCTCCTTCATCTTCTTCATCAGATCTAAAATTTTTAGGGATATACGATCTCCCCTAGTAACGCTTCTGATATGATACATGTGGTTTTTTGGATTTGTGATTTTTCGTGCACCAATCGTCGCACAACGACCAAGTACGTAACTATGGAAAATCTGATCTTATTTTTTTTTCCACCATGCATGATATTCTGATTCATGATTTCCCAACAGTGGTATCAGAGCCAGGTCTGTCATGCGATGATTGGCTTATAAATTGCATGTGTTGTGTTTAACCGCGTAAAATTGTTTTACGCGTTCTTGTTGCGTTTGACATGGTTTCTCAGATCCGACAAGCATTTTATCATGCTGATGAATGGTGCTTTAGAGCTATCCTTCTGCATCAAATTTGTTGGTGCAAATGAAGGAGATAGAAGCAATGACTGTTGCTACCCAATGGATCGACTGGAGGTAGTGCACGCGCAAAAGTTGCGAATGAGCCGCTTGTCCGTCGAGGCAGTGTAGGCAGACAAGGTGACCGCAATGGCTGCCTTGCACATAGTAACCGTCGGTGCACTTGGCAGTAGCCCCTACGCGTGCAAGGCAGCGGCCACAATTGTTGCAGCCACTTGTGTGCAAGGCAGCAGCTGCCTGCATGCACAAGGCAACAGTTGCTTGCACGCACAAGGCAGCAGTTGCAAGGGTTGCGACCACTAGTGCACACAAGGCAGCGCTGCGCAAGGTAGCAACCCCTGCATGTGCAAGGTGGCGGCCACAACTACGCAAGGCAGTGCTGCGCAAGGCAGCAGCCCCTGCGCATGCAAGGCGACGACCACAACTACGCAAGGTAGTGCTGCGTAAGGCAGCAGCTGCTGCGCATGCAAGGCGACGGCTGCAATAGTTGCGGTCATTGGTGCACAAGGCAGTAGCCACTGCCTGTGTGCGCATGGTGGCTGCACAAGGTGGCACACTGTAGCCTTGTGCGCAATGGCTGCACAAGGTGGTAGCAGCACCACCTACACAAGGCAGCTGCCCACCGCTCGCGTGAGGTGGTGCGGGGTGGCCATCGCCCCTACGCATGTTGTTGCGCGGGGGCACAGGCGACAGCCGCCAGCCTACGGTAACCGCCTCTTGTGAGGTGGCTGCCCACCATCTGCATGAGGCTGTGTAGAGGTGACAGTGCCTAAGGCGGCACCGCACGCCTGCTAAGGGGCTGTCGCATGCCTAGCAGGCGGCGGTCACAAGAAATTGCGACTGCCGCATGCCTGCCAAGAGATGGCCACAGCAGGGAGGTGACGACCACAAAAAATTACGGCTGCCGACTCTGTTTGGGGTAGATTTGGGCAAAAGATTGTTTTGCCCCTGTCAACTTCGGAAATTCCAGAACATGTCTTGCGAAAATTATGAAAATGCCCTTGATATTTTTTAAAATTCCCTACATGTCCATGATTTCAAAATTTAGTTATTTAAAACGTTTAAGTAACTATTATTATTTATTTAAAAACCCTATATGATATATACATATGATGTGTGATGTGGGAAGATGATCATGGACCATGTGATGTATGCATGTGATTATTGAGGCTTGCGAGCATCCATTTTTCGTTGATTGTCGAGCCTGTATGCTTGTAATTATGTTGTAATTATCCTAGAGGTACGGCGAAGGCCTAGAGGTACCAAACGATCGCGATGCATGGGGTTGCATCGAGGTGCTAGTGGATCCGACGATGACGAGATAGATAATCACCGGGTATGGAGATGCACGGATATGCATATAGATCCTGAAGTAAGTGATTAGGTCTATTGGCTCGGGCCTAGTCATATTAAGTTGAGGTCCATGATCATCTAGTGTGCTTGTACATGTGATTGCTATACACCTACTAGATAAGTATATATATATATATATATATATATATATTTGTATGCGATGTAAATATATATTAAATATGTATGTGTGTGACATATCATATCACGAAATCGAACCTAAATCCAGTCCTATGATAATATTAAGTCAGTAAGCATGAGGCAATAAGATTGACCCACGTGGCCTTCCATCGTTATAGGTAGGAATCGATTCCCAATATAGGCTGAGTTGGTCGAGTCTCTCGAGGCTCACCTGTTTTGTGTCTTGCTATCTTGCCTATGACATAGGGATGTCATTAGTGACTTGAGGACATGGTATGCTTGGTCGAGTCCCTCGAGGGCATATCATCAAATCAGACTTATCTTGTAATGATGGTGATGACTTAACTGAACATCATAGTTAGTTGAGTCCCTCGAGATCATGGTGATTCGGAGGCTAAACATGACGGGAATCACAAGGAGTTATGATTGGCAAGAGTTGCCTACCTTTTGGGCTTAGTGTGATTGGTCGAATCCCTTGAGGTTATACTAAGATGTTGATTGGATCTCGATCCCCACTAGAAGTCTGCCGGAGACTTCCGTTTCACGTGCTGAGGGTGTCGCGTGACTCGCTAGAAAATTAGTGGGAGCACGTCAAGATAAAAGTTCATATCTTGATTGTTTATTTTTTTTAGAAATCTATGTGTTATTTACTTATGCTACGTCTCTTGTTTATCAGAAACATATTACTATCAAACCCTCTACGTGACATACTTGATATCAACTACCTCATTGGTCTAAACTATGCAGATTGGCTTCGCAACCTGAGAATAGTTATCACAGTAGAGAAAATCATATATGTCCTAGATATGATCATACCCCAACTTGAGGCAGAAGCTCCTCAGGAAGAGTTTGCCCATTATGCGAAGTATATAGATGATTCCACTCTCGCTTAGTGTTGCATATTAGCCTCTATGTCTCTTGAGTTACAGAGACAACATGAAAACATGGATGCTTGATCCATACTTTTATATCTCCATAAACTATTTGAGGAGCAAAGAAGAACTCAGCGATATAAGATATCCAAGTGTCTCTTCCGTACTAGGATGACTGAGGAGACATTGGTTCAGAACCATGTCCTGAAGATGATAGAGTGGATTAAGAAACTCATAGGTCTAGGAATGGTCCTAGATGATAACTTGTGCATCGATCTTACACTTCAGTCCCTACCAGATTCCTTTTCCCAATTCATCATGAATTTTAATATGAACAAACTTGAGGTGACTCTCCCTGAGCTCCTCAATATGTTGAGGGAGGTAGAGAGCACAATAAAGAAAGAGAAACTAGTTCTCTATGTTAGTAAGACTAAAAGGAAAAGGAAGGCTAGGAAGACCCTTAAGAAGGGCAAAAATAAGGGTAAAAGGGGTAATGCAAAGGTTGCCAAAATTGATCCAGCAAAGGACAAAGGCCAATGCTTCCACTATGGTCAAGATGAGTATTGAAAAATGAACTATAAAGTATATCTTGCAGAAAAGGCGAAATAGAAGCTTGGAAAAGCTTCAAGTACATTCATGATTAGTCTCTATGTGTCAAATTCCTATGATAATGCATGGGTATTAGATATCGATAGTGCTTATCACATTTGTAATTCGTTGTAGGTTCTGGCAAAGTCTAGGAGATTGGCAAAAGGCAAGATGAACCTCAAGATAGGCAATGGAGCAAGAGTTGCTGCTGTTGCTGTCGATGGGTCATTTTACATCTGCCTGATAGAGCTACTATTGCATTAGATGCATATTATTTTGTTCCCTCTATTGTCAAAAATGTTATTTCCATTTGATGTTTGAAATTAAATAGTTATAAAGTGGTTTTTGAGAACAATTATTGTTCAATTAGTAAGAATGATAAGACCATCACAAGAGGAACATTGCATAATGGTTTGTTTATGCTAAATACTACTCTATATATCATGAATGTATACATATCGAAGAGGAAATGAGATGAGGTGAATAGTACATACCTGTGACATTGTAGACTAGGTCATATCCATGAGAGAAGGATTCGAAAGCTGTTGAAAGATGGATACTTAGATCCATTTAACTATGAGTCATATATAACTTGCGAGCCTTGCCTTCGTGGAAAAATGACAAACATTTCATTTAGTGAGACTAGAAAGAGAGCCATTGAGTTACTAGAACTCTTACATAGTGATATATGTGATCCTATGTCAACTCTGGTCATAGATGGTTACTCTTACTTCATTATTTTCACTGATGATTTCTTTAGGTATGAGGCATGTGTACTTGATGAAGTACAAGTCCGAAGCCTTCGAGAAATTTAGGAAGTATAAGAATGAAGTAGAAAACTAGATTAGAAAAAGTATTAAAACTCTTTGATCGGATAGAGGAGGAGAATACTTGAGTATGGAATTCACCTAATTCCTCAATGACCATGGGATTATATCCCAATGGACACCTCCTTATACACCACAGCTCAATGGTGTATCGGAAAGGAGGAATAGCACATTATTAGATATGGTGCAGTCCATGATGAGTTTTGCTGACCTACCCATCTCATTTTGGGGATATGCCCTAGAGATCGCAGCTTATATTCTGAATAGAGTTCCACTAGATCGGTAGTGTCTACACTATATGAGACATGGAGAGGGAAGAAGCCCGACTTTAAGGTTGTTAAGATTTGGGGCTACCCTACCCACGTTAAAAGACATGATCCTGATAAGTTGGAATCTAGGATGGAACGGTGCAAGTTCATAGGACACCTAAGGAAACTTGTGGTTATTATTTCTATCACCCTAAGGACCAAAAGGTCTTTAATGATAAGAGAGCAGTGTTTTTTGAGAAGGAACATATTCTTGATGGAGACAATGGGAGCATGATAGAGTTGAGCGAGGTTAGAGAACCTAGCTTAAGCACCATTCCGGAGATCAAGTCTTTTCGAGTACCTGACACACAAATTCCAACTTTGCGTAGGACTGGTAGAGTGTCACACCCTCCTGAGAGATATGTGGAAAATATCAGTGGAGAGGACACTCAGGATATTGATCCTCAAACCTACGAGGAGGCTATTATGAGTATAGACTCTAAGAAGTGGCAAGAAGCCATGAATTCTGAGATGGAATCCATATACTCTATCAAGGTTTAGAACCTTGTTGATGCACTTAAGGGTATCATACCCATCGACTGCAAATGGATCTTCAAGAAGAAGATCAAGATAGATGGAAAGGTGGAGACCTATAAGGTAAGGCTAATGGCTACGGGTATCGTCACAAGCAAGGTGTTGACTATGATAAAACCTTTGCACCCGTAGCTATGCTAAAATCCATCCGAATTCTATTAGCTATTACAGCATATTATGACTATGAGATCTGGTAAATGGATGTAAAAACTACATTCCTCAATGACAATCTCAAAGAGAAAGTGTATATGATACAGCCTGAGGGGTTCATATCCAAGCAAAGTCCAAATAAAGTGTGCAGATTGCATAAGTCCAATTATGAACTAAAGCAAGCTTCCCGAAGTTAGAATATAAGGCTTGATGAGATGATCAGATCTTATGACTTTGTTAAGAACGAAGATGAGCCTTGTGTGTACAAGAAGATAAGTGAGAGCACTATCACCTTCTTGGTGTTATATGTGGATGACATCCTTATTATTGGGAATGATGTAGGAATGCTCTCCACAGTAAAAGCTTGGCTATCTAAATACTTCTCTATGAAGGACTTAGGAGAAGCATCCTATATTTTGAGGATTCAGATCTATAGAGATAGATTCAAGAGGATGCTTAGCTTATCCCGGTCCAAGTACATAGAATTTCTCAGAGTATGTTCTCAAAAACTCCTGGAGAAATGACAAACATAGATACGATACCCTATGCGATAGGATCTATCATATATGCCATACTATGTACCAGCCCTGATATAGCGTATGCTCTGAGTGTCACGATAGGTATCAGGCAGATCTAGGCTTAGAGCATTAGAAAGCAGTAAAGTGTATCATTAAGTACTTGAGAACTAAGGATCTTTTACTGGTATATAGAGGAGGTAGTCTCCAGATTGAGAGCTACACGGACTCAAGTTTCTAGTCCTATTTCGATGATAGCAAGTCAAATTCAGGGTATGTGTTTACCCTGAATAGAGCGATAGTAAGTTGGAAGAGTTCTAAACAAGATACTACGGCTGACTCGACCATAGAGGTGGAATACATTACTACGGTAGAAGCAGTAAAAGAGGGTGTCTAGATGAAGAAGTTTATCACAGATTTGGGAATTGTATTGAGCAATGTGAAACTTGTTGGGATCTAGAGCGGCACTACGAGGGGGGGTGAATTAGTGCAGCGGATAAAGACGATAAATTTTGATGATTTAAAACAATGTTAGAAACTTCGTACGATTCAAAGCAATGTTTCGATTAAAAGCATTTTGATTGCGTTTAACTTGAATACATACATAAGATGATGAAGTGGAAATGGAGCAAGGTAAAGGCTTACAGCAATGTAAATGACAATAAGAAAATACAAACCCGATTTTATAATGGTTCGGTCATACGACCTACGTCTACTCCCGATTTCTCTTCTCTTGAGGCCACTAGCTTTCCACTAGCTATTCTCCTTCCAACGGACGAGGATTGACTCCCTTTTATAGCACTCTCCTTTTAACAGGATTAGGAGATAACCTTTACAAAGTCTCTCACCCCTCTCTTGAACTTTTCCAACACTTAGAATTTGAGGGGACGATTTCTATCAAGTTTACAATAGAATTTTTCCTCTTTTTCATTCTAGGTTGTATGTATTTCAACCATAGATGAGAGAGGTATTTATAGGCCTCAAGGTGATTTAAATTTAGAGCCTAAATTTGAATCATCCTAGATTTCCAAGTGCTGGTGGTACCACCGCCTGACACTAGCGGTACTACCACCAGCCTGGGGCCGTACCATCACTACAGTTTTAATGTTGGGCAGTACCATCGCCTGCAGCTTGGAAAAGTATGCTTTTTTACTTTTCTAGCTCATAGGCGGTTCCATCGCCAGTTTGGTGGTGCCACCGATTACAGCAACTTTTGGGCTACTGAATGGGCCTCCCAATAAGCCCAAATAAGTCACAATTTAGGCCCAATTAGCCTTTAATTGAGTTGGTATTATTTCACCTAAAACCACTCAATTTTGACTCAATCCTACTTCGATCTAAATAATTATTACAACGTGAATCGTAATTAGTTGCCCAGCACATCATTGGTCCATCGACGCTTCGTCCAACACTTCGATGCATCATCCTCTCTTGCGGTTTGTTGCCAATCAACAGCTAACCTCCGCAGCCTTGATCTCCTTAGGGCAACTCCGCTTCTCTTGGCCCGATGCTCGATTTTTTTGTTCGAAGCCTTCTGCCGATCGTCGACCGGACCTCCAGCTCGACGTCCAATCTCCTGACATGATTTCCTCCGGCACAAAGCTAATTCATCTTGCGTCAATTATCTAATCCTGATCGAGAATAGACCTATGTATCTCAAAACGTAATTAGATAAACAAAACACGATCAATTAGTTTCATCATTAAAATCTGAGATTCAATAATCTCTCCCTTTTTTATGATGACAACTAATTGATGTTGGAGTTAATCTTAACTCTCGAAGTTTATCCAAACTCCCCCTATCAATATGCCATATTGATAGGACCCTTGGATTATGCCAAATCCAAGTAACATTCATCACATATTATCAAAAACATCATGTAAATATGTAAAATATTCAATCATCATTACATTGCATGAACTCATCAATCTACTTCTCCCCCTTTGTCATCAACAAAAGGGAGAAGTAACATTTAACTAGTTTATAAGATATGTAAGTTTTATAATCACACTAGCTAGATTTACCACATTTAGGCATAGATTTGCAATACAACATTCAATCATAGCAAGTTTCAAGTTTAAGCATGACAAGTTTTACTTGCTTCTTATGCTATGTTGCACTTTGCTTCTCTTAAGATTGCAAGTTAGCAATTTGTTGGTAGTATCCATGATAGCAAATTCTTTTGACTAGCAAAATTTTTATTTGGGTGTGCAAGTTAGCAAAAACTTTCTCCCTTTTATTTTTATCAAAAAATAAGGGAAGAGTACAATTCTTTTTCCTTTATATGAATTTTAAAATTTTGACAATCAACAAAGATATATATATTTATCAAGAGTATCAAAAATTTACATTCATGATTCAAAATCAATTTATGAAGCCCAAGTTAAGAATTCTATCATCAAAATCAAGTTAAGAATACCAATTTAAGCTAACACTTAAGGTATTCTTTTAAGATGCAAGTAATTTTTGCTTGTTCTAGCAAACTTCTTTCTCTTGTGATGCATAAGCTATCAAGCATTTGCCTTAAGCTAGCAACTTCTTGTTTGCAATGAGCTAGCAATTTTATAAAATTTTTATCACTTCAAACATGTTAGCTAAATTTTCATTACAACATACAAGGATAGAAGCATGGCAAGTGTAAGATTGTAAATTTTCAAAGTTTTACAGTTTTGGCTTCTTTTGATAGGCAAGATCTTTCTTCTCTTGTTGAGAAGTACAAGCTTACAAGTTTTGCTTCTTTTACATGCTAAGAATTTTGTATTTATTTGTAATATGCAAGCTAGCAAAACCCTTCTCCTCTTTGTCAATGTCAAAAAGAAAAGGAGGATTAATACTTCAAATAACCTTATATGAGATTTAATAATTGGTAACAAATATACAAGCAATTTTATTGAAAAAGTGAAGTTGAGCAAAACTTTTGCCTTTCTTGAGATAGCAACTTTTTGCTTCTTAATGTTCAAGCTAGCAAATTTTTTATCTTTTGATGCACATGCTAGCAATCTAACTCTCCCTTTATCATTATCGAAGAAAAGGGAGGAACCAATGATATAAGATTTTACATCAATTGTAAATTTGTATCAATTTATATTTCAATCATCACATGATGCATACAAGACAAAGTAATCATGTCATTTCTAAGTCATGAAAGATATGAAATCAAAGCTCAAGAAAAACATATAATTCATTTGAGAATAGATGGCAAAACAACTTGATTCATGCACAAGAGTTTTCATCTAGATTACATTTTAAAAGAAATTCCAAGTATCTAGTTGTCAAGATCATGATTTCATAAAAGTAATTTAAAAATATAGTTTCGAGAAACAAGAGACAAGTCATATTTTATTTGGAAATTTTTTTTTGATAAATGAAATAATCATGGTATGCCATCTTGATTTATAAAAATTTAAAGTTATAATTATCAAGATCAAGATAATAAATATTTTCTTTAGTAAAGAATCACATAAGCACTTCATTATTGCATAAGAAATCTCATTGCATCATGATTTATAAATTCTTTCTCTACACATGAATCATAGGAGATATAATAGCAATGATATCGATCATGATTCATTTGGTAGCAAATAACAAGGAAAACAATTTGTTTCATGCATAAGAAATCTTAATTTGTCAAGAAATCAAAAGAAGGTTCATGATTCGCTTGAAACAAATGATCTCATTCAAATCAATTTGTCAACTCGATAATCCATCATTAAAATTTTATTCATAGAATATTCACAAAATATACTAAATGAATTCATCACTTGTCTTTCATGAAAAATAAAAAATGTCAAGAATCATACATTTTTCTTTTTATGATTATTTTCATTTGAACATTCTTTTGTCTTTTAATGTGAAGCATGAAAGTTCAAGACGTAAAAGCAAAAACATTATAAAAATAATTTAGACCAAAGACATATATAATATAATAGTCCAAGACATATGATTCATCATGTATAGCTTTAAAACGTGAATCAAGCATTAAACAAGCTTTCATTGTTAAGATATTTATTATTTTTAGCTCATTCAATTTTACAAAATGAATCATCAAAATCATTCATGAGATTAAAAAAAAATTCTTTAATCTTGATAAGATAGGAAAAGCTTTTTCTTTTTAAGTAATTTATTTCATTTAGGAATTCATTTATCTTTATAAACCAAATCAAATAGAAGTAACAACATTCAAAACTGAAAGACAAACTTTCATCATGAAAATTATCAAGGCAAAAATATAACACATTAAAACATAAAATTCACTCATCATGCATAATGTGTTTCATTTTAAGTTGTTTATGTCATATAAGTGTGCTCATGTTTTAAAAGATGAGTATCATGTTTTAAAACCAAAACATGAGTTTTATCATCAAGATATGATATCATAAAGTCATTAACCATGATAACAACCTTTTAATATTTTCATTTCATCATTATCAATGATGATTTCATAAGGTATGTTCAAATATTTACATGAAATCCATGATCATATAAATTCCAAAATGTAGGATTTCAATTTTTAAGTCCTCATGCATGATATGTAATCGTCAAGCATCATGTTTGAAACTGATATCATCATGAAGATCATTAAGTCGAATCATATTAAGCATGTGACATTTTTCAAAAGATTTGATTCACGAGATTCACATGGATTCATCAAAACCGAAAACTTTAGAGATAGAAAAATTTTTAAGATCATACATTTCCTTTTTATGATTTACTTTAAATAAGCATGCCTTTGTCTTTTAATATTAAATTGAGACAATCATGAAAGTTCAAGACGTAAAGGCAAATCCCATCAAAAAGATCATCAAGAGCCAAAAATATAGCACATTACAGACAAGGCATAAAATTCAATTCAAATTATATTATGGTTGATGAGATTTATCAATAATGACATGAGTTCATCACTTGTCTTTTATCAAAAACTTTAGAGAAAGAGAGATGTTCAAGAAACATACATTTCTCTTTTAGTGATTTCAATTCATGCATTGATAATCATGCATTTGCCTTTAATAAAAATGAGTATCACATTCAAGAGTAAGAGGCAAAGTTTATCATAAAACCATCAAGATGAAACACATCAACCATAAGACATCATGATAGTACTCTTTGTCATTCTTATATATTTTGTTTGATGCAAATTGATTTCATATAAGCATGATCAAATTTTTTTTATACGAAATCCATTATCTTGTAAATTTGAGATAAGGTTTCGTTAAAGCCATCAAGACCAAGCCCATGAAACATAAATCATCATGATAGCACATTTTCTCATTTAATATGTTTCAATTTGAGTGAGCATGTTCAGATTTTTACACAAAAGCCAAGCATCATATAAATTCAAAAAATAATTTTCATCGTGAAAACCATCAAGTACATAATCATGGATTAATCCTATTAAACATAATCATGCTAATTAACTTTTGCATTAAACCATGCATCAAAATTTGATACGGAAATCATAAACTAAGCAATCATCATTCATAATTTTTACTTTTCAAAAATACTAGAAGGAAAAGCATAGTATAATTTTTTAAAATAATTACTTATTTTAAAAAACACAAGAAAAGCATGAGAAAAAAATTTTCCTACTAACTAAGTTAAGCACTCAAGAAAAACTTCATGTAATTTTAAAATAAGATAAAAGTAACTTGGGTGAGTTTCTTACCTCATTGTCGAAAACCATCAAAGCACAATATGTCTCTTCTTTACTTGATTCTTCTTAGTGAACCTTCTTCTTTTTCTTTGGTATCTTTCTTCGTTCAAGTTTATTTTTATTTTAAATTTTTATTTAATGAATTTATTAAATTTTGGTGTTCGAAGTTCAAGTTCATCATTGTCCTCATCACTTGATTATCACTTAAGTGGTATTCATTTGTCCAAAATTTTAAATCCTTCCTATTCTTTGGAAGGTGGTTCAAATGTTCATCATGTTCATTATGTTCCAAGAATTCATCTCATAGATCATTAATGACCCGATTAGTTTTTCCAATGAAAAATCATTTAAATTTTTAGCCTCTTGTATTATGGTTATTTTAGGATCTCACCTTTTTGGAAGGGATCTTAAGATCTTGTTTATGAGATCAAAATCTAAAAAAGATTTACTAAGAGCTTTTAGACTATTGATGATATTCGTGAAATGGGTGTACATGTTGCCTATACTGTTGGTTTTATTCGCTCAAAATCATGATTTTAACTTTCGAGTCTTTGACTCTACTGTGATTTCAAGTGTATGCCAAATATCAAAAGTCATTTCACACGTAGAAATCCGATTAAACTCAGTTTTATCTAGAGCGTAAAATAAGAAATTCATAGCCTTTGCATTTAATGAAAAAGTTTTTCTCTCCAAATCCGATCATTCATTCGTCAGTTTAGAGGGAAGCTGAAATCCATTTTCAATTACGTTCCATAAATTTAAATCTAAAGAAATCAAGAAAACTCTCATTTGAGTTTTTCAAATATGTGTAGTCCGAACCATTAAACAACGAAGGACGAACAATCGAAAAATCCTCTTGAAAGCCATGAAGAGCCATTTCTCATGGGTGTGAATCCGAATGAGAAATAACGAGGTTCTGATACCAATTATTGGAATCTAGAGCAACACTAAGAGAGGGGGTGAATTAGTGCAGCAAATAAAGATGATAAATTTCGACGATTTAAAACAATGTTGGAAACTTCGTACGATTCAAAGTAATATTTCGATTAAAAGAATTTTGGTTGCATTTAACTTGAACACATACGTAAGATGATAAAGTAGAAGTGGAGTAAGTAAAGTAAAGGCTTGCAGTAATATAAATGATAATAAAAAAAATGCAAACCCGATTTTATAGTGGTTCGGTCATACGACCTATGTCCACTCCCGATTCCTCTTCTCTTGAGGCCACCAGCTTTCTACTAGCTATCCTCCTTCTAACGAACGAGGATTGACTCCCTTTTATAGAACTCTCTTTTTAACGGGCTTAGGAGGTAACCCTTACAAAGCCTCTCACCCCTCTCTTAAACTTTTCTAACACTTAGAATTTGAGGGGAGGATTTCTCTCAAGTTTACAATAGAATTTTTCCTCTTTTTCATTCTAGGTTGTGTGTGTTTCAACCATGGATGAGAGGGGTATTTATAGGCCTCAAGGTGATTCAAATTTGAAGCCCAAATTTGAATCATCCCGGATTTTCAAGTGTTGGCGGTACCACCGCCAGTCTGATTTTGACACTGGCGGTACCACTACCAGCCTGGGGCAGTACTACCACTGCAGCTTTATTGCTGGGCGGTACCACCACCTGCAGCTTGGAAAAGTACCCTTTTTCACTTTTCCAACTCATAGGCTGTTCCACGGCTAGTTTGGCAGTGCCACCGCCTGCAACAACTTTTGGGCCACTAAATGGGCCTCCCAATGAGCCCAAATCAGTCTCAATTTAGGCTCAATTGGCCTCTAATTGAGTTGGTATTATTTCACCTAAAACCAACTCAATTTTGACTCAATCCTACTTTAATCTAGACAATTATTACAACACGAATTATAATTAGTTGCTCGACACATCATTAGTCCATCGGCGCTTCGTCCAACACTTCAATGCATCGTTCTCTCTTGTGGTTTGTTGCCCAATCAACAGCTAACCTCCATAGCCCTGATCTTCTTGGCGTAACTCCGCTCCTCTTGGCCCGATGCCTGATTTTTTGTTCGAAGCCTTCTGTCGATCGTCGACCAGACCTCCGGCTCGACGTCCAATCTCTTGATGTGATTTCCTCCAGTGCAACGCTGATTCATCTTACGACAATTGTCTAATCCTAATCAAGAGTAGACCTACATGTCTCAAAATGTAATTAGATAAACAAAACACGATCAATTAGTTTCATCATCAAAATTCGAGATTCAATAGATTTGGGAATCATATCGAGCAACGTAAAACTGATTCTCATATAAGGTGACAATAACGGGGCGATCGATCAAGCTAGGGAACCTGGGTCTCGTTAGAAGTGTTCTGAGGAGGTTCCAGCTGATCAGAGAGATCGTGGCCTGAGGAGATGTGGTACTGGAAAGAGTTCCATTCGAAGATAACATTGTAGATCCACTGACAAAGCCATTGACTCAGGTTGTATTTGAGCATCACAGAGGTCTGATAGGGATTAGACATATAAGTGATTAGCTTTAGGTCAAGTGGGAGATTGTTAGTTATAGATGCCCTACAAGCCAATCATATGAGTGATCACACCTATGACACGATGCGTCAATTTCTTTGCATATTATTATTAATATTTTTTTATATTATTTGGATGAATATTGTGATATCCTTGGATCTTTGCAATAGGAATCGGATCATAATGAGATCACGATAATGAGACAGATTCACCTTTAAACATAATTCCTAAGTCATCCTGGTCATAGATTACTCGAAAAGGACATCGAGATAACCGGACAGACTGGTGTGTTGTATACTCATCTATATGATGGAGGTCACTGGTCTCATAGTCGCTTGTGTGGGGACACTAGAAGTACAGTGTAGGTGCTCATTGGAGAATGAGTTCATTGATTGATCCGCTTATGGAATGCTGGATGGTTAATGATACCTAACGTCAGACAGCGATTCCATAGTCTTAGTTGTGTGTCTGGTCCTTAGATTGAGACACCAAAGATGCCTTGTATGAGTACTTCATTCTTTGATGCCAGACTTATAAGTTTGGAAAGCTCCAGATTTGGTACAATTGGTTCTCGGGAATGATAGCCAACCATATGAAGGCAATTGAGTGTAAATAGAGGATCATTCACTCTCAGTATCGTGAGAGATATATACCGTGTGTGCTCGCTCAAGCAAAATCCCTGGCCATGGTTGTTTGGATTGAGAGAGAAGGAGTTCTCTGGGAGAATCTAATTAGAGCGAGACTTAGACAGGATTCTGTATGGGTCTGACATTACCATGCCCAATATACGGTCTCTAGGATATTAGATGGATGAGGGACTATAGATATATGGTAACTGAGGACAGACAGGTTCGATGGATTAGATCCCCCTGTACCGTCTGGGGACTATGGCGTAGTGGCCTAGTATATCCATAGTCGATGAGTCGAGTGAATTATTTTGGAGATAATAATTCACTATATCAGAAGGTGTTCTGAGTTAGAAGAAGTTCTGATGAGAGCAACTCACGGCCAGCTCAATATCAGGCCTAGAGGGTCACACACATTAGGTGGATATTGTGATGAGTAGAGGTACAGATATAAAATATCTACGGAGCCCCTATTTTGGATCCTATGGATAATATCCAATTGGATAATTGGATAGACATCCAATTGGATAGAGATCCAACTAGATAATTGGATAGAGATCCAATGTGAACAGGATCCGTTAAGGATAAGCTTCTAGCACCTCTATAAATAGGAGGAACTACCTGGTTCATAGGCTAGAGCTCTTGGAAGTCGCCCCTACTATTCTCCTTAGCCTCCTCTCCTCCTCCTTGGCTCCGGTAGCCTTGTGGTGCATGGGGAGAGGGTGATCCCGCGGTGATCTAAGGAGCATCGTCATTGCATCCGTTATGCAAATTACTACTAGAGAGGAGTACGCTAGTGCTCCTTCATCCTCTTCATCAGATCTAGAATTTTTGGAGATATATAATCTCCCAAGGTAACGCTTTTGATATGATATGTGCAGTTTTTCATGCACCAATCATCGCACAATAATCAAGTACGTAACTATGGGAAATCTAGTCTTGTTTTTATTTTTTACTGCACATGAGATGCCGATTCATGATTTCCCAGCAAAACCTACTACAATTCTCGATAGATAAGCCATCCGAATAGCAACCTTGCTGTCATAAAATTATTAGTGCTCCCAGTGTTAATAAGAACGGTGATCGGTTATTGCTTCAGAAGTCCTCCCATTTTCATCATTTGTAGGTTCACGTAACCGACAAGGGCATGCATCATAATATCAACCGGCTATTGTTCTTCATCCGTGACCTCTTCCTCATGCTCCTAGACCTCCTCCTCCATGTCTTCAAGAGGTTCAATCAGTAGGATGCTGCCCCTTTTACCACGATGATCATAGTTCCATGGCTCGTCGTAATGCCAACAAAGACTCTTTGCTGATCAGTCATGTAGTTTTTCTCTTGTCAATTTTGTTGGCAACGAAGGACAGCTGGGAGCAGAAGGAGGTTTATATACCGCGGGCCTAGGAGAGGTTCTCATTCTCCAAGTATCTTGGTTGTGTTGAATATCTGATTTTGATGATGAAGTCAATTGATAGGTTATTTGATCTAATCCATATTATTGAGATAAGTATGTAGGATTAACTATGATAGCATGAAGATATAAAGAAAATTACCAGAGTCAAGTACGTTAGAATTTTAAGAGTCCACCAGAAGTCCGAAGGATCATCGGAAGTACTACCGGAACCAATTGAGAATGAATCGGGGACTTATCGAAGGTTTCAGAAGTTCGCCAAAATATCGTCGGAGGTTCGCAGAGCTCATCGAGAAAGTTCTGAAGCTTGCTAAAGATTCGTTGAACTCTCCATATAGTCTGGGAGCCGGTTGGGAGTCCACCGAAAGAAATTCGAGGGTATGTCAGAAGTCTACCGGAAGTTTGCCGAAAAGCTCGCCGAAAGAAGACTCGACGTTGTCGACCTTAAATTTGCTTAGAATTATATTTCAATTTTATAGTTAGCACATAATTAGGGTAAGGATTAGGTGATAATCCTGATTAACCCTATAATGGGCTAATTGGGCCTTATATGGAATGAATTGGGCCGGATTTAGAGCCCATTCAATAGTGTCAGACCAGGTCTAGTCATGGCACCGCCTCGAGAACAGGTCCCTAGGCAGTCTGGGTGGTGGTACTACCCTAGGTTAGCGGTGGTATCACTGACAGTTATTACTTACTAGCGATGGTACCACCTAACTAGCGGTGGTACAACCAGTCCACAGAGCCCGAGGACTTTATCAGGTGAAAGTATCACCAAATTGAAAGGTGGTATCTCCCAGTACATTGACAGATCAGGGTCAACTGGCCGTGGTACTGCCAGTGCCAGGCGGTGGTACCACCAATACCCGAAAATTCAGAATGTGACTCTTTTTAGCTCTATTTTTTGAAGCCAACTGGCTCTATAAATACCCCTCTCTTATCAACTGGTAACAACACCTCTTGAGAAGTGAAAAAACTGAGTCAAAGCTTTAGAAAAATTATGTTTGATAGCTTGAGTGTTCACCTTCCACTTTTTCTTTATCAAAATTTTATAAGAATGTGAATCACTTGTAAAAGTTGTAAGAGGAGTGCTTGGTCCTTCTCCTTCAAGAAGATTTGATAGTGAAAGTTGGGAATCTCATCGGAGAAGGTTTCAGAAGTGGATGTAGGTTATTTGACCAAACCACTATACATCACTGCGTACTACTCTGGATGTGTGAGTTTTATTTTCTGCATCTTGTCTTTACTTAGCTGTAAATCTTTCGATCTCCTTCTCACTACTCTCATCGCATTCACTCGAATCACTTTGCTCAAGTCTCTTTTGTCGGACTGAAATTTTTGAATGAACAACTCTTTCCGAAATCATTTTAAATTTATGGGTTTTATCCGCTGCACTGATTCACCCCCCCCCCTCTTAGTACCGTTGAGATCCTAACAATTGGTATCAGAGCTTGGTCACTCTCAATTGGTTTAAAACCCAAGAGAGATAACTTATTCCGGCATGCAAGAGGGTCATTCCATTACATGTCCGCCTATGTTTAATAGGTCAGATTACACTTATTGAAAGACTTGTATGAAGATTTTTTTTTATCTATATGGATTTTAAACTTTGGAATATCATTGAAAATGGATTTCAAATTTTTTTTTTTCGATGAATGAATGGAATGAATCAGAGAAGAAGGTTTTTGCACTTGATGCAAAAGCTATGAATGCATTATTTTGCACACTTGATAAAAATGAGTTTAATCGTATTTCGATTTGTGAATCGGCTTCTGATATTTGGTGTACTTTTGAAATCACTCATGAAGGCACTAGCTGAGTGAAAGAGTCCAAAATCAATCTCTTGGTGCATTCTTACAAATTATTTCGGATGAAATCAAGTGAGTCCATCAGAGATATGTATACTTGTTTCATGGATGTCGTTAATAGACTCAAAGCACTTCATAAAGGTTTTTCTAATTTCAAACTTATAACAAAAATTTTAAGATCCCTTCCAAAGAGTTGGGATCCAAAAGTTATGGCATTCAAGAGGCTAAGGATCTTAAAACTTTTTCTCTCGAAGAACTCATTGGGTCTTTAATGACCTATGAAATGACATGCCAAGCTCATGATGAGCTAGAGAAACCCTTCCAAAGAATAGGAAGGATATGACATTGAGAACACAAGAAAATCACTTGAAGGAATCTTCAAGTGATGAGGACCTTGATGATGAACTTACACTCTTAACTCAGAAATTCAAAAAATTTATAAGAAGGAATAAATTTAAAAGTAACACTAAAAATAAACTTTAACAAAAAAAGGACCAAGTCATATGTTACGAATGCAAGAAGCTAGGACACTTCAAAAGTGAATGCCCCCAAGCCAAGAAGAAGCAACCGAAGAGGAAGAAAGCTCTAAAGGCGACATGGGATGACTCAAGTAGCTCCGAAGATGAAGAAGCAAGCAACAAAGAGGAGGCCAACTTCGCACTAATGGCTTTAGGAGATGAGATATGTGAGTTACTTAATGTAGATTTATCTTTCAACGAACTTTCAATTACTTTTCATGAATTATTTGATGAGTGTAGAACTATTAGTAAGAAGTTTAATTTATTAAAAAAGGAGCATGCTTTATTACTAGATAAACTTAAAAGTCTTGAACATGATACTGCTTCTTTACTCCAATGCTCTAAGTGTGAATACTTAGAGGCAATCAAAAATGAAAACTTGCTACTTAAAGAGACCCTAAACAAGTTTAAGATTGGTAGCAAGGGCTTGGACATGATTCTTGCAAACAAGGGTCACGTCGAAAATAGGAGTGGAATTGGATTTGTGAGTGGATCTCATCGAAATCCTACCACCTTCATTAAAGGACCTACACTACATGTTTCATCTCACTCAAAGTGTAACTTTTGTTGCAAATCCAAGCATGTGGCCTACAAATGTCCATATAAGAAACTTAGCCCACAAAGGTTAATATGAGTCCCTAAAGGAATAATAAGGAACTCAATGAATAATGACAAGTTTAGTAAATCAATTTTTGAGGCACCCAAGTTCAAATGGGTACCTAAAAACCATCCTCTTTTATAGACACATTCACCCACATTAGCTAGGAGCGGGTAGTAATTCAATTCTTGATCGTTATCAAGCTCACTAGCTCGGGAAATAAAAGATCCTTGAGTGTTATATATTGTTTGATTATGCACCATAACTTCCATTGAGTCTTTTGATAATTAATTTTGGTAAAAACATTTGTGTCACCTTACAATTTGAAATCCTTTGTTTTGAAACGATGTGATACTAGGTTTTTATATATCTTCCTTAAACATCACTATAGTCCCTTCTTTGCTCAAAATCTACAAATTGACTCATTTGAGAGAATCCTATATATAATTTTAATGATGGATATAGAGTTGATAAATTTCATAAAATAATTTATGACTCTTAGAATCACAATTCATAACTTGTTTAAAAATACTTGATTCTCCCAATTCATGAATCATGTTCTCGGTTGATAATCGATAATTACGATTATAATATATTCTCCTTGAAATATCTTTCAGAAATAATCTTAGTAATTCATGCTTTGATGATCCCTTACTTATCTTGAAATAATATATGATGAGTAATGCAATGGATCGATATTTCATAACTTAAAACTTCCTTCATTTGATCTTAACATCTCGGATGTTTAACTTGAGATAATATGATGAAGACATCTTTTGATTGAGTTTTGCCTTCTTCATGATTTTACAAATTGATCATTGATATGCAAGTCCTTGTAACCTTTGTAAATCTTCTTTCATTTGTCATTTGAAATTTTCTATATTTATGTTATTATCCTCTCTCGATCCACTTGATGAGAAAATCTTTCAATGTCTCTTGATTACAACATTTTTTACCAGCCATTGTGCTTAATAATTTTTTTTCAACATGTGATTGGAAGTAATACAATGACATCATTCTATCAAATATATGATGATCAAATTAGACATCCTATAAGACGAATGATAAATAAGAAATAACAAAGTAAATTGATCAAAAATAAGGTGTTGCAGCCCTCATAAAAATGCCTAAGTCAAGGTGCTAGCAGTGGCACCGCTAGGGCTGGTGGTAGCACTGCATAGGCATTCTGTTCCCAGGTGGTGGCACCACTCAGTTGGCGGTGGCACTGCCCGAGAGCCCCCTTATATAAAGGGGAGTTAGGGCCTGTGGTGGGACTACCCCCAACACTTGAGGCTGCTCCAAAAAACACCTCTCCTCCTCTCTAAACTTCATCATCTCTCTTAAGAAGATCAAGAGAGGGTTCCATCTTGGATCAAGACCTCTATTTCTCAAGAAACCTCATCTAAGGTAACATTTGACACTCCCTCTTTGATTTCTCTATTCATGGCTGTTTCCTTAAAATTTTCTTGTTCTATCATCATATTAGATAAATGGCTCCTAGGAAATCATCTAGGGACAAAGGGAAGGAGATTCACATGACCCATCCCTCTTTAGCTCTAATGAAATAGCCCTCAGGTACCCTAGTTTTGAAGCAAGAACCGCGCACAAGGGAAAACATATTGATTTAGATGAACTAGGAAACCTAGGACTCATTAGGTGGTTTGTCGATTTAGATGTCTTGCCTATCCTACAAATCAATGAACCAATTTACCCTAGATTATTTAGGTTGTTTTACGCTAATTTGAAGTTAGATGATGATGATAACATGCCAACCTACCTTTTAGGAAACCAAATTCCAATTACGGATAGCACAATATGTGACCTAATTAGAATCTCTAAAAAAAGATAAGGGTTGCTACTTTAGAGGACAATGGGATATGGACGCAATCGGAGTAACCTACTCCGAGGCTTCAGGGACCATTTTTGGAAATCCTAACCTAGCCATAGTCCCTAAAAGCTATGAGCACTTGTTATCATTCAGTTCTAAGATCCTCCATCACATCATCATAAGTATCCTAATTCCTAAACAGTATCATGGTAGAACCCTTACGAATTCTAAGCTTGAGGTTGATCTCTATAGGGGATCGGCCTCCTTGGAACTCTATAGGGGTTCCTTCCTCCAAATTGCTGCTCAAAGGCTGCTAAAAGATTGATCTATTCATTGATGAAAAGAGAATGAATACATGGCTATTTATAGGGCTTCTAGCCACAACTCCTAATATGACTCTTACTCAAGACTCCTACTTCTTAACCAACTCCTACTAATTAGGACTCCTTCTTATATTAGGACTCCTTCTTATAATAGGACTCCTACTTCTAATAAGACTCTTTCCCTAATAGGACTCCTACTTCTAATAGGGCTTCTTCTCTAGTAGGACTCCTACTTCTAATAAGACTCTTTCTCTAATAGGACTTCTTCTCTAAGAAGGAACCTAATCCTTAACCTAGCCAGCCTCTTTACCTCTTTAATAGGGGTCGGCTAGAAAGAATTTACATGAATGCTTTTATCAATGAAACTAAATTAGGACTCTCATAGCTAGAGTCCTAATATATCACCACGATGAAATTAGTCAAATAGAGTTAGGTACCATGTACTGGATAATGATCGGACAAAATAATTATTTTGGAGACCTGATTCGATAAAATATGTTAGAAATAACATTTAAAGACTTAATGTTATCATATAGGGGGTTAATCACTAGAATGCTACATGCATATAATATTAGAATACCACCTGACAAAGAGATAATAAAAGTGGATAGATACAACACAATTAACAGAAATCTACTTAAGAGACTAAAGTGCACATTTAGAAATAAAATATGAACTAAACAACCTAGAAGGACCGATCCAGCTCCCCCTCCAATAGAACCTGAAACACTAGTTTTTAGGGGTAATGAATCTCCTCCTACTCCCTTTAGTACAGCACCATCAAAACCAGCTCCTGCTCCATCTTTCAAAGATCCGATTATGACAGAGATAAATTAAATTAAATCACAGTAAGCTGAAATTTTGAGTGAAGTACGATAGATAAATCAGAAGTTAGATCACTTGTATAGGCACTTTATTATTTCACCTAAGGAATAATTATTGTAATGAAACTTTTGACTTTTGTTTTGTAAACCTCTATGCTATTTTGGTATACTTTTGAAATTCTATATGAGATTGTCCTAATACATGAAGATGTTGTATGTTCCTTTTCCGAAAATTTTCAACTTCAGTTTTAATAATCTCAACTTATTATTTTTAAATTTTGGATGACATCATTATGATATCATATTTTTGAATGAAGCTCTCATTTTTATCTCCCTTTGATCGTAATATTTTGATTCTCCTCCTTCAATTGATGAATTTTGAGTTATCTCTTGCCCTTTAATGATGTGGTAAACTTGGTTTCATACTCCCTCTACCTCTATTTGGATGATTAATGGATTTCGTATCATTTGAAGCTTGATGTTATGAACCTTGCATAAAGATTAGGCTCTTAAGTGTTTATTATACTCTCTTCGGACTTTATTCTTGTGCTAATCTCTAAGTCCTGAGCTTTTACAATTTGATTATTTAACTTCCATCGTATGAATTTTTATAAGAATGCCATGTTAAATCCTTCTTTATAAAATTTTTGATGCTAATGTGCTTCACTTCATGAATTCATAAATGCCAAGTTAAATTTTTATGCATTTTGATATCTCTCTCTCACGAATTTTACCTTGAATAAATGACATGAGATCTTGTTAATATAGTTGATGAATGACGAAATGTTTGATGAATGGCTTTAATGATCTATCCTTCCACTTTACAATTTTATGCTTGAATTTTCAAAATTGCATCTTGAACCTTTCATCGTCTTTCATGTATGAATCTTTCATAACTTGATAAATGATTATTTTTTGGATATCATAAATATGAATAAGAATGAACAAATCACTTTTTGGGTTTATTATTCTTATCTGTTTGATGACTATTTTTATAATTTTGATATGGTTGAAAAATGATAAGCATCATGAAACCTTATGAGGACTATATTTACCATTGTTTTTAATCACAATTCACCTCCTTTTTTTTGATGATAAAGGGGGAGAAGAAAATGGCAAAATAAATTAATGACTTGTTAAAGCCTTACATGTGTATCATAGCGCAACGTATCGTATCATATTACAATGACTTGATGGAATGATAAAAGTCATATATTTTATATTGCAATATAATTGCTTTTGCCATGCTTTGTAATCGAAAATTGGTTGCTATCTTTAAAAAATTGCAATAAAATTTGAATTGTATCGTAATGTATCATATGTATCACAAATACTTAACATGTAAATTTTTGAAAGATTGTTATTATATCATGTTTAAAATTTGATATCTTTCATTGATATGATAAGATATCATATCATTTGATGATGTATAAAAAATGATATCATGCCTTGCATTTGTGCATTTTATATTGATATCATTTGATCCTTATTGTATTTTAAATTATAATTAGTATCTCTTGTCAAAGTGATAAATGTCTATCATTTGACTTGAAAACAAGTGTCATGTCTTGACATTGTGAAAAATATGAAGTTTCGTATTTATGGATGAAAAATCATGCTTGTTAAGCATGATGATAAATTTAACGGATGAAACTTATCTATTTTTGAATTCAAGTGTTTTCTCTCTCTCTCATAATATGGCATATAGATAAGGAGAGTTAAGATTAACTCCATCATCAATTGATTATCATCATTAAAAAGGGGGAGATTGTTGAATCTCATATTTTGATGACGAAGTCAATTGATAGGTTATTTGATTTAATCCATATTATTGAGATAAGTGTACAGGATTAACTACAATAGTATGAAGACATAAAGAAAATTATCAGAGTCAAGTACGTTGGAAGTTTGAGAGTCTGTTGGAAGTCCGAAGAATCATCGGAAGTGCTACCGGAACCAGCCGATAATGAATCGGGGACTTACCGAAGGTTTTGAAAGTTTGCTGAAAGATCGTTGGAGGTTCGTAAAGCTCACCAAGAAAGTTCAGAAGCTTGCCAAAGATTCGTCGAACTCGCCATACAGTCTGGAAGCATGTTGGGAGTCCGCTAGAAGAAATCCGAGGGTATGTCAAAAGTTTATCGGAAAGCTCACCGGAAGAAGACTCGACATTACCGGTCTTAAATTTACTTATAATTATATTTCAATTTCATAGTTAGCACGTAATTAGGATAAAGATTAAGTGATAATCATGATTAACCCTAGTAGAGGCCAACTAGGCCTTATGTGGACTGAATTGGGCCAGATTTAGGGCCCATTCAGCAGTGTTAGACCAGGTCTGGCGATGGCACTGCTCTAGGAACAGGTCCCTAGGCAGTCTGGGCGATGGTACCACCCTAGATCAACGGTGGTACCGTTGGCAATTATTACATGCCAACGGTGGTACTGCCTGACAGGCGGTGGTACCACCAGTCCACAGAGCCCGAGGACTCTATCAGGCGGTAGTACTGTCAGACTGGATGGTGGTATCGCCCAGTACACTGACAGATCAGGGTCAATTGGCGGTGGTACCGTCAGTACTTGGAAATCCAAGATGTGACTCTTTTTGGCACCATTTTTGAAGCCAATTGAGTCTATAAATACCTCTCTCTTCTCAATTGGTAACAACACCTTTTGAGAAGTAAAAAAACTAAGTCAAAGCTTTAGAAAAATTACGTTCGATAGCTTGAGTGTTCACCTCCCACTTTTTTTTGTCAAAATTCTGTAAGAGTGTGAATCACTTATTAAAGTTGTAAGAGGTGTGCTTGGTCCTTCCTCTTCAAGAAGATTTGATAGTGGAAATTGGAAACCTCATCGGAGGAGATTTCAGAAGTGGATGTAGGTCATTTGATCGAACCACTATATATCGCTGCGTACTACTCTGGATGTGTGAGTTTTATTTTCTATATCTTGTCTTTACTTAATTGTAAATCTTTCGATCTCCTTCTCATTACTCTCATCACATTCACTCAAATCACTTTGCTCAAGTCTCTTTTGTCAGACTGAAATTTCTGAATGAACAACTCTTTTTGAAATCATTTTAAATTTATGAGTTTTATCTACTACACTAATTCACCCCCCCCCCCTTTTCTTAGTGCCACTTAGATCCTAATAGGTTGATCCATTCTTCTTGTATTCGGGTGAAAGAAATTGCAACTGTCATAGTACAGGGCTAACGCGTCTTAACCTCCCCTTTTATCTCTGGCTTTAGTCTTTCGATGAATGTTCCTAACAATTGACGGTTAGTCCAATCACAAGCATGGTATAATAGCTTCTCAAACCTGGTTTGGTACTCTTGAATCATAGAGGTTTGTTAAATCTTTGTGAGTTAGTTGTTGATATTTTCATACTCCATAGGTCCGAAATGATTTAGTAGTGTGTTCTTAAATTGATTCCACGTCGGAGTCCCATGATTGTATTCTAGCTAATTGTATCATTGAATAACATCTCATTTAAGGTGGATGACAATAATTTTCACCATAACATCATCCGACGTTCGGTAGTAGCAAAAGTAATGTTCAACGCATAAAATCTACCCCGCCGGGTCTCCTTCTTCCCATCGCAAGAAGTCCACCCTCATATATAGCTGAAGTATATCTGAGGGCTATCCCTCCTTCTTTGAACACCTCTTTGAATTCTCTCCTCACTGAAATTTGGTTGGACTCAATGGTTGTTCAATTCTGAATTCTGCAAACAAAGCATGCAATTTGTCCTCCAAGCGTACTTCAAGCTGTGATTCAATCTGAGATTCCAATACTTTAAATTTGGCATTAATTGGATCTTGAGAAGCTATAGCATAAGCCTGTAGATCAGAGATGTCCTTGTCTTTTTTCTATTACGAGTTAATGGCATGGGGTGGTGGAAGATTTGAACAATAGATTCACGATATAAGGGTTCGACTGTAATGGTTTACTATTTTGGGCTGTGAGTTTTGATGCTGTTAGGGTTATGAAAACAGGTTATGACAACTACATCTTAAAGCTAGAGGGATGCCCTAAAGACACTTTGATTGGTGGCAGCAAGGTGGCTAGGGTTTGGTATATTACGGAGAAGAAAAAGGACAAAGGTGCAGCACCAGATTTTTCATCGAAAAAATTTTAGCAGTAAAGATATAATTTTTTTTAGCAATTCTCAAAAGAGAATTAAGTAAAACTTAAAGGGAATCTATTGGTAAGGGAGAGAGGTAATGCCATAAAAATTTCGTAGAAGGAAACGATAGCAAGAGATTCGACAAAATTGAGGATCACAGAAAGGTACTACAGTAGATTTTTACGTCTAAAGTGTAGTAGTTAGACGTAAAAGATCAGTGGTTTATATTGAGAATTTTTTGACAAAACCAACGGAAAATCTGCTATTAGGAAGTGTCAAAGCCATTGTAAAAATTTTATAGAGATTTGGACAGAAAAAATATAGTAGCAAGATCAAACGATCAGTGCTATATGGTTGGAATTCTGTAGTGCATCTTTCATTGTAGAGATAAAAACTTTACAACGAAAAGTTTATACAGCAATGTACGAATAGTTTTTTTTGAATTTTTTGAATAAGGATAACTAAATTGCAACAGCAGTAAGGTAGGAAACTAGAACCTATTACAATTCATGGGGAGATCAAAGGATGATCCACTATGGTAGAGATAACGGCGGAATTCGACGATAACCTTTTAAGTAATTGTGAGAATTACTTTGGGCTATTGTGGAGAGCTGATAAATGGCTCTGAAAGGGCAGCAAGATGCCAAGAACATTACTCTGATACCAAGTGTTAGAATCCTTACGGATTTTAAACTTGGGGTTGATCTCTTTAGGGGATCGACCTCCTTAGAACTCTATAGGAGTTCCTTCTTCCAAGTTGCTGCTCAAAGACTGCTAAAAGGATTAATCTATTCATGAAGAAAAGACGATGAATACATGACTATTTATAGGGCTTCTAAACCCCAATTCTAATAGGATTCATACTCAAGACTCCTACTTCTAATCAATTCCTAATGCTTCTCTAAGAAACAACCTTCAAACTAATCCTAACCTAGTCGGCCTCTTCACCTCTTTAATAGGGGTCGACTAGTTAGGATTTACATGAATACCCTTAGAATTTATATATTTACCCCCTTCAATAAAATAAAATTAGAACTCTCCTAGCTAGAGTCCAAACATATTTCATCATATACAAATAAATTATAACTTTTCTTGAATCAAGAGAAATTGAAGTAAGTCCCCTCTCGATTTATTAGAGAGAATGTTTTACGAACACTTAAAAAGAGTATCAATACGTATGCTCTTTCTACCAGGACCAACAGAGATATATATAGGGAAATTTGTTCTACTCCGTTCTGTCCTCCTTTGGTTAGTCCATCATTGTTGGGTCCCAAATGGAGGAAGAACTCAATGATGCGTGTGTCGGATGCTGTGAAGGCGATAGGGATTCTGCTAACCTACTTCCAGCCGCGGTATTCTGGTTCACAGGGATGGCGCTGTCAGCGACCATAGGCGGAGGCGGCAGCGGAGCGGGTGGAGACGGCGGCTGTGCGCTGGTGAGCCTATGGACCAACCAGCGGAAGTCTCGGGGTTCCACATGGTAAACTCGCGGCGGAGGCCGCTGGGGCCGCCTCCACGGCCTCGCCAAGGGCTGGCGGATGATGCGGATCGGCGGCGGCGGCCGCTCCGGTGGCGAATGGGCTCGGTCGTCTCCGGTGTTCTCCATTCCCAGCGGCGGGGATTGCTTCGACTCCGAGGAAGCGGCCGGTAATGCTGTTGTGGGTAGGAGGGGTGGAGGGGAGCTCGAACTATATAGGCATCGCTTCGGTGTCCGCTGGCGTCAGCGCGGCGGCTTTGATTCCGTGCGTGAAACGTGGCCCTACTGGCAATGAAAGGTGGGAGAGTCAGTGGTTAGATGATTGGATCAGAAATATGGACCCCACAAGTGGTCCCACGTTGGCCACCAATGGTGAGTGTATTGCGTAAACACGCACGTCTCATTTGATACCGATGGCCGCGTCGTGCATGCCGTCGAAGGCAAGAAAGCATGTTGGCATCCAACATCGACCAATCGTATGTTTTAATTGTTCGCGTTGACTAGCAGGCGGGCTGTTGACTTTTCCTCCCGGCAATGCATGCCTGGGCGTGTGGTCGGAGGTCGAACGGCTGTGAAAACTCCAAATTGTCTTTGATGTCTTTTGGTCCCAATACATGCATGTACGTCAACGGTTGCTTTCTAGTAAGAGAATTTTTTTAAATTATCTTTTTCTTTCAAAATTATTGGGCAAAATTTTGATTTTTGTTTTTTGCTTTTATGGAGGAGTACTTCCATTTTTAGAATTATTTTTATCTAATACCTAAAATTTTCCTAATCACCTACATATTTTTTTCTCTCTGGACAATCCATTTTGTGAACAACTCTGGTTATAATATTTTTATACTGTATTATGATATTTTCAACAATATTATGAAAATATTGTAATGCAATAGTACTATGATATAGTGTTTTCTTGGTATTGTTGAAAACTTTATAGTGCAACGTAAAAACAAACATATTATCTTGATAAAATTTATTAAAAAATAATATTTTATAGTATTTTTAACTACATTATAATATTTTTTTTGATATTACTAAAAATATCATAACATAATATAAAATACTATAATTTGATCAATTCACCTTACGGATTAGTCCAGAGAAAAAGGAAGGCAAAGGGAGAAAAAAAATTGGCAGGTGGTTGGCTATCAAATCATGAGTTTTCATCCTTCGTCTTATTCTTTCTTTCTTGTCTGTTTCAGCACTGAATTAAGAAGACAAAAAACGTCATGTAAATATATTGTTATATTTGTTATTATTCGATCATGTAATAGTTATTTAGATAGGATAAAATGGATATAGGGTTATCATGAATAGAGTGATATTTAAATTGTTTTGTTTGATGAATAGACTGATATTTAAATCCTCTTTCCTTGTTTGATTTTATTTTTTTTGTGAAATTCAAAAGTGTTATAAGTAATTTTATCGTTATATTGTTTTGTTTGATGTATTGTGAAGTTATATCTTTTCTTTTATGATTTCATTGTACGAATAACCCAATTTTCGATGAAATATTTTTTATTCTTGATAATATTGATAGTAAGACATTAGGTGAAATATCATGTTTGGTCAAAAGCTAATTGGCAAATAGCTCAGGTTTTGGCACTTGTTCCAATTTGAATAACCTATTTTATTGTGATTAAAATGATGATAGTAATGATATCTTTGAAAATAAATTGACTAAAAAAAATTACACGAAGAGATTAAAAGTGACGTTAATCCTAATATTTATGATATATTAGATGTTGTTAGTCGAGTTATTTAAAATGATGACATATATGATGATATAGAACTAAGTGCTTCCAGAATTTGGTTATAGTTAAGATGATTCAGAACTAACCCTATTAGATGATAATTATTTATATAATGATCTTTTTGTTACTCATGTATGGTATTTGAATGATATTAAAATTATTTTATTATATATTTTATATATATATTATTTTTAATCCAAATAATGTCTTTGTAACTAGACATTATTTTATAAAAACTATAAGATCAAACATGTTGTAATTGAATCTCGGATTTTCATAATGAAACTAATTGATTGTGTTTTAGTAATCTAACTACGTTTTGGAGTCACGTAGGTCTACTCTCGATTAGGATTAGATGTAGGATGAATCAATATTGCGTCGAAGGAGAACATGTTAGGAGATTGGACGTTGAGCCGGAGGTTCGGTCGACGATCGATAAAAGGCTTCGGTCAAAGATATCGGGCATCGAGCCAAGAAGAGCAGAGTTGTACTAAGGAGATTGGGGCTGTGGAGGTCAGCTATCGATTAGGCAACAGGTCGCAAGAGAGGACAATGCGTCGAAGAACCGGATGAAGCACCAACCAATGATGTGCCGGGTAATAGGATATTGATTCGCATTGTAATTGTCTAGATCAGAATATGGTTAGGGTGTAATTAGGGTTAGGATTGAGTGTTAATCCTATTAACCCTATTAGGGGCTAACTATGCTTGTACTCGAACAAGTTTGGGCCGAAGTCAAGGCCCAAACAGTAATGCTGAACCCTATCTAGCGATGGCATCGCCAGACTAGGGTGGTGGAACCGTTTGGGTTCAGTTCCCTAGGGTGTACTGGGTGGTGGTATCGCCTAATGTTAATATGCCCAGGTGATGGTACCGCCAGACCAGCGGTAGCATCGCTTAGTGTCAAGGTGTATTAGGCGGTGGTACCACCCAGCATTGGTAGTGATTTTTGGCTCCAAGTTTGAATCCAATTGGAGCCTATAAATACGCCTCTTATCCTTGGGTTGAATATAAAAGCACACAACCTTTAAAAGAAAGAAAACACTGTAAAAATCCCTCCTCTAGTTTTCATTTGTTTTCAGCAAAAAGAGATGAGTGCATGAGTACTTGTAATGATTATCTCTTAAACCTGTCAAAAAGAGAAGGCACTGTAAGAGAGTCAGTCCTCGCCCATTGGAAGGAGGATTAATAGTGGAAAGTCGATGGCCTCAAGTCAAGAGAAATCGGGAGTGGACGTAAGTTGGATGACCGAACCACTATAAAATCGGGTTTGTATTTCTATTCTTGTTTATCTTTGTTGTAAGCCTTTACCTTACTGAAATCACTCAGATCCTGTTAGGGATCGAGTGGTACTAAGAGGGGGGGGGGGTGGGGAGGGGTGAATTAGTGCAGCGAATAAATACGATAAACTTTGGTGATTTAAAACAACTTCGGAAACTTCATACGTTGAAAGCAACATTTCGTTTGAAACCATTTCTATTGCATTTTAACTTGAAGGAATATGTAAGAAGGAGACAACGAAGTAGAGCATCAAAGTGAAGATGGTTTGCAGTAATGAAATGACAATAAGATAAACGCAAACCGATTTATAGTAGTTCGGTCATACGACCTACGTTCACTCTCGATTCCTCTTCACTTGAGGCCACCGGCTTTTCCACTAGCTATCCTCCTTCTAACGGGTGAGGATGAACTCCCTTACAGCACCTCTCCGTTTGACGGGCTAAGGAGATAACCCTTACAAGGCCTCTCACTCCTCTCTTGGACTAGAACACTCTTAAAACTTAGAGGGAAGATTTTGACACACTTTCAACAGAGTTTTCCCTTTTTTTATCTCAGTTCTAGACATCCCTTCATCTATGAATGAGAGGAATATTTATAGGCCCCAAGAGGATTTAAATTTGGAGCCCAAATTTGAATCACCTTGGTTTTTGGTATTCTAGTGGTACTAGGCGATGCCACCGCCTAGCCAGCGGTGCCACCGCCAGTGCTCTGGGGTGCTAGGTGGTGCCACCACCCCAGCCTGGGCGGTGCCACCACCCAGCTTACTAGTCCTGGGCGATGCCACAGCCCAACTTTCAGCCACTAGGCGACGGCGTCGCCCAGCTTGCTAGTCCTGGGCGGTGCCACTGCCCAGCACTTTTTAGCTCACTGGTTTGGGCCAACAACTTGAACCAAACTGGTCCAAAACCAGGCCTAATGGGCCCTTACTTGGGTTATAGGATTAACACCTAATCCTAACCCAAATTAATATGCTAACTATAAAATTAAAGATATTTCCTAAGCTATTACAAAGTCCGACAAGTCGAGACTTCATCCGGTGAGTTTTCGACGAACTTCCGGTGGTCTTCCAATGAACCCTCGGAAATCATTCTGCGGACTCCCGGTAAGCTCCTAGACTTCACGATGATCTTGGCGAGTTCCAATGAGCTTCTTTGGCAAGCTCCGATCTTTCTTGGCAAGCTCCGTGAACTCCCGACGAACCTTCCAGCGAACTTCCGAAAACCCTTCGGCAAGCTCCCTACTTGTTCTCGGCCAGTTCCGGTAGCACTCCTAACGAATCTTCGGACTTCTGTCGAACTCTCGAACTCCCAACGATCCATCACACTTGACTTCCGGTACTTTGTTTCGCTTTACGTCTTCATCGTCATCATAGTTAATCCTGCACACACACAAACAAAACTCTACTTTGATCTAGACAATTATTACAATGCGAATTGACATTCAGTTACCTGGTACGTCATTGGTCGGCGCTTCGTCTGATTCTTTGGCATATCATCCTCTCTTGCGGCTTGTTTCCCAATTAACGGTTGACATCCGCAACCCCGATATCCTTGGCGCAACTCCACTCTTCTTGGCCCAATGCTCGACGTCCGAAGCCTTCTGTCGATTGTTGATCGAACCTCCAGCTCGACATCCGATATCCTGACATGATCACTTCCGACGCAACGTTAATTCCTCCAGCGTCAATTGTCTAATCCTGATCGATAGTAGACCTACGTAACTTAAAACGCAGTTAGATCACAAAACAAAATAAATTAATTTCATTATCAAAATTTGAGATTCAACAATCTCTCCCTTTATGATGATGATAACTAATTGATGACTAACGGAGTTAACCATAACTCCTCGGAGTTAACCATAACTCCTCGGAGTTTAACTAAACTCCCCCTATCAATATGTCATTGATAGAACACTTAGATTATCCCAAATCCAAGCAACATTCATCACAACTTATGAGAATTATCAAACCATCATGCAAATATATAAAATATTTATTATAATGTATAAAGTCATCAATCTACTTCTTCCCCTATGTCATCAACAAAAAGGAGAAGTTGCATCATAGCTAGTTTAAAAGCTATGCAAGTTTTACAACACACTAGCTATTAAACAAGATATTCAATATTTAATTATAGCAAGATTTTAAAAGATGTCCAAGCATAGCAATACAACACTTGCTTCTTATGCAAGTTTGTACTTTGATTTCCTTGTAAAAGATAGGCAAGATAGTAATTTTTCATTCACTTCTTGAGATATTCAAGTTGTGCTTTCTTTACTTCCTTTGCGATATGCAAGCAATCACTTTAAATATGCAAGCTAAATTTTTATTACAATATACAAACATAGAAGCATGGCAAGTGTAGGAAAGCAAATTTTCTAAGTTTTGCATTTTGCTTCTTTTGAGATAGCACTTTTTTGCTTCTTTTGAGATAGCACTTTTTTGCTTCTCTTTAAATTGCAAGATTGCAATCATTGCTCCACCTTTGTCATTGACAAATAGAAGTTAGTACAAATAGCCTTTTACATCAATGCTTTGATCATGATAAAATACAAATATACAACATGAATTTTCAACATATTAAGCTATGAATTCAAGGGGGTCAAAAACTATAATATGAGGGAAAAAGATGATAAGCAAACAATCAATAATGATAAGCAAGCTAACATACTTTGCGATACGTAAGTTAGCTTCCTTTCAATTCCTCTCTTTGTAACTAAGTTTCGCCTTTGCAAGCTATCAAGTTTTTGTTTCAATGAGCTAGTAATTTTTTAAAATTTTACAACATTTTTAACCATGCAAGCTCATGAGTTAAAAAAAAATAATATAACTTTGTAATTTCTTTCTTCCCATTTTGAGAGGTGGAAGTTTTGTCTTTTTGCAATTTCTAGCTAGCTATGTTTGCCACTTTCTCTTGTTATATCCAAGTTAGTATGCTAACTCCCCTTGTCATTGTCAAAAAGAAGTGGAGGATCAAATATGATGTTATAAACTTTTCACATAAGTTTGCATAAAAAAGTTTACATCAATCTTCAAATCATGATACAAATATATCAAAATAATGGATCAAGTCATGATTCATGATTCATCATAAAAGATATCAAGAAAAACATAATTTCTTTTACTTCAATATTCAAATCATGACAAGTGATGCATATTAAAATTCTACATGAATATTTCAATCATCAAGTCATGAATCATACAAAGAAGTATTGAAGCATAGGAGAAAAAATCGATTTAAGCATACAATCAAGTTCAAGTCATGAATACCAATGCTAGCATATTTTGCATGTATTTTTATGCCATGATAAAAAGAATAAATCAGTGATTCAATCATGTCATGTAATGAAAGATATCAATATGAAAAATCAATAAGGATCAAAAGATATCATTCATGGTAAATTTTTGCAAGATCAAGATCATGATTTAAAATGACTTTCAAACATACTTTCTTTACATTCATTTTCAAGCCACAATCAAGAGATATCAATCATTTAGCAAATTTCTTTTACATCAATTTTCAATCATCAAAGCGTATTTTCTCAAGTTGAGTATCGAAAAGTCAAGAGAAAATAATTTATGTTTTTCTTCATATAACATGGGATAATCATAAGAGAGTATAGAGTAAGAGATAATAACTCCAGTTATCAAGATCATGATCTCATAATAGTAATTCAAAAATATAGTTCCGAGAAACAAGATATAAGTTATATTTCATTTGAAAAATTCTCTTTGATAAATGAAATAATCATGGTATGCGATCTTGATTTATAAAAGTTTCAAGTTCTAATTATCAAGATATTTTCTTTAGCAAAGAATCACATAAGCACTTCATTATTGCATAAGAGATCTCATTGCATCATGATTTATAAATGCTTTCTCTACAACATAAATCATAGGAGGTATAATAGTAATGATATGAATCATGATTCATTTGTAGAAAATAGCAACGAGAAGAACTTGATTCATGCATAAGGGATATCAAGTCATCAACATCAAAAGAAAATTTTGAGTTTAAATCAAGATCAAGATTCATGAGGTAAGATCATAAAAGAATATTCCAAGTATTAAATATTGAGATATCAAGGCTTAGATTGTTTTCTTCTTTAGTAAATGATAAAAAGAAGCAATTATTAGAGAAAGGTATTTCAATTCACATAAAATATCTCAAGTCAAGGATTCAAAGTCATGATTTTAAGAAATCAAGTGAGGAGTCATAAAATCATTCAAACTCATTTTGTTAACTCAAAACTCGTAATCAAATTATCAACATCATTCTCGAGATTCAAGAACATAATATACATGGATTCATCATTTGTCTTTTATCGAAAATTCAAAAATTTCAAGAATCATACATTTTCCTTTTTGATTAAATTCATTTAAGCATGTATTTGACTTAAAAGGAAATGTCAACATTCAAGATGGAAAGATAAATTTCATCATAAAGATCATGAAATTATAACTTATTAAGTATGCAGCATTTTCCAAATTGCTTCAAGAGATTCACATGATTCATGAAATGAATTCATTAATTTCAATAGGATAGAAAATGCATTTTCATTTCATACAATTGATTTCATACAATCATGTTCAAACCATCATCGTATAAATTCCAAAATATAGATTTTCTCATCAAAACCATCAAGACAAAATATATCAAACATAAAGCATCATGATAGTATATATTTTTTATTTCATCATCATCAATGATGATTTCATAAGGTATATTCAAATATTTATACGGAAGTCATCATTGTATAAATTCAAAATACAAGTTTGTCATTAAACCCATTAAGATCAAAAGCATTACACATAAAGCATCATGATAGTACATTTTCTCATTTTTATGAGTTTCAATTTAAGTGATTTGATCTTTCATAAGAATGTTCAAATTTTTCATATGAAAATGTCATGCATCATATTTAAAAATAAAAACATCATCAAAATTATTTTAATTCTTTCTTTCATTAGTCCAAGATGATCGATGCATAAATTTTTACTAAAATCATGCATCATTTTGTAAATATAAAAAATAATTTTCGTCATGAAAACCATCAAGTCCAAATATACATTATTCCAAAATATAGGATTTTAATCTTCATCATTTCAATTCCTCATTAAGCATGATACAAAAATTTAAAGATCAAGCATCATGTTTAGAAATGAAATATTAAATATTAAGATACACATGCATGGATTAATCCTTTTAGGTGTATAAACATTATCTCAAATCATACAATCATCATTCATAAATTTTTACTTTTCAAAAAATACTAGAAAGCATAAAAAAAATTCCTACCTACCATATTAAGCAACTCATGAACGGATCATGTAATCTCAAAACAACGTAAGAACATTTTAGGTGAGTTACTTACCTCGTTGTTGAAACCCGTCAAAGCCCAATTCATCATTTCATTACTTGATTCTTCTTTGTACTTCTTCTTCATCTTTGGCCTCTTCTTCCGTTCAAGTTCATTTTCAATTTTAGATTTTTGTTTAATGAACTTGTTAAAATGCATTGTTATGTGTTCAATGTCCCCATCACTTGAGTCATCACTCAAGTGGTATTCAATTGTCCGGAGTTCCAAATCCTTCATATTCTTTGGAAGGTGATTCATATGTTCATCAAGTTTAAGAGTCATTTCATAGGTCAATAAAGACCCGATTAGTTCTTCAAGTAAATAAACATTCAAGTATTTAGATTCTTGAATAGCTGTTATTTTTAGATCCTAACTCTTTAGGAGGGATCTTAAAATCTTGTTAGTGAGTTCAAAGATTGAAAACCATTTACTAAGACTTTTCAAGCTATTGACGATATCCGTGAAATGGGTGTACATATCATCTATAGTTTCACTTGGTGTCATTCGGAAGAGCTCAAAATCATGCAATAAGAGGTTCACTTTTGAGTCTTTAACTCTACTAGTTCCCTTATGCATGATTTCAAGTGTTCGCCAAATATCAAAAGCCATTTCGCACATAGAAATCCGATTGAACTCATTCTTGTCTAAAACGTAAAATAAGGCATTCATAGCCTTTACATTTAAAGAAAAATATTTCTTCTCCAAATCCGATCATTCATTCATCGGTTTAGAGGGAAGTTAAAAATAGTTTTCAATAACACTCCGTAAGTTTAAATCGAGAGAAATCAAGAAAACTCTCATTCGAGTTTTCCAATATATGTAGTCTGAACCGTTAAAGAACGATGGATGAACAATCGAAAAACCCTCTTGAAAGCCGTTAAGAGCCATTTCTCATGGGTATGAATCCGAAAGATAAATAATATGGCTCTAATACCAATTGTTAGGGATCGAGCGGCACTAAGAGGGGGGGGGGTGAATTAGTGCAGTGGATAAATACGATAAACTTCGGCGATTTAAAACAACTTCGAAAACTTCGTACGTTGAAAGTAACGTTTCGTTTGAAATCATTTCGATTGTATTTTAACTTGAAGGAATACATAAGAAGGAGACAATGAAGTAGAGCACCAAAGTGAAGATAGTTTACAGTAATGTAAATGACAATAAGATAAACGCAAATCGATTTATAGTGGTTCAGTCATATGACCTATGTCTACTCCCGATTCCTCTTCACTTGAGGCCATCAGCTTTTCCACTAGCTATCCTCCTTCTAACAGGCAAGGATGAACTCCCTTATGGTACCTCTCCTTTTGACGGGCTAAGGAGATAACTCTTACAAGGCCTCTCACCCCTCTCTTGGACTAGAACACTCTTAAAACTTAGAGGGAAGAATTTGACATACTTTCAACAGAGTTTTCCCTCTTTTTATCTCAGTTCTAGACATCCCTTCATTTATAATGAGAGGGGTATTTATAAGCCTCAAGAGGATTCAAATTTGAAGCCCAAACTTAGAGCCCAAATTTGAATCACCTTGACTTTCAATATTCTGATGGTACTGGATAGTGCCATCGCTAGTGCTCTCGGGTGCTGGGCGATGCCACCACCCAGCACTTTTCAGCTCATTGGTTTGGGCTAAAAACTCAACCCAAACCGATCCAAAACAAGGCCCAATAGGCCCCTACTTGGATTATAGGATTAACACCTAATCCTAACCTAAATTAACATACTAACTATGAAATTAAAGATATTTCCTAAGCTATTACAAAGTCTAACAAGTCGAGACTTCTTCCGGTGAGTTTTTGATGAACTTTCGACAGTCTTCCGACAAACCCTCGGAAACCATTCTACAGACTCTCGGCAAGCTCCCAGACTTCACGATGATCTTGGCGAGTTCCAACGAGCTTCTTTGGCAAGCTCCGATCTTTCTTGGCAAGCTCCGTGAACTCCTGACGAACCTTCCGGTGAACTTCCGTAAACCCTTCGGCAAGCTCCCTACTCGTTCTCGGCTAGTTCCGGCAGCACTCCTAACAAATCTTCGGACTTCCATCAAACTCTCGAACTCCCAACGATCTATCACACTTGTCTTTTGGCACTTTGTTTCACTTTACGTCTTCATCGTCATCGTAGTTAATCCTCTACACACAAACAAAATTTTACTTCGATCTAGACAATTATTATAATACGAATTGACATTCAGTTGCCCGATACGTCATTGGTCGATGCTTCGTCCGATTTTTCGGCACATCATCCTCTCTTGCGGCTCATTGCCCAATCGACAATTGACCTCTACAACCCTGATATCCTTAGTACAACTCCGCTCTTCTTGGCCCGATGCCCAACGTCCGAAGCCTTCTGCCGATTGTCGACTGAACCTCTGGCTCAACATCCAATATCCTGACGTGATCACTTCTGGTGCAACATCAATTCCTCCAGCATCAACTGTCTAATCCTGATCGATAGTAGACCTACGTAACTCAAAACATAATTAGATCATAAAATACAATCAATTAGTTTCATCATTAAAATCTGAGATTCAACAGATCCTTCTCTTTCAGTTATGAATCCCTTCAAGCTTAACATGTTTCTGATACAGTTTTCATCAAAACGTTGTTTTTATCATATGATGATTTTTAAAATCATATAAATTTATTATAATTTTACCGTTGTACTAATTTACCCTCTCTCTTAGTATCGAATTGATCCTAATACTTGCAACTAGAAGTTATAAGATAAAAGCAAAATATAGAATTTTGATTGTTGGATGATAGTAGGTCATGGTGGAACTGATAGTTTTAGAATTACCACGTTTCATGAAAAGCATGAATAGTTCTTTTATTACATATCAAATCAAAAATCAAGTTATGGCAAATATTGATTATACTTCAAAAATAATTATTATTGATATTTAAAAAATTTTGGAGTTATTATATCATACAACAAGGCTAATCTTGCATGGAATATTACACTTAATTATCTTCATGGTGACTTCGACTAGTCAAATACTAAAATAATTTCATTTCTAAGAGAGTTAAAACTATATAAATATGAGACTCATGTTCAAACGATAATTTCATCTATTAATCATTTTCAAAGAATATTTGGGCATTCAGAGCTTGCCTTAGAAGTTTCATATTTTATATATGATATCTTTTGAATATTTATACAATCCTGTGCTTTGATGATGGTCATAATATATTATTGATGGTCATAATATATTATTTTCAATTGCATTTGTTATGATCGAGACTGAGTGTAGGGATCCATGGGAGTGGTTCTTTCATTAATTGAGAATATTATTATGAAATATAAAATTTGACTATTATTAATGACTGAAATCTAGGAATTGATATTCCCAAAAGTACGTCATGATTATTACATGGTTCATCTATCAAAAAATCTTGTAATCGATATATGAGATAAAGATGTTGTAAAGCTACTTTCGATTGCTACTAGAGCCCCTACTATAGATAAGTTTAATGAATGCAAACAAAAATTGAGGAAAAATTACAAAGAAAGTTTCATATGAATATTTGAAATTTAGAAGGACAAATAAGCTACTATATTTTTTCCCTAATCGCCATTATATAATGCTCACAACAAATACATTAAAAAGTATGAATTCATTACTCAAGGATATTCGTAGCTAACCTATTACTTTTATGATTGAAATAGTGAGGAGGAAGATTGTCGAATGATTTTACATCTATCATGAAATAGCCAACAATTTAAAATCAACTTTGGCAAGTATCATTGACGATCAACTTACCAAAGCGAAGAACAAAGGTCGATGCTACTTATGTCTTTCCTTATACACTTATATTGAATTACAAGTGTAGACATCCTCTATGGCAGTTATAGTAGATTTGGAGGAAAAAATATTATTTATGTCGATGTTTTGATATTTTGATAATTTTATGTTCTCATGGTTGTTATTAGGTATAGAAATGGTAATTCATATTCGTTTTGTGAATATTATTATAGAGCTGACATCTATAAGAAAACCTACACGGATAAAATATTTTTTATGAGAAGTAAATTGTATTGGATACGATGAGAATATATCATATTACCTCCAACAAGCATGGTATAGACTAGTAGAAAGAAAACAAAAATTAAATCAACATATAGTGGCAAGAAGAATAATAAAGGTTCAAAGTGCTAATAATTTAGATATAATCATCAATCATGTAAATTCTCACTTGCATCACAATAGTTATGGACAACGATAATTAGATTGGATTTTTGGTTGTCCTATTTTTGAAGCAGCTTAGTGATAGTGTATTTTTAGTGACTTCTAGAATTATAATATATGAATATACAAATGGTTTTGGGATGAAAGTTGAAGCAAATTCTGATAATATAATATGTCATTATATGTTGTAACTATTTGTATCATAAATTAGATTAAATTTAAAAAATTAGGGCACTAGAAGTATTAAGTTTCAGTAGATTCTCCATTTTACATGTTGAGAAAACCAAAAAATGTCAAAAGAAATGTCTAGAATACAAAAATTTCAATAGATTTTGGCAAGGATTTGAACTTCTCATACTATTTTTATTTGGCTCCAAAATAGTGTATCGTATAATAGGTTTTAAGTTTTTTGGGCTAACTTTTTACCATAGGTTATTCCACCTATTTAAAAGGTCAAATATCAGAAAATATTACATGGATTCATCTTATTTTGGTAAAAATAAAAATATGAAAAAAAAGTACTACTTAGATGCTGAATAAATAAAATTTTATAAAATATATAATTTAGAAAAGGTGTACTAGATGTCCATTTGGGTGCAATGTAAAGCTTTCATGAAAATTTTAAACAATTTGGAATAGTCCCATTATGCAATATACTATTTTGATTTGATCTCAAAATTAATATATTGTATAGTAGGACTTGAGTTTTCTGGATCAATTTTTTATCATAGGTTGGCTACCTATTTAAAAGTTCAAATATAAAAAAATATTATAAGGATCCATCTTATTTTGGTGAAAATAAAAAAAAATATATAGAAGAAAATAATAAACTGCTCAAGTACTGAATAAATCAAAAAATAACTAACAAATTATATAAATTAAAAAAAAGGATAGATGTCCATCTAGATGTAATGCAACTTTTTATTAAAATTTTAAATGATTTAGACAAGTCCTTGTTTGCGATATACTAATTTTGGATTGACCCCAAAAATAATATATCACATAACAGGAATTGAATTTTTTGGACTAATATTTTACCATTAGTTGTCCACCTATTTAAAATATTAAATGTTAAAATATTGCAAGTATTCATCCTATTTATATAAAATAAAAAATGAAGAAAATAGGAAAATGATAAACTATTCAAGTGCTGAATAAATCAGAAAAATATCAAATAAAATCTTTAAATTAAAAAAAGTGATAGATATACATATAGGTGTAATGTAAATCTTTCATAAAATTTTTAAATTATTTGGACTAATTCTTATATGCGAAACATTATTTTGTTGATTTAACTCAAAAATTAGTGTATTATATACTAGGACTTGAGTTTTCTGGACTAAATTTTTATCATAGGTTTTTGAACCCATAAGGCTAAATTTCACAAAATGATGCATAAATCCATTCTATTTTAGTGGAAATAAAAAAATATAGAGAAAATAAGAAAATAATAAATTATTTAAATTATGAAGAAATAAAAAAATCAAAAAATAAATTAGAAAAGGTATGCTATATGTGGTGAATCTCGGATTTTGATGATGAAACTAATTGATTATGTTTTTGTTATCTAACTATGTTTTGAGACACGTATGTCTATTCTTGATCAAGATTAAACAATTGAAACAGGAAGAATCAACGTTGCACCGGAAGAGAACATGTTAGGAGATTAGACGTTGAGCTGGAGGTCCAGACGATGATTGGTAGAAGGCTTCGGATAAAGAAATCGGGCATCGGGCTAAGAAGAGCGGAGTTACGCCAAGGAGATCGGGGCTATGGAGGTCAGCTACCGATTGGGCAACAGACCGCAAGAGAGGACAATGCGCTGAAGAAATGGAGGAAGCGCCAATGAGCCAATGATGTGTCGGGTAACAGAATGCTTTGATTTATTTTGTAATTATCTAGATCGAAGTAGGATTAGCTTAATGGGTTATAATAGGGCCAACCCAGTTAGGGGCTAGTTAGGCCCGTACCCGGATAAGTTTGGGCTAAACTCAAGGCCCAAGCATGGTTGTTGAACCCTGTTTGGTAGTGGTATCACCCAAGGCTCAGTCTCCTAGGTTGTCTAGGTGGTTGTACCATCTAGTGTTAGTGTACCTAGGTGGTGGTACCGCTGATTTAGCGGTGGTACAGCCCAATACACTGACAATGACAATAAGCTTAAGCTGTGGTACTACTAATACCCGGAAAACCCGGGATGAGATGGATTTTGGCTCCAAGTTTGAATCCAATTAAAGACTATAATTACTTCTCTCATCCCTGGGTTGAATGCACAAGTATACAATCTTTAAAAGTGAGATAATTATGCAGAAATCTCTTTAAAAATTCTCTCCTCTAGTCTTAATTTATTTTCAGCTTAAAGAGATGAGTGAGTGCTTATAAGGGTTATCACCTAAGCCCGTCAAAATGAGAAGGTGTTGTAAGAGAGTTAGTCTTCACCAGTTGGAAGAGAAACTACTAATGGAAAGCCAGTGACCTCAAGTGAAAAGAAATCGGGAGTAGACGTAGGTCGGATGACCGAACCACTATAAAAATCGGTTTGTATTTCTGTTCTTGCTCTTTATCATTCTGCAAACTATTTTACTTTACTTGCTCTAATTCCACATCACTGCCCTCTTTCTTATGAATGTTTTCAAGCTTAACATGTTTCTAATATAGCTTTCATCGAAATGATTTTTATCGTATGGGGTTTTTCGAAATCGCTCGAACTTGTCATATTTTACCGCTGCACTAATTCAACCCCCTCTTAGTGCCGAACTGATCCTAATAATTGGTATCAGAGCCCAGTATTTCTCATTTGGATTTAAACCTAAGAGAAATGGCTTTTCTTGGATTTCAAGAGGGTCTTTCAATCGTTCGTCCTCCCTTCTTTAACCGGTCATACTACACTTATTGAAAAACTTGAATGAGCGTTTTCTTACTTTCTTTGGATTTGGATTTATGGAATGTCATTGAAAATGATTTTCAAACTCCTTCTAAACCTAGGTCCGAATGGAATGATTTTGAGAAAAAATCTTTTTCATTAAATGCAAAAGCTATGAATGCCATATTTTGTGCTTCGGATAAAATTGAATTTAATCGTGTTTCTACTTGCGAAACGACTTTTGATATTTGGCACACTCTAGAAATCATGCATGAAGGCACTAGTAGAGTCAAAGACTCGAAAGTAAACCTTCTAATGTACGATTTTAAGCTTTTTCGAATGGCACCAAGTGAGACTATCAGTGACATGTACACTCGTTTCATAGATATCATCAATAGTTTGAAAAGTCTTGGTAAATTTTTTTCTAACGTTGAACTTGTAAACAAGATCTTAAGATCCCTTCCGAAAAGGTGGGATCCAAAAGTAATCATGATACAAAAAACTAAAAATCTAAATGACCTCTCTATTGAAGAACTCATTGACTCATTGATGATGAATGAAATAAGCTTTTTGGAACTCTATGAATACATGAACCACCTTCCAAAGAACAAGAAGGATTTGGCACTTCGAACAAGAGAATGTCACTTGAGTGATGACTCAAGTGATGAGGGCAATGTTGAGGATCTTGAACTTTTGATATTAAAATTTAAAAAATTCATTAAACAAGAATTGAAAAACATAAATAAACTTAAAAAGAATACAACCTCTTGCTAAGAATGCTTCAAAAACAAGTGCACAAAAGTGAAAAAGAAGAAAGTGCGTAAAGAAGATAAAGATGCAAATTGTGTTTTAACAGTTTTCGACAACAAGGTAAGTAACTCATCCGAATCGCATTTACATTATTACAAAATCACTTGATCATTTCATGAGTTGCTTGATTTAGTTTATAGGAATTAATTTTTTTTAATAAAAAATTTATCATGCTAACGTTTTTGAAAAGATTTAAAAAAAAGTTAATAATGAAAATTATATGCTTTTATGATAAAGAAGTATGATGATGATATTAAAGTTTCATGCATGTTATGATTTAAAATTTTGGATGATGTATGCAACATTATGAATGATGATTGGATGATTTATAATTGTACATCAAATATAATTCCATGCATGTTTTCCGTATCGATTTTTGATTTCAAACAAGATATATGGCTTTGACACAAAAATTTGATTATCATGATAATTGCATCTCATGATTTGTTTTATGAAATTTGCTTTTCAGTTTTAAACTTGATACACATCTTTTATATGAAAAGCTTGAGCATGCTTGTATGAAAACAATCAACTTAAAATTGAAAAACATAAAAAGGGGAGAAAATGTGCTATCATGATATTTCGTTTAAAGATACCTTATGTGCTATTTTCTTGGTATTGATGGTTTTGATTAAACTTATTTTTTCGAATCTATACAATTATGCATGTCTTTATGACAATAATTGCAAAACTAAAAGACTTAAACCACATGGTATTTCCAAATAAATAAAAAAAGGAAAAATTGAATATACCTTATGAAATCATACTTGATGATGAAAATGTTAAATGTATATGTATGATTTCAGTTTTTGGCTTGACACTTGGCTCCCGTATGAAAATTTTGAATATTTCTTTGTGAGACCAAATTGCATGAATTGAAACACATAAAAAAAGGAATGTTTTTGTAAAAACTCTCTATCTTTAAAGTTTTAGCAAATTTGTCAAATTGAATGAGTTAAAAATGATAAATATATTGACAATAAAAGTTTGTTATCATGTGTAATGTGTTATATTTTTGGCACTTGATAGTTTTGACAAAAAATTATCTTTCGTCTTGAATGTCGACACTTGTTTTGTTATTAAAAGACAAAAGAATACTTATATGAAATAAATCATAAAAAGAAAATACATGATTCTTGAAATTTTTTTATCTCTAAAGTTTTCAATTTTTCAATAAAAGACAAATGATGAATCCATGCATATTTTATAAATCTCAAAATTGATTTTGATGATTTGATTATGAGTTTTGAATTGACGAATTGATTTGAATAAAATGATATATTCAAATGAATCACTTATCAATATTTATGATTACGATATATTTTTAATAACTTAAGATATCTTTTGGAATTCTTGACATGATTTCTTTATGGCTTGTATGCGTTATGTGATGATTGAAAATTGATGGAAAAGAAAGTTTGTTTTTCTTGATATATTTTATGATGAATCATTATTAAAAAGATTTGTCAAATGAACCATGTTCTTCTTGATTTTTCTTGAGCTTTGAGATCATATCCTTCATGACATAGAAATGACATGATTTCTTTGCCTTTATCATGTGATAATTGAAAGATTGATATGAAAAGTTTATATCATTATATTCCCTCCCTTCTTTTTAATAATGACAAAGGGGGAGTTAGCTTGCTAGCTTGTGTATCACAAGAGAAAGTGGCAAAAACTTATAAAGAAAGACAAAGCTTGCACTTCTCAAAAAGAGAAAAAAGAAATTGCAAAGTTGCTTTTTTTTTAACTCATAAGCTTGCATGTTTAAAGTGTTGTAAATTTTATAAAAAAATACTAGCTTATTGCAAACAAAAAGTTGATAGTTTGCAAAGGCAAAACTTAGTTGTAAAAGAGAAGAAATAATACAGAGCTAGCTTAGCATATCACAAAGAAAACAAATTGCTAGCCTACAAAAGAGGAAAAGAACTTGCTATCTTGAACATCACAAATTGCTATCTTGTAATCTCAAGAGAAGCAAAATGCAAACTTGCACAAGAAGCAACTGATGAATTGCTTGCACATCCTTAAAAATTTGTAATATACTTGTATGTTGTGATGTAGATCTTGCAAGTTTGACTATAAAATTTGCATATCCTTAAAACTAGTTATGATGCAACTTCTTCTTTTTTTGATAACAAAGGGGGAGAAGTATATTGATGAGTTCATGCATTATATGATTATTAAAATTATGATTTTTCATGAATATTTTCTATGACATGTTGAATTTTTTGAAATCCAATGGTTCTATCAATATGACATATTGATATGGGGAGTTTGTTTAAACTCCGGGGGTTAAGTTAACTACGTCATCAATTAGTTATCATCACAAAAAGGGGGAGATTGCTGAATCTCATATTTTAATGATGAAACTAATTAATTGCATTTTGGTTATCTAACTACGTTTTGAGAAATACAGGTCTACTTTCGATTAGGATTAGATAATTGAAGCAAAAAGAATCAGCGTTGCACCGGAGGAGAACACTAATAGGACCCTAGCAAGGTAAGGTCCTACTCAACCATGTAGTAGCTAATAAAAACCCTGTGAGAATGTAATAAACCCCACCTAGCCATCTCTATCCTATAAAGAAGAGAGGCTAGGGTTTATATTTGGGTCTTTGGGCTTCTTAGCCGTCGCCCCCTTGTTACTGGGCCGGCCCGCTAAGGTTGAGGGCAAATTGGGTAGTTCACTTAGGAAGCAGCCCCTAGGGCTAGGGTTTGGAGCTCTATATAAGCTTGTAGCCTCCACCTCTTTGGAATAAGAAAGATTAATCTACAATTGCAGCCACCAGGCTACTTGGAGGGTGGAACCCCTATAGCGTTCCAAGGGTTGATCCCCCTCAAAGATCAATCTCTATAGAATTCCTCTGGGGTTCTATCATCTGGTATCAGAGCAGCGATTTTGCTGCTTTTGCTGCCATCCCTGCCGCCCACCATTAGCCAAGCAATTCCCATAATTGCTCTTGACGTCGTCGTATCCATCATCATCTCTTGACGTAGATCAAATCAATCTACAGTCGCCACCTCTAATTGCATCAAAGATCTAGTATTTTTCTACCACCAATACCTTTTGCTGCTATAATTTTTCATCTAAAATATCAAAAAGAAGTTTTTCTATCGATCCCTTGCTGCGAATTCCTTGCGTCACAAAAGTTACCATCTTTGCGAACGAAGGATTGCTACAGAAAATTTCAGCCGTGTGTGTTCTTTGCCTTTAACCGATCTAATTGTTATCCTTTTTGAACGAAATTTTTTGTGCACCTCATAGATCATCTTGGCTCCCATCCATGATTGATCTATTATGGAATTCATCAAAAAAAAATTCGTGTGTTGCTGCAATCTCTTGTCGTAAACTGTTGAAATTTTTCGATGAGAATTCTGCTATCGCAACTTACACCGATTTCTTTACTACTTTACTGCCAAAATTTCTTGATCCAATTTGTTATCCTTGTTGCTATCTAAACTAAGATTCTACTATCAAACCTCCTCCTCAAATCCCTGAGTTTTCGCTAAAAATTTCGTCGAGAAATCGCTATTTCTTCGACGACAATTCTGCTCTTACGAGGCAGTGCACATAGGCAGCAATTGCCACTGATTTTGTCAAATCTTTGCTGCATCTACCACAGATTAAAACCCTTCCCTAACCTTTATCCACTACCATCTCAGCCCAAAACTCCATCAAATTGCAGCCCCAAACAGCACCCAAAATAGTCACAAAACAAGCCTAAACATGCAGCCTACATCCACCGATCCACAAACCCTTTCGCCACCACTTCCCTCAAACAGTTCATGCCTTTAACCCAGCAACAAAAGAGATATCTTAATATTACAGATCTGGAGGCATATACTATGGCATCCGAGGAGGCGATAAATGCTAAATTCGAAGCCTTCGAGACGCGAATGGAGGATAAGATTTGGGCTCTCTTTGCCGAACTCAGTTTGGGTCGAACACCGAGCCCAAAGAAATCTCATCAAGGAGAGAGCTCTAACCGAAGAGATGACTCCCAAGAGAAGGGAGGCTCTATGATCGATCCCTACTATCCACGCATGAGGGTGGACTTCCCTAGATGGGAAGAAGGAGACCCGATTAGTTGGATCTCGCGCGCGGAGCGATATTTTCGGTATCACAAAACTACGGACGCATCTATGGTAGAAATTATAGCTATACATCTTGAAGGGGATGCCATACAATGGTTTGATTGGTTTGAACACACTCATGGAGTCCTCTCATGGTGACAATTCAAAGAAGGACTGCTAATCCGCTTCGGACCAACCGATTACGAGAACATCGACGGACAACTAGCAAAGATCCGACAAACCTCCACCATCCAGGAGTATCAAATCAGGTTTGAAAGGTTATCTAATCAAACTCGTGATTGGTCTAAAAAATAGTTATTGGGGACATTTATTGAGGGCTTAAAGCCGGAGATCCGGGGAGAAGTTAAAGCACGACAACCGTACATGCTTATGGCAGCCATCTCTTTCACATGACTTCAGGAGGAGTGATTGAACCACGAAGCCCGGAGGACTAGGGTCATTCCCCAACCAGCAATATCGAATCCCTCAGCCCCCCTACTATCAGTCGAGCTCCTGCACCAAAAAGGTTAACAAGAGAAGAGCTTTGAGACCAATCTGCCAAGGGGTTATGTTGGCATTGTAACGAGCCATGGAGCCGCGAGCATCGCTGTAAAAAAGAGAGACTTCTTGTGATTGAACCAGTGGAAGAAGAGATCAGTGAATAGCCAGAAGAGAGTCTTGAACATGAGGATGAAGATGTGGAAGAAGAGCCACAATCAACTGACTTTATGGTACATGCGCTAGCCGGCTACTCAAATCCGCAAACGATGAAAGTTGGAGGCCTGCTCAAACAATAACCAATCACCGTTCTCATCGATACAAGCAGTACTAATAATTTTCTAAATAGTAAGGTTGCTGCTCGGATGGCGCTCTATATCGAAGGTTGCAGCAAGTTCAACGTAAAGGTTGCCGACGGCCGAATCCTAAAATGCGACCAAAGATGCCCACAGGTGAAACTATTATTGCAGGGACAAGAAATTGTTACCGACTTCTTCCTCCTACCAATTGATGATTATGAGGTCATGTCTTTGGGCATAGAATGGCTGATGACACTAGGTGATGTCTCTTGGAACTTTTCCAAGTTGATTATGAAATTCTATTGCAAAGGTAAATAGGTCACCCTACGCGGGAAGCGCGGAAGCAACGTAACCACTGTTTCAACCCAATAAATGGAGAAAGTTTTACACAAGATAAATGGTGGCTTTCTTATGCATCTCCAAAGAAAACTCGAGAGGGGAGGAATGGAAGAAGGATCCAGAAACCAGCAACATCATCAAAACATTGGAGGAGGATCCAAGCACAATAGCTCACTATACTTGGAATTCGAGGGATCTACGCTATAAAGGTCGTATTGTGCTTATACCAAACTCCCCTTGCATCAAAGTCATTCTGCATGAAATGCACTCCACACCTTTAGTAGGGCACTCGGTTTCTAAGAACCTATAAAAGAGTGAAGCAAAACTTTTATTGGAAAGGGATGAAAAAATTATTTCGAATACGTAGCACAATGTGATGTATGTCAATAGCAAAAGGTGAAACAAAGATGGCGAGTCCAGGGAAACTACAACCACTACCCATACCAGACTCGGTGTGGACTGACATCTCCATGGACTTCATCGAAAGGCTGTCATCTTCCAAAGGTAAAAGCACAATCCTTGTGGTGGTTGATCGACTTACGAAATATGCTTATTTTTGTGCTGTGCGAAATCCCTACACTGTTGTTAGTATTGCTCAGATTTTCATAGAAAATATTGTCAAACTACATGGGATGCCAAGGTCCATCGTAAGTGATCATGACAAGGTCTTCACTAGTAAATTTTGGACAGAGTTATTTCAGTTACAAGGCACCAAACTCAAGATGAGCACTGCATATCATCCACAAACTGACAGCCAAACAGAAGTGGTGAACAGATGTTTAGAGACATACCTTCGGTGTTTCGCTAGTGATTGACCAAAGGAGTGGACGAAATAGCTCCCCTGGGCCGAATGGTGGTACAATACTACATATCATTCATCTATAAAATGTACCCCATATGAAGCATTATATGGTCGGCCGACCGGCCCCTGTGATTCCAAAGTATATAATTGGCTCGGCTAAGGTAGATCAGATCGACCAAGATTTAATTGACAGGGACAAACTCCTACAGCTGCTAAAGGATAATCTCTCTATCGCTCAAGCTAGAATGAAGCAGCAAGCTGACACACGAAAAAGTGAAAGAGAATTTTTAGTAGGAGACTGGGTTTATCTTCGCCTACAACCATACAAGCAACTATCCATCAACACACGAGCCTCCATGAAGCTATCTCCACGTTTTTATGGGCCCTATCAGATCATAGAGCGTATTGGAGCTGTGGCGTACAGACTTAAATTACCTGAAGATGCCAAAATTCACCCTGTCTTCCATGTGTCATGCTTGAAGCCCAAGTTGGGAGAACACGAGACACCCCAGATCCAACTACCCAACACCACTAATGATGGAAATATTCAAGCCCAACCATAAGCCATCCTCGACCGCAGAGTCGTGATGCGTCGTCGACGTCCCTCTACTGAAGTACTAGTACATTGGACTAATTTACCACTCGAAGATGCCACATGGGAATCATATAAGGAGCTGAAGTCCCGGTTTCCTGAGTTCATGGAACCCCAGCCTTGAGGACAAGGCTGATTTGAAGAGGGCAGGCTTGATAGGACCCTAGCAGGGTAAGGTCCTACTCAACCATGTAGTAGCTAATAAAAACCCTGTGAGAATGTAATAAATCCCACCTAACCACCTCTATCCTATAAAGAAGAGAGGCTAGGGTTTATATTTGGGTCTTTGGGTCTTTGGGCTTCTTAGCCGTCGCCCCCTTGTTACTGGGCCGGCCCGCTAAGGTTGAGGGCAAATTGGGTAGTTCACTTAGGAAGCAGCCCCTAGGGCTAGGGTTTGGAGCTCTATATAAGCTTGTAGCCTCCACCTCTTTGGAATAAGAAAGATCAATCTACAATTGTAGCCACCAGGCTACTTGGAGGGTGGAACCCCTATAGCGTTCCAAGGGTTGATATCCCTCAAAGATCAATCTCTATAGAATTCCTCTGGGGTTCTATCAAACACGTCAGGAGATTGGATGTTGAGCTGGAGGTCCGATCGACGATCGATAAAAGGCTTCGGACAAAGAAATCGGACATCGAGCCAAGAAGAGCATAGTCATGCTAAAGAGATCGGAGTTGCGGAGGTCAGTTGCCGATTAGGCAATAGGCCGCAAGAGAGGATGATGCGTTAAAAAAACAAATAAAGCGTCGATGAGCCAATGATATATCGGGCAACAGAATACTTTGATTCACTTTGTAATTGTCTAGATCGAAGTAGGATTAGTTTAATTGGGTTGTAATAGGGCCAACCTAGTTAGCGGCCAGTTGGGCCCATACCCGGACAGGTTTGGGCCAGACTCAAGGCCCAAATAGGGTCACTGAACCTTGTTTGGAAGTGGCACCACCAGACTAGGGCGGTGGTACCACCCAAGGCTCGGTCTCCTAGGTTGTCTGGGTGGTGGTATCACCTAATTTTAGTGTATCTAGGCGGTGGTACCGCCCAGTACACTGACAATGACAGTAAGCCTTGGCGATGGTACTATCAATACCCGAAAAACTCAGGATGAGATAAACTTTGGCTCCAAGTTTAAATCTAATTAAAGACTATAAATATCTCTCTCATCCCTGGGTTGAATACATAAATATACAAATTTTAAAAGTGATATAACTCTACAGAAATCTCTTTAGAAATCCTCTTCTCTAGTTTAACTTATTTTCAGCCTAAAGAGAGGAATGAGTGCTTGTAAGGGTTATCTCCTGAATCCGTCAAAAGGAGAAGATATTGTAAGAGAGTTAGTCTTTGTCCATTGGAAGGAAAACTACTAGTGGAAAGCCTGTGGCCTTAAGTGAAAAGGAATCGAGAATGGACATAGGTCGGATGACCAAACCACTATAAAAATCGGTTTGCATTTCTGTTCTTACTCTTTATCATTCTGCAAATCATTTTACTTTACTTACTCTACTTCCACATCACTATCCTTTTTCTTATGAATGTTTTTAAGCTTAATATATTTTTGATACGGCTTTCATCGAAACGATTTTTATCGTACGTGGTTTTCCGAAATTACTCGAACTTGTCGTATTTGACCAATTTTTATATGGGATATATTATTTTTTATTTGACACAAAAAATAGTTATCATATAGCAAGACTTGAGTTTTCTAGACAAATATTTTAACATAGGTTGTCCAATTATTTAAAAGGTCAAATATCAAAAAAAACATTATATGGATCCATTCTATTTTTGTAAAAATAAAAAAGGAAAATAATAAACTATTCAAATTCTGAATAAATAATAATATCAAAAAAGTTCTCCATATTAGAAAAAGTATGCTAGATGTTCATTTGGGTTCAATGTAAAGCTTTCATAAAAATTTCAAATGATTTGGACCAATCCTTCTTTGCGATGTATTATTTTTTATTTGATTCAACAATAATATATTGTATACCAAGACTTGAGTTTTTGGGGCAAAATTTTTACTATAGGTTGTCCACCTATTTAGAAAGTCAAATGTCAAAAAAAATTGCATGGGCCCATCCTATTTTGGTGAAAATAAAAAAATATGGAGAAAATTAGAAAATGACAAACTGTTCATGTGTTGAACAAATCAGAAAAATATCAAAAATTCTATAAATTAGAAAATGTATGCTAGATGCCATGTGGGTGCAATCCAAAGCTTTTATAAAGATTTTAAATGATTTGGACCAATCCTTGTATATGATATATAGTTTTTATTTTACGTTAAAAATAATGTATCGTCTGTTAGGACTTAAGTTTTCTGAATCAATTTTTAATCATAAGTTGTCCACATATTTAGAAGCTTAAATGTTAAAAATTATTATATGGATCCACCCTATTTTGATGGAAATGAAAAAAAATGTGACAAAAAAAAAGAAAATAACAAACTATTTAGATGTTGAATAAATCTTTTAAAATATCGAATAGATTCTCTAAACTAGAAAAAAGTGTAATAGATGTCCATTTGAGCACAATGTAAAGCTTTCAAGAACATTTTGGAGCATTTTAACCAATCCTTGTATGTGATATATTATTTTTTATTTAACTACAAAAATATTACATCGTATATCAAGACCTGTCTTTTGTAGATCAAATTTTTGCCATAGTTTTTTCACCTATTTAGAAGCACAACTATAAAAAAAAAATTACATGAATCCATCCTATTTCGGTGGAAATAAAAAATACTTTGAGAAATAAAAAAATGCTCTATTTATCGAGACAAAGTGTAATACACAATGGGATTCATATTGGAGAATTGCTTTGTAACTTAGAAAAAATGCTCTATTTTATAGAAATTATAAAATGTATGATACAGATTGTTCATTTATACAATACAACATATGCTCTTCTTGACCTGTATAAAATTGTTCTCACATGTACAACATTTATAATAAATTAATATTGTTTTATTTGTACAATTTCAGAGTTCACAAACTCTGTATAAAAGACATGTATATAAACTAACAATCATATTTTTCATAAAATTTTGAATCTTCCAATCGATACTGCTTCATGTGCTTCTAGGAGAATGACACAGTAATACAAAATGCAAATGTTTGATAAACTACAAAGTTATTAATTATATAATTGATCAACGAGGAAATATGTATGGTATTTCAGAGTGTTCTGACATGGTAACGAACAATGCAATTTACTTATGATAGGTTATATATTTTATGGTCTATCCCTTAGATTTGATAATTGGCACAATCCCGAGATGCAACAAATATATATCTATCTTATTCTTTGTTTACACCTGCATTATTGGAAACATTATTATTAAATTTGTTTATCGAAACAACCTATCTACAATGAATCTGTTATAAGTTACCACCTTATAATATCTTCCTATTCTCCTTTTGTTTTTGGACATTGAATTGTAATGCTCCTAAATTTCTTATGTAGATTAACAACAAAAAGGTACCAGTGAAAAATATCATTATGTAATGACATAAAAATATATTTAATTAATCCAGCATTATGAGTCTTCCTCAACTGTGTAAATAATTAGAGGCCATATATCTCGAAATAGGCCATATTCTTCAAATGGCAACGCACCATGTGCCCTCTAAATTTAAATATTGAAATATGTATCTATTAAATCACCTATTATCAAAGGCTTAAAAATTTAGCAACTATAAGCAATTAGGTGTCATACATCATCTTTTTCTCGAAAGATTTGGTCACCTTGATTATGTTAAGATGGTATTTGAAAATTTTCAGAAACTGTATTGAAAAGGTGTTTAAATTTAGAGTGTAATTAAGAGTAATAATAATAATAATAAGTATAATAAAAAAATACACATCAAATTTATAGTGATTCGGTCGTTCGATTTATGTTTACTCCTGATTCCTCTTCACTCGAGACCACTGGCTTTCACTACCAATTTTTTTTCCAATGAGTAAAGATCAACTATTCTTGTTACAACTCTTTCTCCTTTTCATATGCTCATGAGAGAACTTTTATACCCTTCTTTTACAAAAGATCTTTCACCTTCCTTACAATAACTCCTAAACTAAAGGAGGAAGAGATTCAATACTTTAATAGAGTTTACAACCTTAGAATCATAAGCTTTTCATTCTCTTTTCTTGCTGCCTCAAGCAAAAAAGAGTGGAATATTTATAGGCCCCAAATAGCTTCAAAAATATGATCAAAAATTTAAATCTCTGAATTTTTAATGTACTAGCGGTACCACCACCTACATTGGGCAGTTCTACCGCCTAACAGACTCTACACTGGTACCACTGCTTACCTAGGTTATACCACCACTTCACATAGTCTACAAGACTGTGTTCTGGCAGTACCATTGTTGACCCTAGCAGTACCACTATCATGTTTTCTAAAAATGTACTCTGTACTTTCTAACTCATAGGTGGTACCATCGCTTAACCTGGTGGTGTCACCACTTGACCGAATCTTAAGTCACGGAATTGGCCTTCCAATAGGACCAATTCAGTCATGTTTTAGACCAGGTTCATTTTAAATATTGGATTTTGATATTGAAACCAATTAATAAAGTTGTGATCTAATCTACGTTTTGAGTGATGTAAGACAAGTTTCGATCAAGGTGAGACAAATTGTAGGAAAAATCAAATGTTGGGTCGTAGCAAAATATGTTAGAAGATTGGTCATCATGTTGACAAAAGGCTTCATGCTATGAGTTCAGGCATCGGGCCAGAAGGAGCGGACATTATGCCAAGGAGATCGGAGTTGACGAAGGTCAACATATCGATTGGGCAATATGCTATAAGAGAGGACAATGCACCAAAGAGTTGGACGAAATACCGGATGGACCAATGACATGCCGGATAACATAAGATTCATGCTCGTAATAATTTGTCTAGATCGAAGTAGTTTAGAGGGCTAATTGAGTTAGTTTTGAATATAATTAGACTAACTCAATTAGTGACCTATTAGGCCAAAATAGAGGCTATTTTGGGCTAAAGAAAGGTCCAAACAATGACCTAGAGCCACATCAGGTGGTGGAACCGCTTGAGGCTTAGTCTCTGAGACTATGTCAAGCAGTGGTACCGTCAGATTGGGTGGTGGTACTGCCCAGTGTCAGATAGTGGTACCACCCAGTTTCAATGCTACAAGCGATGGTACCACCCTAAACCTATGAAAAATTAAAGAGGGTAGTTAGTGGTGGTACCATCGGCTAGAGGAGAACATGTCAGAGGATTAGACATCGAGCCGAAGGATCAGTCGACGTATCGACAGAAGACTTCGGATGATGGGTTCAAGCATTGGGCCAAGAAGAGCAAAATTATACTAAGGAGATTGGAAAAGAGGATCTTTGAGTATTTAAAATTTTTGCTTTGTTTTTCAAGTCATTTAGGGTCTATAAATACCCCAGTTATTCTTGCTTGGAATAGCAAGAATTAAGAAAGAAAAAAGAGCAAAAACTTTATGATTCTAAGGTTGTAACCCTTGTAAAGTGTAGAGTCCTACCTCTTAAAGCTTAGAGACTATTCCAAGGCAGATTATGATGGAATACTTGTAAAAGGAGTTGTAAAGGTTGTCTCCTAAACCTATGAAAATTAGAGAAGAAGGTTGTAAGAGGGTAGTTAGTCTTCCCCCATTAAAAGTGTTGAATCTTGGATTTTGATGATGAAACCAATTGATAGTGATTAAAATCTAATCTATATTTTGAGTAACACAAGTAGCTTCGATTAGGAATAGACAATTAAAGTAGGAAGAATCGACATTGGGCTAGAGGAGAACATGTCAGAGGATTATTAGAATTTTTAGCATCGAGTTAGAAGGATCGATTTGTATCGACGTCCTCCGGCACACTTTTTCTTATGTATTAGTTCAGACTTCGGATGATGGGTTCAAGCATTGGGCCAAGAAGAGCAAAATTATACTAAGGAGATTGGAGTTGGCCAATTGAGCAATAAGCCACAAGAGAGGATGATATGTTGAAGAATCGAATAAAAAACTAGATGAACCAATGACATATTGGACAATATTCGATTAAGCTTTGTAATAATTGTCTAGATAGAAGTAAGTTTTAGATCTAATTGGGTTGGAATTAGGCCAACTCAATTACAGGCCAAATATGGGCCCAAGTTTAGGCTATGTTGGGCCAAGTGAAAGGTCAAAATAACTTGATCAAGACATAACAATTATAATTATGAAGTCTACATTGTTAACAGACAAATTATGATCCAATTTTCTTAATGCAATACCCAAGTGGGTCTAGCATGTTGAATCCTCTATACAAGCAAATTATCTCTAACATAATGTTTCGACTTTAATGAGTCTTTCCATGATCAAAGTTTGTCCTGGCACTACTAAAATAATCATCAAAATCTAAGATTCAACAATCTTCCTCTTTTTCATGATTTATCAATCGATGGTGGATGTATTTAACAAAACTTAATGGCTCCTCTCTAAGACAATCTTCTTATGGCACGAGATCGATAGCCTTCTAATCAATCACTTTTCTCATATGCGGTTAAATATCACTTTGAATTCAAGCAAAATATCATCATAAGTTAAAATAATTGTATACATCATATGCATCATCATAAATCAAATGATAATTATATGCATCATAATTTCAAATCATCATATGATATTGTGGTAATTCTAAATCATTAAAATTTCAAGTCATCAAAGAGTATACCTAACTTCTCCCCCTTTGTCATTAATAAAAAGGAAAAATATGTGAGTTTTTTACTTCTCTTTGAGATGTGCAAGCTAATAATTTTTTTTTTACTTCCTGTTACAATGTGCAAACTAGATGATGATAACCAATTGATAACAGAGTTTTAATTAAACTCCTTATGTCTATATATCATATTAAAATAAACTTGAATTCAGAAAATAATAACCTTACTAGATTTGAATTCAAGCCAAAATGAAATATCATCATATGCATAGTTAAAATATCATTGCCATTATACCTTGAAATCTTGAGGTATTTGAATTTTAGATTCAAGTTTTGAAGTCATTTAGTGTCTATAAATACCCCAGCTATTCTTGCTTGGGATAGCAAGAATTTAGCAAAAGAATGATTCATAGAGAAATAAAATTTTGACTTTGTGAATCCAAGAAATCAAGAAACCAAGTTGAAACCCTTGTAAAACTATGGAGTCCCTCCTTCTTAAGCGTTTAGAGATTGCCCATTCTAAGAGAGAGTGTGAGGGGCCTGAAAAACCTTATAAAAGTCCATTTTCTAGGTTGACCAATTATAAAACATAATGAGTGATTAGCCTTTCCATGATCAAAGTTTGTCATTGAAGGAAGACTACTAATGAAAGTCTTCCTCTTTTTATGATGACAATCAATTGATGGAGTTTTTAACAAAACTCCTCCTATCTATATATCATATTAAAATAAACTTGAATTCGAAAATGAGGAATTGAGAGTGGATGTAGGTCAAATAGTTAAAATATCATTGTATACATCATATGCATCATCATAAAATCAAAGTGATAATTATATGCAACCAAATCATTAAAATTTCAAGTAATCAATGAGATGTTCTAATTTTTTTTTTCAATGTGCAAACTAGATGATGATAACCAATTGATAATGGAGATTTAACTAAACTCCTCATATCTATATGTCATATTGAAATAAACTTGAATTTAGAAAATAATAACCTTCTAATACTATATTTGAATTCATGTCAAAATAAAATATCATCATCATTCATTGTCTTTTAAATTATCATAAGATATTGCAAATTCTTTATCAATGTTCCAATTAACATAAGCTAAATACAAACAAATTATACATAATAAAACTCAAGTAATAAACATCGAGAAGTCTTACATATCATGGTTTATTTGGATAAATATCTTCTTTTGTAAATAGCTGATTCATAGGAGATCAAATAGTAAAAGATTTTGACTCATATTCAAGAAACCAAGTTATAATTAAGAAATTACATTGAAACCAACTTAATTCTAAATAACTTTGATCAAGACATAACAATTATAATTATGAAGTAATTGTTCGACGATTTTCAGCACTTTATCCTCCGGCATCGGCTTCGATGTATTGCCCAACCTATCGATGACCTCATGATATCGATTTTCTTAATGAACCCAAATGGCATTTCATTATACAAAGTCCATTTTCTAGCATGTTGACAATCCTCCGCTCAACTTTCAATCTCTAACATAATGTTTCGACCCAATTTTAATTCTACTTTAATGATTTGTCTTTCCAATAAATATAATGATAAAAATCGCAATACTCCGCAAACTCATTATACAAAGTCCATCAATGTTGACCAATCCTCCTACTCAATCTATATGTTTCAAACATGATTTTTACTTTAACAAAACTCCTCCTATCTATATATCATATTAAAATAAACTTGAATTCAGAAAATGATAGCCTTCTAATGTTAGATTTGAATTCAAGCCAAAACGAAATATCATCATATGCATAGTTAAAATATCATTGTATACATCATCATAAAATCAAAGTGATAATTATATGCATCATAATTTCAAATCATCATATGATATTGCAAAATCTTAAAATTTCAAGTCATCAAAGATACCTAACTTCTCCCCTTTGTCATTAATAAAAGAAAAATATGTGAGTTTTTTCTTTTGAGATGTGCAAGCTAATAATTTTTTTACTTCCTGTTACAATGTGCAAACTAGATGATGATAACCAATTGATAACAGGCTCTCTATATATCATATTAAAATAAACTTGAATTCAGAAAATAATAACCTTCTAATACTAGATTTGAATTCAAGCCAAAATGAAATATCATCATATGCATAGTTAAAATATCATTGCATACATTATATGCATCATCATAATATCAAAGTGATCATTACATGCATCATAATTTCAAATTATCATAAGATATTGCATGCATAATTCTAAATTATCAATGTTCCAATCATAACATAAGCTATACAAGCCATAAATACAAACAAATTATACATAATAAAACTCAAGTAATAAACATCGAGAAGTCAAGTTACATATCATGGTTTATTTGGATAAATATCTTCTTTTGTAAATAGCAAAAAGAATGATTCATAGGAGATCAAATAGTAAAAGATTTTGACTCATATAAAAGAAATCTCAAGTTATATAAACCAAGAAATCAAGAAACCAAGTTATAATTAAGTTAGCCTAATTACACTTCGAAACCAACTTAATTATCCTCTAAATAACTTTGATCAAGACATAACAATTATAATTATGAAGTCTACATTGTTCGACATATCATTTTTCATTCAGCGCATCGTCTTTTTCTTCGATGATTGCCCAACCTAAGAGGAATCGGAATGGACGAGGTGATTATTTCTTAATTAAACATTTTTCTTAATGCAATACCCAATTCTTATGGCCTGACATCATTTTCTAGCATGTTGACCAATCCTCCGGCTCAACTTTCAATCTCTAACCTGTTTCATAAACTCTTTCCATGATCAAAGTTTGTCCTGCATCACTTTTCTCATATGCTCATTCAAAACTCATTCTTTCATCTACTTTTCAACAATCTTCAACATTACTATTACTTTTGAGTTAAAATAAACTGCTTAGTTCACCTACTCTAAGTCAAGCACACTTTCTTATCATCATTAATCGAAATTATATGCATCATGAAGTTTTGCATGCAAATTGCATTAAAATTTCAAGTCATCAAAGAGTATACCTAACTTCTCCCCTTTGTCATTAATAAAAAGGAAAAATATGTGAGTTTTTACTTCTCTTTGAGATGTGCAAGCTTTGATGATAACTAATTGATAACAGAGTTTTAATTAAACATATCATGCATTAATTCACCCCATCCCCAAAGTCTTAGTGCTATACAAGCCATAAATACAAACAAATTATACATAATAAAACTCAAGTAATAAACATCGAAGTCCTATATCATGGTTTATTAAATATCCTTTTGTTAGCAAAAGAATGATTCATAGGAAAATAGTAAAAGATTAGCCTAATAAACCAAGAAATCACAAGTTATAATTAAGTTAAATTACCAACTTAATTATCCTCTAAATAACTTTGATCAAGACATAACAATTATAATTATGAAGTCTACATTGTTCGACATATCATTTTTCATTCAGCACTTTATCCTCCGGCACATCGTCTTTTTCTTCGATGTATTGCCCAACCTATCAGCATATTGACCTCTCGCAGCATCTGATTTTCTTAATGCAATACCCAATTCTTATGGCCTGATACCCAAACTCATTATACAAAGTCCATTTTCTAGCATGTTGACCAATCCTCCGGCTCAACTTTCAATCTCTAACATAATGTTTCGACCCAATGTTTAATTCTACTTTAATGATTTGTCTTTCCATGATCAAAGTTTGTCCTGCATCACTTTTCTCATATGCTCATTAGTTCATAAACTCATCAATTGATTTCATCATCAAAATCTAAGATTCAACAATCTTCCTCTTTTTTATGATGACAATCAATTGATGGTGGAGTTTTAACAAAACTCCTCCTATCTATATATCATATTAAAATAAACTTGAATTCAGAAAATGATAGCCTTCTAATGTTAGATTTGAATTCAAGCCAAAACGAAATATCATCATATGCATAGTTAAAATATCATTGTATACATCATATGCATCATCATAAAATCAAAGTGATAATTATATGCATCATAATTTCAAATCATCATATGATATTGCATGCATAATTCTAAATCATTAAAATTTCAAGTCATCAAAGAGTATACCTAACTTCTCCCCCTTTGTCATTAATAAAAAGGAAAAATATGTGAGTTTTTTACTTCTCTTTGAGATGTGCAAGCTAATAATTTTTTTTTTACTTCCTGTTACAATGTGCAAACTAGATGATGATAACCAATTGATAACAGAGTTTTAATTAAACTCCTTATGTCTATATATCATATTAAAATAAACTTGAATTCAGAAAATAATAACCTTCTAATACTAGATTTGAATTCAAGCCAAAATGAAATATCATCATATGCATAGTTAAAATATCATTGCATACATTATATGCATCATCATAATATCAAAGTGATCATTACATGCATCATAATTTCAAATTATCATAAGATATTGCATGCATAATTCTAAATTATCAATGTTCCAATCATAACATAAGCTATACAAGCCATAAATACAAACAAATTATACATAATAAAACTCAAGTAATAAACATCGAGAAGTCAAGTTACATATCATGGTTTATTTGGATAAATATCTTCTTTTGTAAATAGCAAAAAGAATGATTCATAGGAGATCAAATAGTAAAAGATTTTGACTCATATAAAAGAAATCTCAAGTTATATAAACCAAGAAATCAAGAGAAAATTCATGATTCATTTAGATAAAATTCATTCAAATTCAATTTGTCAAATTCAAAATCATTATCAAAATTACTTTTTCTTACATTAAAAATAACTATTATTTTTATAGATAGATTCCTATAAGATTAAAAATAACTAAAGTTAGTTCAAATTTATGCAATCGATTTTATACTAGCATACCCTAGTTTTCTAGACCAAAGCCTTGCATTATCATTTAAAACTGAAAAATAAGTTTTGTCACAAAAATCATCAAGATAAACGTTATTGCTTCTTAAATCATTCATAGAATTATTTTTATTTGGTATACAAGCACTAGATTTAAATTTAACATTTTATACCTTTATCATAAAGTTGACTAATACTTAATAAGTTATGTTTTAAACATTTTACCAAAAGAACATATTTAATTAAAAGATTTGATTTGTTACTAACTATCTAATGCCAATGATCTTTTCCTTTATTATTGTTTTTTCGACTAGTGAGTTTTGATAAGTATGTTGGATCTCTGGTTATAAGCCTTGAGCATCCATAATCAATATATCATCTTTTGCTTATAGCTCTTATTTGGAGACATTTTTACAAGAAGGATAGGTTTGTTCTAGGTGCCTATTTAACTTTGGGTCCTAAATGGTTTGATCTACCTTTCTTAACTTTTGGCATTAAATCATTTATGGTTCCTTTAGGAACTCAAATAAATTTATGAGAGCTATATTTTTTAAAAGAACATGTATAAGTATAATGATCATATCTTCCAAAAAAATACATTTAAACTTTAGAGAAAACATGTAATGTGGGTCCTTTAACAAATATATCTGGCATTTATTGAGTATTACTACTCATAAAATCGATTCATTCCTTTCTATATACATGACCTTTATTGGCAAGAACCATGTTTAATGATTTATTATCTATTTTAAATTTTTTTAATATTTATTGTAATAATATATTTTCCTTTCTAAATGAATCTAATTCTTCACATTTAGTGCAATGCGTTAATAAGCATTTATCATACTTACTTTTTATTTTTTAAAATTTATTAAAGAGAGATACATGATCCATTTTTAGTAATTTATATTTTTTGTCAACTATTTTAAGCTCATAATACAAATCATGAAATACTTCAAGTAATTATAGGCTCCAAATGGATTTAAACTTGGAGCCAAAAATTAGTCTCATCCCGGGTCTTCCGGATACTAACGGTACCACTGCTAGTACTGGACAATACCATCACCCAAGCCTTTTGACACTGGGTGATACCATCGCTTGACATAATCTCAGAGATCATCTTAGAGACCGAGCCACTGGTGGTTCCACCACCTGTTTTAGCAGGGCCACCGCTTGACCCACTTCTTGGATCACTTTTTGGGCCTTTAGCTTAGCTCATTATAGCCCAAACTTGGGTCAAATTTGCTCTTAATTGAGTTAACCCAATTTCAACTCAATTAGACCTAAAACCTAATTCGATCTAGACAATTATTACAAAGTATGAATCCATTTGTCTGGCATGTCATTGGTCCATCGGCGCTTCATCCAATTCTTCGGCACATCGTCCTTTCTTGCGGCGTATTGCCCAATCGGTAGTTGTTCTCCATAACTCTAATCTTCTTGGTGAAATTACGCTCTTCTTGGCCCGATACCCGAGTCCATCATTCGAAGCCTTTTGTTGATACGTCGACAGACCCTTCGGCTAGACGTCCAATCTTCTGACATATTCTCCTATAACCCAATGTCGATTCTTCCTGCTTCAATTGTCTATTCTTGATCGAAGCTACCTATATTACTCAAAACATAAACTATATCTTAATCACTATCAATTGGTTTCATTATCAAAATTTGAGATTCAATAATCTTCCCTTTTTGATGATGATAACCAATTGATGACAGAGTTAACCTTAACTTCCCCTATCAATAAGTCATATTGAGAGAAAATTTAAAATTCAAAAAATTTAAATAAATCATGCATAATCAAAATTTTAATTCAACATACATCAAGGTTTATGCATGATCATCATCATACTTCTCCCCCTTTGTCATCAACAAAAAGGAGGAGTTTATCTAGCAAATTTTTAAGATATGCAAGTTTTACAACATCAAGCTAGCAATCATTTTACAACATGCACCCTAATAAGTTCTTTCTTCTCTAGCAATTCTTGCTTTTCTTTTTGAGATGTGCAAGTTTGTAAATTTGCATCTTGAGATAGGCAAGCTTTTACCTCTCTTGAGATAGCAACTTTTTACGATGTTCATGTTAGCAAATTTTGTTTCTTCTCTTTTGAGAAGTGCAAGCTAGCAATTTTGTTTCTTCTTTTGAGATTTACAAGCTAGCAAGTTTTTTAAGCTTCCTTGAAATGTCCACGCTTGCAAACTTTGCTTTTATTTGCGATGCGCAAGCAAGCAAACTATCTCCCCCTTTATCTTTGTCAAAAAGAAGGAGAGGATACAATGACTAAAAATTTTAATCATTACATAAGGCATACAAGCTATAAATATAAAGAAATCATGTCAAAAGAAATATAATATTAAAGATCAAAAAAAATCAAGAAAAATATGATTCATTTGACAAATCTCTTTAATAAAGCAAAAGAATCATATGAGAAAGCATTATGAGAGATCTTGATTCATATAAAGAAAATCTCAAGTTATAATTTTGAGAAATCAATATCATGATTTATAAATATTCTCTTTAGCAAAATGAAATATAGGAGAAAAAAATTAATTTATGCATGCAATGTTTCAATTATCAAAGCACATTTTATCAAGTTGAGTATCGAAAAATTAAGAGAAAACAACTTATGATTCATTTGGATAGATTTTCTCTTTAATAACATGGAAGATAAATAAAATTAAAGTTATAATTCTGATAATTCAAGATAGGAATTATGATTCATTTGTGAAATCTTCTTTTATAGGAATGATACGAGAACATATAATAGGAGATCTTGATTCATAAAAGATTTCATATTATAAGTCTCGAAAAAATCAAGATCATGATTTCGATAAAACTCATTCAAATTCAAATCATCAAAATCACTTTCATAGCTTATGAGATTCATAAAGTAGATTCATCACTAAGAATCACATGTTGAAAAATTGAAAAGATAGAGATTTAAAAAAAATGCTTTCCTCTTTTTAGTTGTTTCAATTCATGTATTGATTTCATATAAACATGTTTTTATCTTTTTATGCCAAATAAAAACAAGCATCAACATTCAAGATCGAAAAGCAAATTTCATCATAAAAATTATCAAGGCCAAAAATATAACACGTCAAACATACATCATCTTCAAACAAAAAATTTGATTTATCATGATAATATATATTTTTTTATGTGTTTCAATTTAAGTGAGCATGTTCAAATTTTTCATGCAAAGGTCAAGCATCATATTTTGAACCGAAAGTAATACAAAAACATCATGATAATTACTTCTTAAACCATATATACATTTAATCTTATTTGATGTGCAAGCATTAGATCAACAATTTATTTTTTTATAATAAAACATGTAATTTTTATTTTTAATTTTTAATTTTTAAAAGTCACTAGAAAGAAAAGTATGATATATTTTTGTAACATTTTTATTTCTTACAAACTAAATTAAGCAACTCATGAAAATTAGTTGCATCCGAATGGGAATTGGTTGAGTTGCTTACTTTATTGTCGAAAGCCGTTAAAGCATAATTCGTCATCTCGCCTTCGGAAGCACTTGGTTCGTTTTGGAGTGCTTTCTTCTTTTTTGGTATCTTCTTCTTTTTAAGTTCATTTTTCTTTTTAGTTTCTTGTTTTATGATTTTTTTAAATTTTATAGTCAAAAGTTCAATATCATCATCCTCATCATCATCATCACTTGAGTCATCACTCAAGTGGTATTCTATTGTTCGAAGTCTCAAATCCTTACTATTCTTTAGAAAGAGGTTCTTAAGTTTATCATATCTGATTAAGTGTCATTTCATAGGTCATCAAAGACCAGAAGAGTTTTTCTAATAAAAAATTATTTAAATCTTTTACCTCTTGAATAGCAATGATTTTCGAATCCCAACTTTTTGGAAGAGATCTTAAAATCTTGTTTATAAGTTCAAAATTAGAAAAATATTTGTCAAGACTTTTTAAACTATTGATGACATCTATGAAATGAGTGTACATATCACCAATAGTTTCGCTTGGTCTCATTCGAAAAAGTTCAAAATCGTGCATCAAAAGATTCATGTTCGAGTCTTTAACTCTACTAGTGCCTTTGTGTGTGATTTTAAGTGTGTGTCAAATATCATGTATAGTTTTGCAAATCAAAATTCGTTAAATTTATTTTTATCTAAGGCACAAAATAAGATATTCATAGCCTTTGAATCTAATGAAAATAATTTTTTTATCAAAATCCGTCCATTCATTCATAGGATTAGAGAGTTGTTGAAATTCGTATTCGATAATATTCCATAAATCAAGATTCAAAAAAAATAAGAAATCTCTCATACGGGTTTTTCAATATGTGTAGTCCGTCCTATTGAACATGAGAGGACGAGTTCCAGCACCTCTTACGGCGGTTCCACCGCTTCTTCTAGCGGTGCCACTATCTCTCTTAGCGGTGCCCCACCTCTTGGGTCACTTTTTAAGCCTTTTACTTAGCCCATCACAGCCCAAACTTAGGCTCAATTACCCCTAATTGAGTTAGCCTAATTCTAATTCAATTAAACCTAAAACTTACTTTGATCTAGACAAGTATTACAAACTATGGATCAATTTGTCTGGCATATCATTGGTCCATCGGTGCTTCCGATTCTTCGGTGCATCATCCTCTCTTGCGGCCTATTGCCCAATCGACAGTTGTCCTCTACAACTTCGATCTTCTTAGCACAATTCTACTCTTCTTGGTCTAATGTCTGAGTCCATCATCCGAAGCCTTCTGCTGATATGTCGACCAATCCTTCGACTCGACGTCCAATCTTCTGACATGTTGTCCTCCAACCCAACGTCAATTCTTCCTATTTCAATTATTTATTCCTGATTGAAGCTACCTACATCACTCAAAATATAGATTAAATCTTAATCAATATCAATTGATTTCATTATCAAAATCTGAGATTCAACACTTGATTCATCTCATGTTGCCTTGAATGCTTTCTTTTTCTTTGGCTGCCTCTTCTTCAATCGTGGACACTCATTTTTAAAGTGTCCTAGTTTTTTGTATTCAAAATAATTTATTGTATCCTTTTAAAGTTTATTTTTAGATTTTCATTTTATAGAATTATTCTTATTCTTTTTCATGAACTTTTTAAATTTTCTTATAAGAGTTCTATATCATCATCATCACTTGAACTTTCGCTTGAGTTTTTTTTTTTTATTGTAAGTGCAATATCTTTTCTGTTTTTTGGAAGGTTGTTCACTTGTTCACCTTGCAAGTCATTTTATAGGTCATTAATGACCTTATAAGTTCTTCAAGAGGAAAGTTGTTCAAAGTCCTTTACTTCTTGAATTGCAGTTACTTTTTGATCTCAACTTTTTGGAAGAGATCTTAAAATTTTATTAACAAGTTCAAGATCAATATAATTTTTACCAAGAGCTTTCAAACCATTGACAACATCCGTAAATCAGGTGTACATGTCACCAATGGTTTTACTTAGTTTTATATTAAATAATTCATAACTATAAACTAAAAGATTAATATTAGATTCTTTAACTCTATCTATGTAATCACCGATAATTTCTCCCTTAATATAAAGTAATTACTATAAATAATATATTGCTTTATTATTACCTTTCATGTTTGTGTATTATAGTTAAGGAAATAATTAAATTTGATTTCCTTAATCATGTGGATAAGTTAGGAATTTTACTGATCAATTAGATTATTAATCAATTTATTACCTAATAAGTGATATGATATTTAGGAAGTAAATAGTATACATTCCATTTTTAAGTGTAAACCATTATAAATGAATATTATGTTTCTATCTTTGTGTGTGAAAGTAAAATAAAAATAAATTTAATATAAAATTAAATATTTACTTACCTTTTGAGGAAATCTCATCTTCTCCTATATAAGAGGGCTCATCTTCCCTCATTCCTTACCGAACCTGACAAATACGAGGATTGAGGAGAGGGTTTCCCGAGAAGATAATCTCAAGAAAAGGATAGTCGATGAGAGGTAGGATCCTTTATTTTTTATTAGCTTTGATTTATATTTTAAAATCTTGATATTGGGATTGTTATAATTTTATGATTCATAATAATATTTTAATTTCAAAATTTTATGACTAATGAATAATGATAATTGATTCATGATATTAGAATGATTATTTGATTGATATTGATTTCTTAAGCGTAAGTGAGTTTTAATATTGATTTAACTATTAAAATTCTTATTTTTAGATTAATGGTTCTAATGTATTTAATTAGATATATCTATGTTTTAAGAATTATGTGTGAATTTTTATGATTTAATTAGTTTTAAATTTAAGATTATGGATTTAAATTCTTTAATTCATAGATTTAAGTTATTCTTGATAATTTAGATTTTTAAAATATAATTTGATTTAGAGGATTCTAATTGGGGTTTGATTTGAGTTAAGTTGATCTGTCAGACTAGATCAACTCAGCCCATGTGGTTATGTACGACCCAACCCATGTGGCTAGGTATAATTAGCCCATGTGACTAGGCATGACCCAACCCATGTGGCCAGGTATGAGCCAGCCCATGTGGTAAAATATGACCTAACACATGTGGCCAAGCTTGATCCAGCCATGTGGCTAGGTATGATCCAGTCCATGTGGCTCGGTATGATCCAGTCAATGTGGCCTTGTACGTCCCAGCCCATGTGACAAGATACGACCTAATCATGTGTCCAAGCATAGGCCAACTCATGGCTAGGTATAACCCAGTCCATATAGTCAGATACGATCTCAAATCATGTGTCTAAGCATGACCCAACTCGCAAGCCAAGCATAGCCTAGTTTAGTGGTAAGGCTCAGCCCAACTTATAAGTAACGCTTAACCTAGTCCATGAAGTTAAGTCTGCCGAGTGATGCGATTAGCATTAGACACATCATCGCTCCTCTATCTAGTCTATTATACCTTAACTTAACCTATTACTTAAGACAAGCATATACAACGCATATGACCCATCCAAGACTTAGGTGGGTTGGTTCAATTTAGGCTAGCACTATATGACATAGTCTGATTTCCTCTTCCTTTATTGGTTTGAGCTCTTTAATTGACTAAATCAAATAGGTTTGTCGGTTAAAGTCAGTTTAGGATGATTCCAAACTAACTTGACCAGTTCAATCCTACTTGACTTAATCAAAATCAATCAAATCTAAATTAGACTAGTCTAGGATGATTCTAGACTAGTTCTATAAGGATTTAAGATTAGTTCTGTTAGGTCATAATTGAACTGAATATGGTTAAGTCAATTGAGCTATTCCAATTAGAATTTTGATAAATCGAGGACTATTGAGAGATTGATATTTTAAAACCCTTATAATTTGATGAATTTAAAAGTTTATTTTTGAAAATGTCATTTGAAAATGATTATTGGTTTCCTACTTTTCTTAAGTTTATGATATTGATATGATTATACCATATAATAGATGTAACTAGGCTAATAGTCTACATTGGAAGTACAACCTATGAAAGGAGTTGTAGGCCCATCACAGTACGAAGCCACTAATGGACATAGTCTAGTAGATCATACATAAAGCATGATCTCTTATAATATTTGATCATACTATTTTTTTTGGATGCATGTGTGAATGAATGAGTGAATATAAATGAATGATCATGGATGTTTATGTATCCTAGCCAAGGGTAGGTATAGCAATTCTCTTCGATGATTAGCGGACCATCAAACGTGATGGTTAGACGGTTCCTCCATTTGTTGTTACGAGGAACGTGTCCCCACTTGGGCGGGTGAGGGATACTACTCCATCCGTTGTTGGGAGTGCGATTTGGATTATCTTCATCCGCTGTTGGGAGAAATCCATCCCGTGGAGTATGCCTCTCTATCCGCTATTGGGAGAGTGCACCATCGGGTGTGATGTACGTCTTTATTATCTAATTATCTTGTATATATTGCATGTGGCTGATGTATGATTTTGCTTAAGAAATTATTATCATTTTTTTATATATAAGTTTTATGATGAATCAATATATTATTATTTCTTATTAAATTATTTATATTTGTTTCACAAATATTGAAGATTATTTTTATGACTTTTCAGGTTCCTACCAGCATGTATGGTTGTTGATATGTTTTTATCTTATATTTATTTTCAGTGTAGTCTACAATTTTATAATAAATCTAAAGCTTGAGTGGAAGAGACTTGTAACCCTACCAAGAAGATGTGATCTTTTTTGTTAATAAAATATTTATTATTGTAAAGGTAAGGATTTGAATTCAAGGATTTAAAAAAAAGGGAAGGAGTGTATTTTATAAATTATAAATAATAAAATGATGATTTATTATATTTTATAAATCTGAGATGTGATAATTTTAATGGTATCAAAGCAATGATTTTGAGGACATGTTGAAATATGGGATCCTAGGATTAGAATATTAGATAAACCAATTAGTTGTTGAGATTTATATTAAGAGAATTACATAATGCAACTAAAGCATGATTTTGGGATATTATGATTATTTTATTGAGCTAAATATGATTTATTTATTTATTTTGATAAAGAATTGATTGATTAAAGATGTTATATAAAAAGAATCTTGTTAAATTACTTGTAATGGGATTATCAAGTAAAAGATCAAAATTTTATTTTTTTTCTCTAAATTAAAATATTATATTAGTTTATCTTAAAATTCCATAAAGTTTTACATTTTGAATATAATTTTGTCACAACACTCTTGTCTCTTTTTTGAAAAGTAGATAAGAATTGTTAATTTGATTATAGATTTTTTTTTTGAGATATATATGATAAATAAATAATATTAATTGATTTAGTTATTCATGAAGATACACATATTATATTTATATCTAATACTTAAAATAAAAATAATTTGACAATCTGACTAGAAATGTTATATGATGTTTATGTTCACTGTAAAATATTTAGATTGTTATTTTATAAAAAATAATAATAAATTTAGTTTATTACAAAAGTCTTATAACATTTATTATTTTGAACATATCCTTTTTTGTTGGGGACCTAAAATTTATTCATATAATTTTGTTATAAATTTAAAGTAGATTATATATGAATAAAGTTTGACATAATATCTTTTATAGTTTGACAAATTATTTATGTTACCCTTTGTTCTAGAATATTATTTTATCTATAATTATGAATAGGATAAATTTAATAAAATATAATTGTTATTTATTGTGTGGTTTCTTTAGGATCGATGATTAATGATCTTTTTCATTTTTATCTTACATTATTATGAATGCTTATAGTTAACATATTTAGTTTTACTAATTGAATATTATACTAAGTTTTAGTTATTCTCGGATTTAAAATTTTTGATAATTTTAAGTGCAAAAATTTTATAGGATATTTTAAAAATATAAATTAAAAAAAATTTATCTGTAAAATTTTTGTTACCATATATTATTTTTAAAATTGAGATTAGATTTGCCATGTGTTAGGATGATTTGTAAAAATTATTTTTGATATTAATAAAATATGTGCCTTTATAGTTGAATAAATTTGATCATACATTGATTGTATGAGTAATTAATTTGAATAGAATTTTGATTTAATATCAAATTAATTATCAGATATTATTTGTCTAAGATAATGATGAGATCTAATGAGAATTAAATATAATATTATTTCTTTGACACATATAATATATAAATAATTTAAAATTATAAAAGAATATATGTTGAATAGTTGGATAAATTTTCAACATTTTAATTGCTTTTGTTTGTTGAATTACACCTCAACTTATATTTTTGTCAATAATCAATTAACTTTTAAAACTTAAATATTTCATTGATTTATTAGATATAGAATTTGATATAAGTAATCTAAAACCAAATTTATTCAATAATTTTGTTAATTTGTCATATATTTTATGTTAATATATATTAATATATATATATATATTTTTAACTTAAAGTTTTTAAGTGGCATATTTAATCTAAATATTTTTCAAATTTATCTTTTGACTTAGTATTTCAAGAGCTAACTAATTTGCTTAATATTATTTTTAATCAAATTTGATGACTAAATTTCTATTAAGTGAGGGAGAAATGTAATCATCGATAATTTCTTCCTTAACATAAATTAATTACTATAAATAATATATTACTTTATTATTGACTTCTATATTTATGTATTATAGTTAAGGAAATAATTAAATTTGATTTCCTTAATCATGTGGATAAGTTAGGAATCTTACTGATCAATTAGGTTATTAATCAATTTATTTCCCAATAAATGATATGATTTTTAGGAAGTAAATATTAGACATTCTATTTTTAAGTGTGAACCACTATAAATAAATATTATGTTTCTATCTTTGTGTTTGAAAGTAACATAAAAATAAATTTAATATAAAATTAAATATTTACTTACCTTTTGGGGAGATTTCATCTTATTCTATATAAGGGGGCTCCTCTTCCCTCATTCCTCACCGAGCTTGATAATATGAGGATTAAGGAGAGGGATTCCCGGGAAGATTATCTCGAGAAAAATATAGCCGAGAAGAGGTAGGATCATTTCTTTTTTATTAGTTTTGATTTATGTTTTGAAATCTTGATATTGAGATTATTATAATTTTATGATTCATAATAATGTTTTAATTTCAAAATTTTATGACTAATGATTAATGATAATTGATTCATGATATTAGAATGATTATTTGATTAATATTGATTTCTTAAGCTTAAGTGAGTTTTAATATTGATTTAACTATTAAAATTCTTATTTTTAGATTAATGGTTCTAATGTATTTAATTAGATATATCTATGTTTTAAGAATTATGTGTGAATTTTTATTATTTAATTAGTTTTAAATTTAAGATTATGGATTTAAATTCTTTAATTCATATATTTGAGTTATTCTTGATAATTTAGATTTTTAAAATATAATTTGATAAGAGGATTCTAATTGGGGTCTGACTTGGGTTAAATTAATCTGTTAGATTAGATCTACTCAACCCATATGGTTATATATGACCCAGCCCATGTGGCTAGGTACAATTAGCCTATATGACTAAGCATGACCCAGCTCATGTGGCCAGGTAGGAGCCAACCCATATGGTAAGATATGACCTGATATATGTGGCCAGGCTTCATCCAACCATGTGGCTAGGTATAATCCAATCCATGTGGCCTAGCATAGGCCAACTCATGCGGCTAGCTATAACCCAGTCCATATGGTCAGATACAATCTCAAATCATGTATCTAAGCATGGCTCAACTCGTGAGCCAAGCATGGCCTAGTTCAATGGTAAGACTCAGCCCAACTTATTGTTGGTAAATTCAAGGGACGACATCTCATGTGTGCAGCAGAAAAATAGAAAACAAAAATCCTAGATCTCCACGAAATGTTCCGTCGTCGTGCGAAGATCAGTGCGTCAAAGACAAATCCGCGAATCCGAAAATTACATGTGTAAAAGAAAATACCTAAGGAGATCGTATATCCCTGAATCTCTGCAGATCTATAAGACTGGATGAAAGAGTTCAGATATCCTCTCTAGTGATAATCCACATGGCAGGGACTGCAACGATGCTCCTCTTTTAGGAAGAAGAGAATAGAATATGGCTACCAAGAGAACCCCAGCCTATAGAGTTTTGGTTCCCTCTTATTTATAGAAGCCTCTTGTAAACCTTAATAGATCTTGCCCTATTGGGTATTGGATCTCCATCCAATTATCCAAGCCTCTTGGATTAGTGAGTCTTTACTTAATAATCTCTTATTAGCTCTTAATGGATCTCCTCTCAGGATCCAATAATTCAAGGGCTTAATGGATATCCAATAAGTTAGGAGCTCTGGCAGATATCTCATATCTGAACCTTTACTCGTCGTGACACCTATCATATGTGTGTGATCCTCTAGGCCTAATATCGAGCTGACTGTGAGTCATACTTATCAGAACTCCTTCTATCTTAATAAATAATATGCAGACTTTATAAAAATTAAACAATTAAGATAAGGACTTCCATCTTAATGTACTCCCATAATTTTTTCGTAAGACACACAACACTCTCTGATTTATGAATCGGAGACCCTCGGTAGATCTCTAGTGGGGATCAGGATCCAATCGGCGTCTTAACGTAATCTTGAGGGACTCGACCAATCACGTTAAGCCTGTAAAGGTAGGCAACTCTTGCCAATCACAACTCCTTGTGATTCCCATCCTGTTCAGCCTTCGAACCAACATGGTCTCGAGGGACTCGACCAATCATGATGTTCGATTAAGTCATCACCATCACTACAAGATGAGTCTGATTCGATGATATACTCTCGAAGGACTCGACCAAGCATACCATATCCTTAGGTCACCGGTGACATCTCTATATCATAAGATAAGATAGCGAATCGCGATATAGGTGAGTCTCGAGGGACTTGACCAACTCAACCTACACCGGGAATCAATTCCTACCTATAACGAGGGAAGGTCATGTGGGTCAATCTAATTACCTCACGTTTACCGACTTAAGATTATTAATAGAGGAGATTTTTTTATTTGGTCTCCTAATATAATGTGTCACACATATATATATTTTAATCTACATCGCATGCAAATATAAACATATCTAGTAGGTGTATAATCAATCACACATCACATGAGCAATCATATCAGATGATCACGGACCACATCCTAATGTGATCAGGCTCAAGCCAGTAAGCCCAATCACTCACATCAAGATCTATATATGCATCGGCACATCTCCATGTCCTGTGATCGTCGATCTCGCCTCATCAGTTCCGTCAGCATCTTAATGCATCTCCATGCGTCGGATCGTCCGTCTCGACCTCGTGGGTCCTGCTATCACTTTCACTCTCCCACTGTGCCTCCTCGTGTAATTATAATATAATTATAAGTACGCAGGCCCGATAATAAACGAGAAAAATAGAGGCTCGCAGGCCACAATAATAATAATCACATATACACACACATCACACGGTCCATGATCATTCGTCAACATCATACATCACATGTATATATCATCATCATGTAGAACTACTAGAAAAATAATAATAGTTAATTAAACCTATTAATTAACTAATAATTTTCTGAAATCAGGGACATGTAGGGAATTTCCTAAATTTTGAAGGGTATTATGGTCATTCGACCAAAAGGGACAAAAACTGAAATTTCTCAAATACCTAGGGGCAAAACTATCTTTTGGCTAGAAACCCTAATCCCTTTCCCTTCTGTAGAGTTGCGATCGTCGCTACACTGCCGACGGCAACCACTACGACCGGGCGTGTCGCCCCTTCCTGCGGGCGCTACGCCCGCAGGCAGTTTGTCCGTCGGCGGTGCTACCCCTTGCGGGTGACCGCCACCTATGCAGACACCGCCCCTTGCGGGCTAATCATTGCGGGCGGCGCTACCCCTCGCGGGCACAAAGCCCGCAAGGGGCTCACCCGCAAGCGCCCTTGCTGGGGCAGTGCCGACAGGCGACGCTGCCTCCACGGGCACCACCCACCCTCGTGTCCCTGTTGGCAGGCATAGTGCCCATGAGCAGGTAGGGCATAGACTGCGGGTGCTACCTGCCTGTGGCGCCAGGCTGCCGACCCTACAGTCGCCTACCTGCGACCTACAGGCCATCTGTCGACTGCATGCAGACGGCAACCAAGGGCAGCAATAGTTGCTGCCCCTTTTTTTTTGCTTTTGCATCAATGATTTTAACGAAAAAGCTTCTCTAATTCACAACGCTCACAGTTTAAGTTCCGATCTTCGCACGAACAACTTAGCTTTGATACCACTGTTGGTAAATCTAGGGCAACATCTCATGTGCGCAGCGGAAGAATAGAAAACAAAAATCCTGGATCTCCATGAAAGGTTTCGTCGTCGTGTAAAGATCAGTGCGTCAAAGACAAATCTACGAATCTAAAAACTACATGTGGAAAAGAAAATACCTAGGGAGATCGTATATTCCTGAATCCCTGCAGATCTGTAGGACTAGATGAAGGAGTTCATATGTCCTCCTCTCTAGCGATAATCCATATGGCAGGGACTGCAACAATGCTCCTCTCTTGGGGAGAGGAGAATAGAATGTGGCTACCAAGAGAACTCCCAACCTATGGAGCTTTGGTTCCCTCCTATTTATAGAGGCCCCTTGTAAACCCTAATAGATCTTGCCCTATTGGGCATTGGATCTCCATCCAATTACCCAAGCAACTTAGATTAGTGGGTCTCTACCCAATAATTTCTTATTAGCTCTTATTTGATCTCATCTCAAGATCCAATAATTCAGGGGCTTAATGGATATCCAATAAGTTAGGAGCTCTAGCGGATATTGTTGGGAAATCCACAAGGGGAGCGACATCACATGCGTAGCGGAAGAACAGAAAACAAAACACCCCAGATTTCCCATAGAAAGTTTCCGTCATCGTGCGAAGATCGATGCGTCAAAATAAATCCGTGAAAACTGCATGTGTTAAAAGAAGATACCTAGGGAGATCGTATATTCCTGAATTCCTATAGATCTGTAGGAGAAGATGAAGGAGGTCAAGCATCCTCCTCTCTAGCGGTATCCACATGGCAGGGATTGCGACAATGCACCTCTCTCTCTGGGGAGAGGAGAACAGGAGGTGGCTACTAAAAGAAACCCTCAGCCTATAGAGCTTTAGTTCTCTCCTATTTATAGAGGCCCCTTGAAAAACCCTAATGGATCTTTTGCCCTATCGGGTATTGGATCTCCATCGAATTACCCAAGCCTCTTGGATTAGTGGGTTTCTACCCAATAATCTCTTATTAGCAATTATTGGATCTCATCTCAGGATCCAATAATTCAAGGGCTTAATGGATATCCAATAAGATAGGGGTTCAAATGGATATCTCATATCCGAACCTCTACTAAATGCAACACCTACCATATGTGTGTGACCTCTAGGCCCAATATCGAGCTGGCCGTGAGTTATACTTGTCAGAACTCCTTCTGACATAGTGAATTATTATCTCTATAATAATTCACCCAACTCATCGACTACAGACGTACCAAGCCACTACGCTGTGGCCCCCAAATGATACAGGGGAATCCAATCCTTTGGACCTATCTGTCCTCAGTTACCATATATCTATAATCTCTCATCCATCTAATATCCTAGAGACCCTATACCGGGCATGGTGCTGTCAGGCTCATACGGTCTCTCCTCGAGTCTTGCTCTTGTCAGATTCTCCTGGAGAACTCTTTCTCTCTCAATCCGAATAACCTTGGCCAAGTTTTTGTTCGAGCAAGAACACATGAGATATTCCTCTCATGATACCGAGAGCGAATGATCCTCTATTAACACTCAATAGCCCTCGTAAGGTTGGCTACCACTCCCAATGACCGGCTGTACTAGATTTGGAGCTTTTCAAACATATAAGTCCGATATCAAAGAGTGGAGTACTCATATAGGACATCCTTTGTGTCTCAAGTCTAAGGACCAGATACACTATTGGGACTACGGAATCACTGTCTGACGTGAGGTATCAATAACCATCCAGCATTTCGTAGGTGGATCAATCAGTGAACTCATTCTCTAATGAGCACCTGCACTGTACCCTTAGTGTCCCCACACGAGTAGCTATGAGACTAGCTACCTCCATCATATGAACGGTATACAAAGACACTAGTCTATCCTGGTTATCTCGATGTCCTTCTCGAGTAACCTATGACCAGGATAATTTAGGATCTGTATTTAAAGGTGAATTGGTCTCATTATCATAATCTCATCACGATCCAATTCCCATTGCACAGATCCAAGGACATCACAATATACATCTAGATAATGTGAGATAATGCCAATAATCATAAGCAAAAAAGATTGACGTAGCATATTATAGGTGCAATCACTCATGTGATTTGCTTGTAGGGCACCTATAACTAGCAATCTCTCACTTGACCTAAAGCCAATCACCAACATGTCTGATCCCCATCAGACCTCTATGACACTCAAAGACAATCTGAGTCAATGGCTTTGTCAGTGGATCTATAATGTTATCTTCAGATGGAACTCTTTCCATTACTATATCTCTTTGGGCCATGATCTCTTAATAAGTTGGAACCTCCTTAGAGCACTTCTGTTGATACTCGGGTTTCCTTATTTAAGTAATCGCCCCATATTTGTCGCAATTTAAGGGAATCAGCTCCTCGCTGCTCAACATGACTCCCAAATCTGTGATGAACTTCTTCATCCAGACTCCCTCCTTTGCTGCCTCTACCGCAGCAATGTATTCCACCTCTGTGGTCGAGTCAACAGTAGTGTCTTGCTTGGAACTCTTCCAAGATATCGCTCCTCCATTCGAGTGAACATATACCCTAAATTAGACTTACTATCATCGACATCGACCGAAGCTCGAGTCCGTAGCCCTCAACCTTAAGGCTATTACCTCCATATACCAAAAAGATTCTTAGTCCTTTTCAAGTACTTAAGGATGCATTTTACTACTTTCCAGGCTCCAAGCAGATCGCTCGATATCTGCTCGTGACACTCAGAGCATGGGTTATATCAGGTTTTGCAAATAGCATAGCATACATGATAGATCCTATCACTGATGCATATGGTATCATATCCATGTGTGCCCTTTCTTCAGGAGTCTTTGGGAACATACTCCTAGAAAGTGATATTCCATATCTCATGGTATGAGACCTCTCTTGGAATTTTTCATGCCAAACTTTTTGATAATGGTGTCTATGTACCTAGACCGGAACAAGCCAAGCATCCTCTTGGATCTATCTCTATAGATCTATATCCCTAATATGTAGAATGCTTCCCCTAAGTCCTTCATGGAGAAGTGCCTAGATAATCAAGTCTTTACTGTGGAGAGCATTCCTACATCATTCCCAATGATCAGGATGTCATCCACATATAATACCAAAAAGGTGATAGCGCTCCCACTTAATTTCATGTACACATAAGGTTCATCTTCATTCTTAACAAAGTTATAAGATCTGATCGCCTCATCAAATCTTATGTTCCAACTTTGGGAAGCTTGCTTCAATCCATAAATGGACCTAAGCAACTTGCACACCTTATCTGGGTTATCCCTGGACACGAATCCCTCAGGCTGTATCATATACACCTCCTCCTCGAGGTTGCCATTGAGGAATGCAGTTTTGACGTCCATTTGCCAGATCTTATAATCATAGTATGCTGCAATAGCCAATAGAATTCGAATGGATTTTAGCATGGCTACAGGTGAGAAAGCTTCGTCATAGTCAATACTTTGCCTTTGATGATACCCCTTAACCACTAACCTTGCTTTATAGGTCTTTACCTTTCCATCTACTCCAATCTTCTTTTTGAAGATCCACTTGAAGCCAATGGGTACAATACTCTCGGGTGCCTCAACTAGGTTCCAAACCTTGTTGGAGTGCATGGAATCCATTTCTGAATTCATGGCTTCTTGCTATTTCCTGAAGTCTATGCTCATAATAGCCTCTTTGTAGGTCTAAGGATCAATATCCTCAACATCCTCTCCTCTGATATATCCCACATATCTCTCAGGAGGATGAGATACTCTATCGTACCTACGTAAAGTTGGAACTTGTGTGTTAGATATCTGAACAAATTCTGGAATGGTGCTTGAGCTAGATTCTCCAACCTCGCTCAACTCTATCATGCTCTTATTGTCTTCACCAAGAATGTGTTCCTTCTCAAGGAACACTGCTCTCTTAGCTATAAAGACCTTTTGGTCCTCAGGGTGATAGAAATAATACCCATAAGTTTCCTTAGGGTATCCCACGAACTTGTACCATTCCGTCCTAGATTCCAACTTATCAGGGTTGTGTCTCTTAACGTGGGTAGGGCAACCCCAAATCTTAGCAATCTTAAGATCGGGCTTCTTCCCATTCCATATCACATATGGAGTAGATATCACTGACTTAGTTGAAATTTTGTTCAGAAGGTAAGCTACGGTCTCTAGAGCATATCCCTAGAATGAGATGGGTAGGTCGGCGAAACACATCATGGAACGCACCATGTATAACAGTGTGCGATTCCTCCTTTCTGATACACCACTAAGCTGTGGTGTATAAGGAGGTGTCCATTGGGATAAATTCCCATAGTCTTTGAGGAACTAGGTGAACTTTGTACTCAAGTACTCACCTCCTCGATCTGATCGAAGGGTTTTAATACTCTTTCCTTTCTGGTTCTCCTCTTCTCGTTTCCTCTTAGACTCACTTACACTCATGATATGTGGAGCTATATCTAGCATAAATAAACCATTATGCAATGTTCCTCTCGTGATGATCTCATCATCTAATATTAATTAACAACCATTGTTCTTAAAAAATAATTTATATCCATTAACTGTCAAGCATGAAATGAAAATAATATTTTTGATAATAGAAGGAACATAATAGCATACATCTAATGCAATAATAGCTCCACCAGACAGATGTAAAGTGACCTTGCTAATAACCACTGCAACAACCTTTGCTCCATTGCCCATCTTAAGATCCATCTCGCTTGTGTTCAATCTCCTAGGTCCTACCAGAACCTGCAACGAATTACAGATATAATAAGCACTCCCGATATCTAATACTCATGTGTTATCATAAGATTCTAACAAATGGAGACTGATCATGAATGTACCTGAAGCTTCTGCAAGCTTCTATTTCACCCTCTCTGCAAGGTACTCTTTGTAGTTCCTCTTTCAGTGCCCATCTTTGCCGCAGTGGAAGAACTGGTCTTTGTCCTTTGTTGGGTCTTTCTTGGTAATCTTTGTCTTACCCATTTTGCCCTTGCCCTTTCCCTTCTTAAGGAAATTCTCAGCCTTCCTTTTCTTTCTGGTCTCACTAGCATATAGAACAGGCTTCTCTTTCTTGATGGTACTATCTGCTTCTCTCAACATATTGAGAAGCTCTAGGAGGGTCACCTTAAGTTTGTTCATATTAAATTCATTATAAACTGAGAAAAGAAATCTGGTAGGGATTGAAGCACAAGATCCACACACAGGTTATCCTCTAGGACCATTCCTAGACCTATGAGTTTCTTGATCCACTCAATCATCTTAAGGACATGGTTCTGAACTGGTGTCCCCTCAGTCATCCTAGCACGGAAAAATCTCTTTGATATCTCATATCGCTGAGTTCTTCCCTATTCCTCAAACAGTTTGTGGAGATGTAGGAGTATGGAATCAGCATCCATATTTTCATGTTTTCTCTGTAACTCAGTAGTCATAGAGGCCAACATATAACACTGAGCAAGAGTGGAATCATCTAAGTACTTCACATAACGAGCGATCTCATCCTCGCTTGCCCTTCGTTGGGCGTAGGGATCACTGTATCAAGGACATACACAATTTTCTCCGCCATAAGAACGATTCTCAAATTGCGAAGCCAATCCGTATAATTTGGACCAATGAGGTGGTTGGCATCAAGTATGTCACATAAAGGATTTGAAAGCGACATTTTTTTTGAAATAAAAGATGTAGTAGAAATAAATAACATGCAGACTTTGTAGAAATTAAACAGTTAAAATAAGGACTTCTATCTTAATATACTCCCACTAATTTTTCGTGAGACACACAACACCCTCCGGTATGTGAATCGGAGACCCCCGACGGATCTCTAGTGGGGATCGGGATCCAATCGACGTCTTAACGTAACCTCGAGGGACTCGACCAATCATGTTAAGCCCATAAAGGTAGGCAACTCTTGCCAATCACAACTCCTTGTGATTCCCATCTTGCTCGGCCTCCGAACCACCATGGCCTCGAGGGACTCGACCAACCATGATGTTCGGTTAAGTCATTAACATCGTTACCAGATGAGTCTGATTAGGTGATATACTCTCGAGGGACTCGACCAAGCATACCATGTCCTCAGGTCACCTATGACATCTCTATGTCGTAGATAAGATAGCGAGACGCGATATAGGTGAGTCTCGAGGGACTCGACCAACTCAACCTGCACCGAGAATCGGCTCCTAGCTATAACGATGGAAGGCCACGTGGGTCAATCTAATTGCCTCACGTTTACCGACTTAATATTATTAATAGAGGGGATTTTGGTTTGGTCTCCTAATATAATGTGTCACACACATACTTATTTAATATATGTATCTACATCGCATGCAAATATATATATATATATACATATCTAGTAGGTGTATATCTAATCACACATCACATGAGCAATCACACCAGATGATCATGGACCACATCCTAATGTGATCAGGCCCGAGCCAATGGGCCCAATCACTCACATCAAGATCTATGGGTACTTCAGCGCATCTCTATGCCCCATGATCGTCCATCTCGCTTCGTCGGATCCATCGGCATCTCAACGCATCTCCATGCGTCGGATCGTCCGTCTCGACCTCGTGGGTCCCGCTACCACTGTGCCTCCTAGAGTAATTACAACATAATTACAGGCACGCAGGCCCGACAACAAACGAGAAAAATAGAGGCTCGCAGACCCCAATAATAATAATTATATGTACATACATCACATCACAAGTCCATGATCATCTGTCCACATTATACATCACACGTATATGTTACTTTATAGGACTACTAGATAAAAAATAATAGTTAATTAAATGATTTAATTAACATATATTTTTTGAAATCAGGGACATAGAGGGAATTTTCAAATTTTTAAGGGGTATTTTGGTAATTCTATCAAAAGGATTGAATCTGGAATTTCTTAAATCCCGAGGGTATTCTGATCATTCGGTCGTAAGGGATAAAATTAAAATTTTGAAAATTCCTAGGGGTATTTTAGTCATTTTGTCAAAAGGGATAGAAATCGAAATTTCTAAAATTTCGAGGGGCAAAACTATCTTTTGCCTAAAAACCCTAATACCTTTCCCTTCTGCAGAGTTGCGGCCGCCGCCACCCTGCCGGCGGCGTCCCATCGCGATCGGGCGTCGCCGCCTTTCGCCATGGGCGCAGCCGCCGCAGCGACTCTGTCCATGGCTGGCAAGTCGCGCGTGGCGCCGCTTGCGGTGCAAAGCACTCGCCGGCGCCATGCCCATGCGCGCTTTTTGCTCGCGGCCGCAGCGCTGCGAGCGACAATCGATTCTGCGAGCGAGCTATCAACGCAGTGACGTAGCGCAGTCTTTTCTTTGGCGCCCCATGACCATCGGCCGGCCGCCGCCTACACGCAGGCCGCCGACTGCTGCCTATGTAGGCAACAAGGCTGCTTGCATCCTTGCGGTCGCTGCACGAGTACAGCGGGCAGCAACAGTTGTTGTCCTTCCTTGCCCTTCGCGCCAATGATTTTGACGTCAAAAGCAGATCTAAAACACAACACACGCAATTTAAGATCCGATCTTCGCACGAACAACCTGGCTCTGATACCACTGTTGGGAGATCCACAAGGGGAGCGACATCACATGCATAGCGGAAGAACAGAAAACAAAACACCCCAGATTTCCCGTAGAAAGTTTCCGTCGTCGTGCGAAGATCGGTGCGTCAAAACAAATCCGCGAAAACTGCATGTGTTAAAAGAAGATACCTAGGAAGATCGTATATCCCTGAATTCCTGCAGTTCTATGGGAGAGGATGAAGGAGGTCAAGCATCCTCCTCTCTAGCGGTATCCACACGGCAGGGATTGCAACGATGCACCTCTCTCTCTGGGGAGAGGAGAACAGGAGGTGGCTACCAAAAGAAACCCTCAGCCTATAGAGCTTTAGTTCCCTCTTATTTATAGAGGCCCCCTGAAAAATCCTAATGGATCTTTTGCTTTATCGGGTATTGGATCTCCATCCAATTACCCAAGCCTCTTGGATTAGTGGGTTTCTACCCTATAATCTCTTATTAGCAATTATTGGATCTCATCTCAGGATCCAATAATTCAGGGGCTTAATGGATATCCAATAAGATATAGGGTTCAGCGGATATCTCATATCCGAACCTCTACTCGTCGTAACACCTACCATATGTGTGTGACCCTCTAGGCCCAATATCGAGCTGGCCGTGAGTTATACTTGTCAGAACTCCTTCTGACATAGTGAATTATTATCTCTATAATAATTCACCCAACTCATCGATTGCGGACGTACCAGACCACTACGCCATAACCCCCAAACGATACAGAAGAATCCAATCCTTTGGACCTATTTGTCCTTAGTTACCATGTATCTATAATCTCTCATCCATCTAATATCTCAGAGACCCAATACCAGGCATGGTGTTGTCAGGCCCATACGTGTTGAATCTCGGATTTTGATGATGAAACTAATTGAGTGTGATTTGTAGTCTAACTGCGTGTTGAGTTACGCAGGTCTACTATCGATCAGGATTAGATAGTTGACACTGGAGGAATTGACGTTGCACCGGAGGTGATCACGTCAGGATATTGGATGTCGAGCCAGAGGTTCGGTCGACTATCGGTAGGAGGCTTCGTACGTTGAGCATCGGGCCAAGAAGAGCGTGTTGCGCCAAGGATATCGGGATTACAGAGGTCAATCACCGATTGGGCAACGGACCGCAAGAGAGGACGATGTGCCGAAGGATCGGATGAAGCGCCGACCAATGACGTGTCGGGCAACTGAATATCAATTCGTGTTGTAATAACTGTCTAGATCGAAGTAGAGTGTTTGTTGTTTGTGTGCAGGAGTAACTACGATAAGGATGAAGACGTAAAGCGAAACAAAGGGTCGAAGTCAAGTGCGATGGATCATTAGGAGTTCGAGTGTTCGATGGAAGTCTGAAGATTCATTGGGAGTGCTGCTGGAACTGGTCGAGAACGAGTAGGGAGCTTGCCGAAGGGTTTTCGAAAGTTCGCCGGGAGGTTCGTCGAAAGTTCGCGGAGCTTGCCAAGAAAGATCGGAGCTTGCCAAAGAAGCTTGGGGGAACTCACCAAAATCATCGTGGAGTCCGAGAGCTTGCCAGGAGTCCGCAGGATGGTTTCCGAGGGATCCTCGGAAGACCGTCGGAAGTTCGCCGGAAGCTCGACGGAAGAAGACTTGACTTGCAGACTTTGTAACAGCTTAGGAATGTCTTTAAGTTCGTAGTTTGCACATGAGTAGGGCAAGGATTTAGAAAAAATCCTGCCTAAATTCAGTGGGGGCCAACCGGGCCTCTACTAGGCCGAGTTGGGCCTTAAACAGGGCCATTTAGCCTTGGCTGAATGGGCCAGCGTGAAGAACCGCGGCGGTAGCACCGCCGACCATCAGAAAGCGATCTGGCTACTATAGCAGCGCTGGCTCAGTAGCAAAGCGTAGCACTGCTGGTCAGCTGGCACCGCCTGCTATCTTAGAAAGTGCGGTAGCACTTCTTTGGCAGGCGGTAGCACCGCTGGGTGTGTCGATCTGCCAGATCGACAAGACCGAAAAAAACTCAAAAGATTTAAATTTTTGGCTCCAAGTTTGGGCTCCAAATTTGAATCACTTTGAGGCTTATAAATACCCCTTCTTTCTCAGCTGAAAGGAGAACCCTTTTGAGAAGTTAGAATCTTAGTTTTAAATCTTGAAAAGTCTTATTCTTGCTAAGTGTTCACCTCATTCTTCTTGTGAAATCTTGTAAGAGTGTGAACCACTTGTAAAGGGTTGTAAGAGGGGTATTTGATCCTTCCCCTTCAAAGGATTTGGTAGTGGAAGAAGGGAGCCTCATCGGAGAAGGCTTGAAGTGGATGTAGGTCACTTTGACCGAACCACTATACATCGCTGCGTCTTGATTGTGTGAGTGTTTAAATTTTTGTTTTATCTCTTTACTTTGCTGCAAGCCTTTACTTTACGTACTCCACTTCCTTTTCATCTTCGTACGCATGCTTTAAAGTTAAAACGCAATCTTTCCGGATTCAAACGAAACATTGCTATCATCGTACGAAGTTTTCGAAGCTTGTTTTAAATCGCTGAAAAATCTATCGTTTTATCCGCTGCACTAATTCACCCCCCCCCCCTCTTAGTGCCACTCGATCCCAAACAATTGGTATCAGAGCCACGTTCTTTCTCTTTCGGATTTACACCCGTGAGAAATGGCTCTAAATGGTTTTCAAGAGGGCTTTTCGGTTTTTCGTCCACCGTTCTTTAACGGTTCGGACTACACATATTGGAAAACTCGAATGAGAGTTTTCATACTTTCAATGGATTTGGATTTGTGGAACATCATCGAAAATGATTTTCAACCTTCCTCTAAACTGACGAATGAATGGTCGGTTTTGGAGAAAAGGTCGTTTTCTTTAAACGCAAAGGCTATGAATGTCTTATTTTGCGCTTTGAACAAGAACGAGTTTAATCGGATTTCTATATGCGAAACGGCTTTTGACATTTGGCAAACTCTTGAAATCATGCATGAGGGAACTAATAGAGTTAAAGACTCGAAAGTAAACCTCTTGTTGCATGATTTTGAGCTCTTCCAAATGACACCATGCGAATCTATCGACAACATGTACACCCGCTTCACGGATGTCATCAATAGTTTGAAAAGTCTTGGTAAAAGTTTTTCGGATTTTGAACTCACTAACAAGATCTTAAGATCCCTTTTAAAATGGTGGGATCCTAAAATAACGGCGATTCAAGAATCAAATGATCTAAATAATTATTCTATTGATGAACTCATTGGGTCTTTAAAGACCTATGAAATGGAACATGATGAACATGATGAACACATGAACCACCTTCTAAAGAACAAGAAGGTTTTTGAACTCCGAACTATGAAATGCCACTTGAGTAATGACTCAAGTGATGAGGACAATAAAGACATTGAACACATAACAATGAATGTTAACAAGTTCATTAAACAAAAATTAAAAAACACAAATGAACTTGAATGGAGAAAGAGGCCAAAGAAGAAGAAGAAGGCTTGCAAAGAAGAATTAAGGAAAGAAGAAGCAAACTACGCTTTAATGCGCTTCGACAATGAGGTAAGTAACTTAACTTTCTTGAATTATTTTGAAATTACTTGATGACTTCCATGAATGCTTAACTTAGTTAGTAGGAATTTTTTTTATGTTTTTCTTGTGTTTTTAGAAATTAAAAAAAATTTCGAAATTATACTATGCTTTTCTTTATAGTATTTTTGAAAAGTAAAAATATGAATGACGATTGTAAGATTTGTGATAATGCTTAGGATTAAATCATGCATGAGTATCTTAATGGTTTACATTATCTCTAAACATGATGCTTGATGATTTTATATCATGCATGAGTTGTTGAAGTGATGTTGATCTAAAAACTTCTATCTTGGATTAATGGGTCTTAACCTTTTTTTTATGATGAAATTTTTAAATGATACATGTCTTCATGAAATCAATTATAAAGACCTAACCCATAAATTTTCAAAATGAAAGAAATGTGATTTTTATGTTGCCTTGTATTACATTTGGACTTGATGATTTTCATGACGAAAAGTATTTTTCAGATTTTTAAAAAATAATGTATGAGTTTAGCAAAAATTTGAGCATTGATCATCTTGTTATAACAAATGAAAAAAAGATGGGAAATGATTTTAATGATGAATTCATTTCTAAATATGATGATGCTCTCATGTTTAAATATGATGTATGACATTGATCATTCTTATGAAAAATCAAATCACGTAAATTGAAACTCTTAAAAATAAGAAAATGCACTATCATAATGTATCATTTTTATGTATTTGGTCTTGACGGTTTTATGACTAAGCTTGTGTTTTATTTTGATACATGTTTTCATAAAAATTTTGAATATGCTCACATCAAATTGCTTAAAATGAAAATGTATTTTTTCTCATTCTATTATTGAGGTGAATGAATTCATGTTATGAGTCTTGTGAATCTCATAAAAATAAACATGATGAATATTTTAAAAAATGTGCCTCATGTTTTCGGTCTTAATGATTTCTCTTGAAACATGCACTTTGGACCTATATGAAAAACATGAGTATACTCATATGAACGTCAAATCACTTGAAATAGAACACATAAAAAAAAGAGAAATTGCACTATCATGATACTTTACGTGTAATGCTTTTGATCTTAATGGGCTAAATGATAACTTGTATTTCAAATTTATACAATGATGGCTTCCGTATAAATATTTGAACATACATTATGAAATCATCATTGAAATGAAAATATTAGAAGTTTGTTATCATGCTTAATGACCTTGTGATATCATATCTTGATGACAAACTCATGTTTCGGTTTTAAAATTTGATACTCATCTTTTGAAACATGAGTACACTTATATAAAACAAATAACTTAAAATGAAACATATTATCATGATATATTGAATCTCATGTCTTAAAATAATGTGTTACATTTTTGTCTTGATAATGCCTTATGAGATTTTGCCTTTACATCTTGAACTTTCATGCTTATCTTGGTATATAAAGACAAAAGCATATTTAGATGAAAAAAATTACTTGAAAAGAGAATTTTCCAAATGAAATATAACTTGTCTCTTGTTTCACGAAACTATGGTTTTGAATTACTTTTATGAGATCATCATCTTGAAAACTTGAGTTTTTATCTCTATACTCTCTTATGTTTCTCCCATGTTATATGAAGAAAAATATAAATTATTTTCTCTTAACTTATTGATACTCAATTTGAGAAAATATGTTTTGATGATTGAAACATTATATGTGCAATTTGAACTTTTCTCTCATGTTTCAATACCACTTTGTATGCTTCATGATATGATAATTAAAATATTGATGTAGACTTTTGATATATCACTTGTCATGATTAATGCATAGCATTTTAAATCTCTAAAATGATTTTGATTATGAGTTTCGAGTTGACAAATTGAGCTTGAATGATTTTTCTTTTAACGATTCTTGAATCTTTTGGAATTATGACTTGTTAATACATATTTAATGCTTGAATCAAGTTTTAAAAGATTTCATTTAGCTATAAAGAAATTTTATTGAAATCATGATCTTGACAACTATGACTTCAAACTCTTTAGAAATCAAGATCTTTTACCATACTCCTTTCGTCTTATCAAAAGAAAATTCTTTAAATGAAATGTAACTTGTCTTTTGATTTCTCGAAATTTAATACTTGAATTTTTATGAATTCGTGTCGTGATTCTTATGAAATATGATCTTGGTAAAAAATTCTTATGTATGAATCAAGATCTTGTGTTTGATCTCCTAAGACTTCCACTTGTTATTTCCTAAAAAGGAGACTTGTCAAAATGATTCGTGAACCTTTTGATTTATGACCTTTGGATTCATGACTCAAGATTGAAGATTGAAACATTATATGCTAAAATTGATTTTTTTTTGTTTCAATACTTCCTTGAATGCCTTATGTGATGATTGAAAATTTGATGAAAAAGAAATGTGCTTAATATTTGAATCATTGATTCATTCTTTTATCATGACTTAAAAATGAATGAAAAGAAAATATGTTAGCACTTGTAATCATGATTTGATCCTTAATATTGATATGCTTTTATATATCATGATTCTTGGTTGTATGACATTTATCTTGAATTAAAAATTGATAAATATGAATCTAGATCTTGCTAAAATGAAAAGTTATGAATCATGGATGATATCTTTTGGTTTTGATTCTTGTTGAATTTACATATTGATATCCTTCATGACATGATTTCTCATGTTTCAATACCATCTTGTATGCATCATGTGATGATTGATATATTGATTGATGCAAATTTTTCATTGGTTCCTCCCTTCTTTTCGATATTGATAAAGGGGGAAAAAAATTATTAACTTGTGTATCAAAAGAAAAAATTTGCTAGCTTAAACATTAAGTAGTAAAATGTTGTTATCTCAAGAAAGGCAAAAATCTTGCTCAACTTCGCTTTTTTTTTCAACAAAATTGCTTGCATCCTTGTTACAAATTATTGTTGAATCTCATGCAAGATTATTTGTAGTATTAATCCTCCCTTTCTTTTTGATATTGATAAAGGGGGAGAAGGCTTTTGCTAGATTGCATATTACAAATGAATGCAAAAGTCCTAGCATGCAAAGAAAGCAAAACTTGCAAGCTTGCTCTTCTCAAAAGAGAAGAAAGAAATTACAAAATTACATGCATATTACAAAAGAAGTCAAGAAAATGCACATATTTGAATACAATTTGCTTGTACTTCTCAAAGGAACATAAACAAACTTACTATCATCACGACTAGTGCTATCTTGCCTATTATGATAAACTTGCAATGCCTAAATGTTGTATAATGTGATTAATAGCTAGTGTGTTGTCAAATTTACATATCCTTGAAAACTAACTATAATGCTACTTCTCCTTTTTGTTGATGACATAAGAGGAGAAGTAGATTGATGACTTCATGCAATGTAATGATGCTTGAATATTTTATATATTTGCATGATGGTTTGTAAATTCTCATAACATTGTGATGAATGTTGCTTGGATTTGGGATAATCCAAGTATTCTATCAATGGCATATTGATAGAGGGAGTTTATGTTAAACTCCGAGGAGTTTTGGTTAACTCCGTCAGTCATCAATTAGTTATCATCATAAAAAAGGGAGAGATTGTTGAATCTCGGATTTTGATGATAAAACTAATTGAGTGTGATTTGTGGTCTAACTGCGTGTTGAGTTACGCAGGTCTACTATCGATCAGGATTAGACAGTTGACACTGGAGGAATTGATGTTGCACCGGAGTTAATCACGTCAGGATATTGGATGTCGAGCCAGAGGTTCGGTCGACTATCGACAGGAGGCTTCGTACGTCAGGCATCGGGCCAAGAAGAGCGTGTTGCGCCAAGGATATCGGGATTGCGGAGGTCAATCACCGATTAGGCAACGGACCGCGAGAGAGGATGATGTGCCGAAGGATCGGATGAAGCGCCGACCAATGACGTGCCGGGCAACTGAATGTCAATTCGTGTTGTAATAACTGTCTAGATCGAAGTAGAGTGTTTGTTGTTTGTGTGCAGGAGTAACTACGATAAGGATGAAGACGTAAAGCGAAACAAAGGGTCGAAGTCAAGTGCGATGGATCATTGGGAGTTCGAGTGTTTGATGGAAGTCTGAAGATTCGTTGGGAGTGCTGCCGGAACTGGTCGAGAACGAGTAGGGAGCTTGCCGAAGGGTTTTCGGAAGTTCGCCGGGAGGTTCGTCGGAAGTTCGCGGAGCTTGCCAAGAAAGATCGGAGCTTGCCAAAGAAGCTTGGGGGAACTCGCCAAAATCATCGTGGAGTCCGAGAGCTTGCCGGGAGTCTGCAGGATGGTTTCCAAGGGATCGTCGGAAGACCGCCGGAAGTTCGCCGGAAGCTCGACGGAAGAAGACTTGACTTGCGGACTTTGTAACAGCTTAGGAATGTCTTTAAGTTCATAGTTTGCACATGAGTAGGGCAAGGATTTAAAAAAAATCCTGCCTAAATTCAGTGGGGGCCAACCGGACCTCTACTGGGCCGAGTTGGGCCTTAAACAGGGCCATTCAGCCTTGGCTGAATGGGCTAGGCGGTTGAACCGCTCAGCCTGGGGCGATAGCACCGCCCGGCTACTGTAGCACGCCCGGCTACTATAGCAGCGCTGGCTACTATAGTAGCGCTCTTGCCATCAGAAAGGTGCACCCGGCTCATGTAGCGGTAGCACCCTAGCCGGGGTAGCATCGCCGATTCTTATCGTGAGCGCGTAGCACCGCTGGGTGTGTTCGGTCTGCCAGGACTGACAGCACCGAAAAACTCAAAAGATTCAAATTTTTAGCTCCAAGTTTAGGCTCCAAATTTGAATCACTTTGAGGCTTATAAATACCTCTTCTTTCTCAGCTGAAAGGAGAACCTTTTGAGAAGTTAGAATCTTAGTTTTAAGTCTTGAAAAGTCTTATTCTTGCTAAGTGTTCACCTCATTCTTCTTGTGAAATCTTGTAAGAGTGTGAACCACTTGTAAAGGGTTGTAAGAGGGGTATTTGATCCTTCCCTTCAAAGGATTTGGTAGTGGAAGAAGGAGCCTCATCGAGAAGGCTTGTAAGTGGATGTAGGTCACTTTGACCGAACCACTATACATCACCGCGTCTTGATTGTGTGAGTGTTTAAATTTCTGTTTTATCTCTTTACTTTGTTGCAAGCCTTTACTTTACGTACTCCATTTCCTTTTCATCTTCGTACGCATGCTTTAAAGTTAAAACGCAATCTTTCCGGGTTCAAACGAAACATTGCTTTCATCGTACGAAGTTTCCGAAGCTTGTTTTAAATCGCTAAAAAATCTATCATTTTATCCGCTGCACTAATTCACCCCTCTTAGTGCCACTCGATCCCTAACAATACGGTCTCTCTTCGAGTCTTGCTCTTGTCATATTCTCCTGGAGAACTCTTTCTCTCTCAATCCGAATAACCTTAGTCAAGGATTTGTTCGAGCAAGAACACATGAGATATTCCTCTCATGATACTGAGAGCGGATGATCCTCTATTGACACTCAATAGCCGTCGTAAGGTTGGCTACCACTCCCAATGATCGGCTGTACTAGATCTGGAGCTTTCCAAACCTATAAGTCTGGTATCAAAGAGTGGAGTACTCATATAGGACATCCTTGATGTCTCAAGTCTAAGGACCAGATACACTACTGGGACTATAGAATTACTGTCTGACGTGAGATATCAATAACTATCCAACATTCCGTAGGCAGATCAATCAGTGAACTCATTCTCCAATGAGCACCTGCATTGTACCCTTAGTGTCCCCACACGAGTAGCTATGAGACTAGCTACCTCCATCATATGAATGGGTATACAGCACACCAGTCTATCTGGTTATCTCGATGTCCTTCTCGAGTAACCTATGACCAGGATAATTTAGGGTCTGTGTTTAAAGGTGAATCGGTCTCATTATCGTAATCTCATCACGATCCAATTTCCATTGCACAGATCCAAGGACATCATAATATACATCTAGATAATGTGAGATAATGCCAATAATCATAAGCAAAGAGATTGACGCAGCGTGTTACAAGTGCAATCACTCATGTGATTGGCTTGTAGGGCACCTATAACTAGCAGATATCTCACATCCGAATCTCTACTAGTCGCGACACCTACTATATGTGTGTAATCCTCTAGGCCCAATATCGAGCTAGCCATGAGTTATACTTATCAGAACTCCTTCTGACTTAGTGAATTATTATTTTCATAATAATTCACCTGGCTAATCGACTGCGGATATACTAGACTACTACGTCACAGTCCTTAGACGATACAGGGGAATCTAATTTTTTGGACCTATATATCCTTAGTTACCATGTATCTATAGTCCCTCATACATCTAATATCTCAGAGACCCTATACCAGGCATGGTGCTGTCAGGCCCATATGGTCTCTCCTTGATTCTTGTTCTAATTAGATTTCCCTGGAGAGCTCTTTCTCTCTCAATCCGAATAACCTTGGCTAAGGATTTATTTGAGCAAGAATACATGGGATATTCCTCTCATGATACCAAGAACGGATGATCCTCTATTGACACTCAATAGCCCTCGTAAGGTTGGCTACCACTCTTAATAATTGGTTGTACTAGATCTTGAACTTCCAAACCTATAAGTCCGGTATCAAAGAGTGGAGTACTCATATAGGACATCCTTGGTGTCTCAAGTCTAAGGACCAGATACACTACTGAGACTATGGAATCGTTGTATGATGTGAAGTATCAATAATCATCCAATATTCCGTAAGCAGATCAATCAGTGAACTCATTCTCCAATGAGCACCTGCACTATATCCTTAGTGTCTCCACACAAGTGGCTATGAGACTAGCCACCTCCATCATATGGATGGGTATACAGCACACCGGTCTATCCGGTTATCTTAATGTCCCTCTCGAGTAACCTATGATCAGGATTATTTAGGGTCTGTGTTTAAAGGTGAATCGGTCTCATTATAGTGATTTCATCATGATCCGATTCCCATTACACAGATCTAAGGACATCACAATATATGCAACACGCAAGATAAAGTGATAAAATGCCTAATAATAATAAGCAAAAGAAAGAGTGCATATCAAGTCATAAATACCATCACTCATGTGATTGGCTTGCAGGGCACATATGACTAGCACTTATGAATAAAGGCTTAGCTTAGTCCATGAAGTTAAGCCTGCCCAGCGATGCGATTGGCGTTAGACACATCATCGCTCCTCAATCTAGCCTGTTGTACCTCAACTTAACCTATTATTTAGGGCAGAAATGTGCAACGCATATGACCAGTCCAAGACTTAGGTGAGTTGGTTCAATTTGGGCTAGCAACATAGCCTAATTTTCTCTTCCTTTATTAGTTTGAGCTCTTTAATTGACTAAATTAGATAGGTTTGATCGGTTAAAGTCAGTTTAGGATGATTCCAAACTAACTTGACCAGTTCAATCCTACTTGACCTAATCGAGATCAATCAAATCTAAATTAGACTAGTCTAGAGTGATTCCAAATTGGTTCTATAAGGATTTAAGATTGGTTCTGTTAGGTCATAATTGAATTAAATATGGTTTAAGTCAATTGAGCTATTCCAATTAGGGTTTTGGTTAATTGAGGACTATTAAAAGATTGATGTTTTAAGCCCTTATGATTTGATAAATTTAAAAATTTTCTTTGAAGATATCATTTGAAAATGATTATTGGTTTCCTACTTTTCTTAAATTTATGATATTGATATGATTGTACCATATAGTAGATGTAACTAGGCTAATGGTCTACATTGGAAGTGAAACCTGTGAAAGGAGCTATGGGCCCATCATAGTGCGGAGCCACCGATGGACATAGTCTAGTATATCATACATAAAGCATGGTGTAAATGAATGAATGAATGTAAATGACTGATTATGGATGTTTATGTATCCCTGTCGAGGGTAGGTATGACGATTCCCTTCGAGGATTAGCGGACCATCAGACGTGATGGTTAAACGGTTCCTCCATCTGTTGTTGGGAGAAACTTATCCCCACTTGGGTGGGTGAGGGATACCACTCCATTCGCTGTTAGGAGTATGATATGGATTATCTCCATCCATTGTTTGAAGGAATCCATCCCGTGGAGTATGCCTCTCTATCCGCTGTTGGAAGAGTACACCATCAGGTGTGATGTATGTCTTTATTATCCAATTATCTTGTATGTGTTACATATGGCTGATATATAATTTTACTTAAGAAATTATTATCATTTTTTTAACATAAGTTTTATGATGAATTAATATATTATTATTTCTTATTAAATTATTTATATTTGTTTCACAAATATCTATCAGTATGTGTGGTTATTGATATATTTTTATCTTATATTTATTTTCATTGTAGTTTATAATTTTATAATAGATTTGAAGCTTAGGTGGAAGAGACTTATGATCCTACCAAGAAGATGTGATTTTTTTTGTTAATAAAATAGTTATTATTGTAAAGGCAAGGATTTAAATTCAAGAATTAAAAAAAAGGAATGAGTGTATTCTATAAATTATGAATAATAAAATGATGATTTATTATATTTTATAAATCTAGGATGTGACAATCTATGTCTTCATGAGTAACTTCAAGTGTGTGCCAAATATCATATGCAAATTCACAAGTAAAAACATGATTAAACTCGTTTTTATCTACAACATAAAATAAAGCATTCATAACTTTTATATTTTAAAAAAATTATTTTTAAAAAAAATTATTTCATTCGTTCATTGGTTTAGAAGATTTTTGAAAACTACATTCAATGACATTCCATAAATTAAAATCCATATAAATTAAGAAAATCTATATTCTTGTTTTCCAATAAGTGTAGTCCGTTCTACTAAACATATGAGGACGAGTGATAGAGTGATCCTCTTATATGTTAAAAAATACTATTTAATCTCTCTTGGGTATTATATAATTGAGAGAACTTGATTCTAATACCAACTGTTATGATCATAATGACACTAGGGGGGTGTGAATTAGTACTTTCGAGAAGAAGAATCGATTTGAAAATTTTTATTCGATAAAATAGTATCAAAAAGGTGTTTAAATTTAGACTACAAGTAAGAGTAGTGAATAATTAAATTAGTAAATAATAGCAATAAAAAGCATAAAAGGAAATGCACACCAGATTTATAGTGGTTCGATCGTCCGACCTACATCTACTCTTGATTCCTCTTTACTCGAGGCTATTGGCTTCTATTACCGTTCTTTTTTCCAATGAGCGAAGATCAACTACCATTGTTATAACTTTTTCTCCTTTTCATAAGCTCAGGAGAGAATCTTTATACCCCTTTTTTACAAAAGATCTCTCACCTCCCTTAGAATAACTCATAAACTCAAGAAGGAAGAGGCTCCACACTTTAAGAGTGTTTATAATCTTAGAATGACAAACTTTTCATTCTTTTTTCTTACTACCTGAAGCAAGAAAGAGTGGAGTATTTATAGGCCCTAAATGGCTTAAAAAATGAAGTAAAAAATTTAAATCCTTGGGTTTTCAATGTATTGGCGGTACCACCGCCTGCACTGGGTAGTACTACCACCTGCACTAGGCAATACTACTACCTAAAAGACTCTGTACTAATGGTACCACCGCCTAACATAGCCTATAAGACTATGTTCTAGCGGTACTATAGCTTGACACTGGGTAGTACCACCGTTGACTTTGGTAGTACCACCATCGGGTTTTCTAGAATCGTATACTTTGTACTTTTCAGCTTACAGGTGATACCACCGCCAAACCTAGTGATGTCACCACCTGACCTAACCTTAGGTCACTGAATTGGCCGTCTAATAGGCCCAATTCAGCCCTATTTTAGGCCCACTGGGCTCCTAATTAAGTTGACTTTGTTACACTCTAAAACTAACTTAATTACACTTTAAACAACTTCGATCAAGACAACAATTACAATCATGAAGCCTCCATTGTCCCGCATATCATTTTTCATCTAGCACTTCATCCTCTGGCGCATCGTCCTTTCCTTTGGCGTATTGCTTGACCTATTGGCAAATTGACCTCCTATAGTATCCGATCTTCTTAGCGCAATACTTGATTCTTTCGGCTCGATGCTCGAACTCATGGCACGAAGTCCATCCTTCGACACATCAACCAATCCTCTGGTTTGATGTCCAATCTTTGACATGATACTCTCTGGTCCAACGTTTAATTTTGCTTCATTGATTTACCTTTTCATGATCGAAATTTATCCTACGTCATTTTTCTCAGACACTCATTAGCTCATAAACTTATTAATTGATTTTATCATCAAAATTTGAGATTCAATATATTATATTTTATAAATATAAGTAACTCACAATAAGTTAAAAGTAAAATTTATTATTTAACTTATGACAATACCTTTAGCTTGTATATGATTATTGCTTCTTCTTCTTCTTCTATTATGAAACTTTATCTAAATTCAGTTTAGATATCCTCTTTGCATGATTATTGCTGCTTCTTCTACAAAACTATTAAGAACTTAGTTTTAAAATATCTATCATCTCCTTTTTTTTTCATCTATCTTCATCTTACCTTTTTGCCAATGTTGGGTCATCATCATAGGGAAGCAAAATGATGTTCGGCTCTGCATCCTTATCCTTTTCCTTTAATTTCTTCTTTTCCAAGGGTTCATAGCGAAAAATTAGAACATTGCTTAAAAGTGTCAATCGATAGTAATGATATAATATTTTTTAAAAAATATATTTCTATGATAAACATTAAAAAAATTTAAAGCTAAAAATCAGTCACATAATATTATTCTTGCTAAATAAGATAATATATATTTTTAAAAAAGATATTGACTTCACAAATAGTAATATTATCAACTAAATTTATAAAAAGACCCACATTACATATTCATACACATCCTAAAATTAAATATGATTTTTATAAAATATTTGATCATTATGCTTACTCACGCTCACTTTAAAATAATAGTTATCTTAAATTAGTTTGGATCCCTAAAAAATCATAAATAATTTAAAGCCAAAAGATAAAAAAAAGGTATATTTAAATATGAATAACTTAAAGTTAAATATCTAAATCAACTAACTCTTCCTTGATAATACATGTTTAAGGTATATAATTGGAGATACTATAAACTTCTCAAAGTTTACAAGTCGAGATGAAGGATACATTACTCTCGGAGATAATCACAATAGAAAAATTATTGACATCGAAAATATTGATAATAAATCATGTCTTTTGATGTATTTTTGGTAGATGATTTAAAATTTAATTTAATAAGCATTAGTTAATTTTATAATAAAGGATACAAAATTAAATTTGAATATGCTTGCATCATAGACATATCAAATAAGAACAAATCCTTAATTGCTTTAAAAGTTATAATATTTGTTGTATTGATCTTAATAACTTTCATGATATAACTTATTTTTCAACTTTGAATAATAATACATAGTTTTGGCATAGAAAATTAGGGTATACTAGTATGAAATTGATTTTACAAATCAGAACTAAATAACTTATAAGAGAAATTCCTAACATCAAATTTATTAAAGATAAAATTTATAATATATTTCAATTAAGAAAACATATAAAGAATTAAATCCAAAAATCTAAGTAAATATCTCTAGATAACTACAACTAATTCATATAAACTTATTTGAAAATATTAATATCACAAGTGTTGGATATAGTAAATATGTATTTGTGATTGTTGATGATTATAGTAGATACACTTGGACATACTTCTTGATATATAAAAAATATTTATTTAAATATTTTATTAAATTTTATAAAAAAGTTTAAATATAAGGGTTTTGTGATTTTATCTATTCGTAGTGATCATGATAGTGAATTTAAAAATCATGACTTTTAAAAATTTTATGATTCAAATAAGTATGACCCTAACTTCTCCACTCCAAGAAATCTATAATAAAATAGAGTTGTTGAGAGAAAGAATAGAAGCTTACAAAAGATAATCAAGACCATACTCAAAGAATATAATTTACCTAAATATTTCTGGACCGAAGCAATTAACACAACTTATCAAATCATAGATAGGGCTTTTAGAAGATCATATTTATCTAAAACATTTTATGAGTTATGAAATAACAAAAGAATCAATATTTTATATTTTTAATTTTTTTGTTGCAAGTATTTTATTATGGATAAAAAGGATGCCTTAAATAAATTAATACTAAATTCAATGAAGGTATTAGATACTCTTTTTATTCTAAAGCTTATAGAATTTTTAACAAAAGATCTTTAGACATTAAAAAATTATTTCATGTTGTTTTTTATGAATCTTCTCAATTAAGAAAATTAATTTTGATGGTGCCTTAGAAAATTTTGATGCTAAATCAGATAAAAGTATTTCTCTTGGATACTCCTTTGATACTGAAACTTATAGAGTTTTTAACAAAAGACCTTTGCTTATTAAAAAATCTATTCATATTTTTTATGTATCTCTTTAATTAAGAAAATTAATTTTGATTATGATTATTTTGAACTTAAAAAATTAAATTTGAATAATGATCTTATTCTCAAAAATAACTTTGATATATCTATTTTCGAAGAAACTTTAACATACGAATATAAGTATATAGATGCATATTCTAATGAGTTAATTATTGAGATATATCAAAAAGTATTTAAACTTAATTTTTTTAATTATTTATATAAATATTATTTTTATCTCAAATTGATCCTACATACAATAATAATACTATTAAAGATGATTCATTGGTCTCGACGATACATGAAGAACTAAGTCAATTTAAGAGAAATAAAATTTGAATATTTATTTGTAAGTCTAATGGTCATCTTGTAATTAATATTATATATATATATATGCAATCACTCACAATAGATTATGTAAGGGCGACGTGTATAGCATAACACCAAAGTTAAAACGAGAGACGAAAGACAATTAAGTAGGAGATCAAAACAAACCTTAAGTTCTTAAGGAGTCATCATGTCTATGTATACCCATTTATATTAAACTTATAAGAATTATTTAATTTAATAATTATTTTTATTACATTAATCATAATTTTAACAGGGATATTAGTAATCCCAAAAGTTTTATTTTTAAGAAAAACCTGATATATTTAATGAAATCTTACATTATTTTTCACCTCCAAGAAACTAAACTCAAAATACATGGCAAACCAAATTTAAAAAAAAGGAACTATTAAACTAAACTTAAACACATAGCAAAGCATATCGGAAAAGGACTATTGCACTTAATAGTGTATGTTGCAAATCAAACTGGGAGACGAACATTGTATGAATATCAACAAATAATCATTTTTCTGGATACAAACAATCTCAAAAGCACAAATTATAAATAAAAAAAGGGTTCATGTTTATCATCAAATATTATATAATATATTTCGCATAATAACTGAATTTACAATTGTCGGCTTTCTTGTTTTGTATCGACATCTATTTATATTTTTCTTCCATATTTTATTCTTTATGTAATTATATCTAATCCTCATAACCCATGAACAGAACACACTCTCTGTTCCTCTGCTTTTATTTTCGGGCATGTCTAGTCTGATTGATTGATTGATCCAAGAACAGAGGAGTCGAGACGGAGGCTACTAATCAGAAGTAGACATGGTCGTCATCATCCGCCATCGTTCCCCAGATGGGAGATGAACTCCACGCTGTGTACGCCTCCGTATACGGCGAAGGCAATGCGAACTCCAGCTCTGCGCTGTTGTCCTCCATGACATTGGCAGTGGATGTCGGTAGTTAGAGCAGCGTCGGAGGCGCTGGCATCAGAGGGGCCGAAGGCGTCGTCGAGGCTTCGGTCGCTGGCTCGGAAGCGTGCGGCCGCGGGGCGCCGGTGAGGCTCTGGACCAGCTGCCGGAAGCCTCGAGGATGCACGTGATACACTCGCGGCTTGGCCAGGGGCTGGCGGATGATGCGGAGCGGCACGGGGTAGGGCGGAGGTGGCCGCGGTGGCGGCGATGCGTTCTCCTTCCCGTTTCCTGTGTTCTTCATCGGCACATTGGAGGGGAGGAGGGAAGCGAAGCGGCTGGTAAAACCGATGAGGGAGGGGAATCGAAATATATAGACTCGGCTATTCGGGGCAGCAGTGACGTCACCGGGGCGGCTATTTTCTCGCTATTCCTCTGTCCGCCCCGGCTGCTCACCCCAATGGGGGTACCCTCGTGGTGATTAGGCGGAAGAATTAGGCTCCACGTTGGGACCCAGCTTTGTTTTATCAGGTAAGCCGAGCAAACTCGAGCAGGTGAATCATCGGTCTCGGCGTTACCCGCTGATATGCTCCTGTGGTCGTCACAGAAGGCGACAGAGACCACCTGGGACCCGCACAGAAGGTCCGTCACTCCATCTGGGGAAGTTTGACGACTCGAAAAAAGTATCGTTTTGACGGTCTGCGTATGCTGCGTCATCCAACGCTGTGCCTGCGTCCTGTTCCTGAGGTGCATTACGATTGTGATCCTAGGGAACAGATCATATAATCCAACGGTCGAGATGCGGAGGAGGTCGTTCTTGTTGTTAATGCCCGAACACAAAGCATGAACATCAATTTGTTCTAATCTATCAGAGAGACTGAGTTTGAGAAATTTTAGTCGCATAAATTGCTTTTTTTTTAAGTGTTGTACTTGGTAGCGTCAGTTACTCCAAATCAGAGTTATGACGATTTCATATCGGACACACTTATGATGAACGCACATAATAATTGTGTATAAATAAAAAAACACTTACAATTCAAGGACATCATATTACTAATTGTTAGAAAATAAAAAATAGCATATATAATTAATTATAGGAGTCGCTGCAACTCGTAACACAACGAAACTATTACCATTAATTTTCGGTAACATGGATGCATGAAGAAAGAAGTTTTATGTCCTATTAATTTCCAAGTGATTCATCGATGACGCTACACGTGTCAGCAGCGCCCTCAACCAAGCACTGTTATTACGGCGGGAGTGAGACAGAAGGCGTCTCCGGTTATCAGATGTGCTTCAAGCACGCCACACCGGGCTCGTGTTATCCGACGCCAGCATCCAGAACTGTTTTACTAATAACACGTGCGCCAAGTGATCGGCACGTGACGCAACGAAAGAACGACTACAACGTGTCACCATCACCCGCTTCCCGTTGCCGCTCGGTTGCGTACGTGAGACGCGTGTCACCACTTACGTGCCGTAAGTGGCTTTCTTGACTGACGAAGCGCGATCGGGTGGCACGCAAGCCGTTCGTAGCTAGGATCCTCTGCAACCATTATGCGGACTGATCGGATCCAACGGACCATCTCTCGAGGAGGTGATCGGGCCGCCCGGGGAATGACGGTCAAGATGTGAGATCCGACGATTATAGTTTAAAATTGGAATTGGAGAGACTACGACTTGGTTGCCTGTGACCGGAAATTCCAGGAATTATATGCAGCCGTAGGTAAAATCAAATGCCAACAGCGCGTATACGTAATATTTAAGATCATAAATTGTCCTTCGTAATATTAAAATTCATAAGTTAAATGTTGATCTCCCAGGCACAATTAACAGGATAGAGTTAAGTATAAGTCACATCCAACCATCCACGTGATAACTATAAAAAGAATGGTAACTAGTTCACGATCTCCAAACATAAATTAATACTTAAGTCACATCCAACCATCCACGTGATAACTATAAAAAGAATGGTAACTAGTTCACGATCTCCAAACATCAATTAAAAATACGACACCAGCCATCAATATTCTAGTATTGGGAAATAATATGCTTAGTACCTGGCTACATATCCTCCATCCCCTGTGTCGACGATTTCGTAAAGCCTTTATATTCCAACTTAACCCCCATATTTGCCGAAATAATCCTGACCTTCAATCTGATAGCATCCATCATCTCCTGAACTTGCTCGTTTTCAGGGTCCAACAGTGGATACCTCCTTAGCAGATCTCCTAGTTGTTGGACAGTCTTCTGGAGCCTAGATGAGAATGCTCCCGAGTCAACTTGGATCACTGAGTTCCACACATCAACACAGCCCTGATAAAAGCCCAGCTCTTCCGCAACCTGGAACCCCATCTTCAACCCCACTTCTTTCCCCTCTTCCTTGCCAGCAACCAAACCATCCTTGTACCCGTCCTCGAAACCCTCTTGGCGCAGGGATTCATCCAGACACACCACCGAATCGAAGATGTCCGAAACCTCTGCAAGTTTTTGCTCCATGGTAGTGACGGTGACACAGTCTGGGTTGTGATGAAGCACCTGAGGATAAGCTCAGCAAATTCACTTTAAAATCTGTCTTTTTAACTTCTTTTCCATGACTGTGAAGTAAAAAGAGGCCATCAACAACAACAAGACAATCTTGCAGCAAGAATAAACAAACACATCAAAAAAGTCTTTTCTTTTCCATAAAATTTCAGATTTTTCGCATTTGCTTGTCGGCACTCTATCTCCAATCATCTGTATACTGATGTTGTACATGTATTCATTCTCCTCAAGCAACATTGTAAAACGATAAGAAGGTCGAATAGGTGAACTTATGCAGGAAGGGGAAACAGGCGCTAAATTATACTATAGAAGAAGATTAAACCCAAGACTAATGCAATTCTATGGTAGATGGTTTTGTTTCGTGCACATCCATCCATAGAGATAAGGGAAGAACGTTTCCGTTCCAAACTAATTAGCAAATCAAGGTCGAAGAAATCAAAGGGGAGACCGGAACAAGAACCATAATATGGGAGAGAGTTCGGGAAGAAAAAAAGAAGGCACCTTTTCGTTCTCCGGGAGATGGAGTAACAATGACTTGCTTCGACGATCGCCTGAGGTGGATACGAGGCGAGGGGAGCCAAGCTAGGGCTCCTGTTAGGGCTACAAGATCGAAGGATCGAGTCCGGTTCATTGGGTCGGGTCAATTCTTGGACCGGGACGTGGAGGACCATCAACTTGGTCCCGATTCCAAAATTAGGGCTGGGGAGATTGACATACCGAACAAGAGAATACAATGAGCGATGATCAGTACACGAATCGAACAAAACGAGAGAAATTTGAAGGAACGCCAACCGATCAAGCGTCGAAGAGATGGGAAAGAATAGCAAAATCATCTTTGATTCACCATCAGCTCAGTGGTGGCGATGACATGCCGAGCTCCGTCCCGGAATCAGCAGTGGGCGGGGCGAGCGAAACGCTGATGCAGGAGCCGCAGGCAACCCGATGGAATCGATCGACGACTGCTTTATCTCGCACTCTCGCCAGATCAAGAATGGAAGTATCACCCGGTGGTCCAACCGACCACGATATACGTGTCACCCGGTTCGAGTCGCTTTTTTTTTGTTTGATTGAACTTAGCGATCTTAACCGGTTCGGTCTATCTGACAAGCGGGTCGAGTCGAACCATCTCAGATAAACTCGGAATGCAAATTGATATATGGAAATAGCATTATATTGATTTTGATAAAACAAATATATACTTTTCAACTGTAATTTACTGGAAAACAACAAACCAACAGAAATAAGCAAATTAGCATATTGGATTACACTTGCAACTCTATTATTGCAGAAATTTTCATAGCACAGATTTCAATACTCCTACAATTAATTCCACAAAAATATAAATAAATTCCTGGTAAATGAATAGTTGCCAGCTCATACTCTACCTCGCCACTTCAACTTGAAATGGGAACTGAGAAACATCCAAGAAAGACGATCAGAAACAACAACGAAAAAAGCCACTTAAAATTATATAAAAATAATAAAGTTATTTGATCTATAGATATAGAGCATTGCTAAACAGGGAAGAGAGTGAACAAGATGGAGTAAACACCACAATCTGCATCAATTTACCGGAGACATGCTTGCAGAATTACGAGCAACTGATACAACAAAATCCACTTCTCAACACATTTCCCTTGCAAAAGCTACAATTACATTTGCTCTGTTGGCAAAAGCCTCTAGTTGGTGAATGAGCAGTAGCCATGGTTATTCAGAAGCTTAAACCTGTCCAGAGATCAACTCCATGCTGCTGCAGATGTTTTCAGAGCTCTTATGTATGGCAATGCTAGCATCCTTCTAGATCTCTCCACTTCAAATACACCAGCCCTGCCCGGTAATGCGTGTAAGCCCCAGCGACGACCAACACATGGAAGAGCTGATGACTGTGCCCGGCGATGTCGAATTTTCCAGGCATCCATCGTTCTGGAATTCGCGTGGCATACACCAATGCACCAAGGCCATAGAGCAGACCCATCAGGATTTCATAGCCCGTCGTGTGCAGTGCCTCCGGTCGATGCCAGAAAACAAACAACTTGTGCAACACAGGGATCACCCCGGATACACCCATTCCGAAAAACAGACTTGCCCTCATAACTCGAAACTCAGGCCTCTGAAACACTGGAAAAAGTGACACAGCAATCATGGCAATCCCAAGAGTGGTGATAAAGCCGAGGTAGATATTGCAGAAGAATGGGTTACACATGAACGAGTAGTACACTGGGGGATAGAACGACGTGGAAATGAGGGCAGCAATCCCAGCATAGTCAATGCGGAGCATGACGTACGCAAGGCGACGGGAGTGGCACGACAGAAGGTGACATGTGCTGCTTGCAAGAAGGCAGAACATTGCCCCACCTAAGAAGGCGAAAAATGGCCACCGTGAAATTGGCCGTACCACCAGTGGAGCTATAATGTTAGCCACATCATCCTTCATGGCTGACTGCATTTTCAACATATCATGTAACTTTGGTGAGTATTCGCATAAAAATTTTATTTTCTTTTGGATTAGCGCAAGGCATTGTTGAAGAGAAAACTACTTGTGCATACATAATTAATGCATGTTGATATACCAAAAACTGCTACTAAGACAGGCATGTTGATATCAAGACTAGAGGTTTTGATGTGAGATGAGTGCCTATGGTACAACTGTTATCCTTGCAAAAGAAGCACACTGATGTTCACTATCAGTGGTGGCAAGAGGAGAATGCATTCTGCAAGTTTTCTTGTCAATAATAATATTAGGTCCAATATAACCATTATTTCCAGTGGCCTGTGAACAAATTCAAGATAATGAAATGAGAATTTACCAGAACTGATACATTACTGTAATTAGCATGCGCATATCTGTGAGGCAGACAATTTGAGAGAAGTTGCAGTATGTGCCAGTGAGATAGAGATGGAAGCATGTCCATAGAAGCCAAGGATGTCTTCACTTCATTCTTTAATCTTTGTAAATGAGATAGGTGAGGCAGTGAAGGAAGACAGGCTACAAGTTCTGATTGAATCTTTTGCAGATCAGCTTTCTTCAGTACATCTGGCAAATGCTGCAGCGATTGAAGATCTACAACCTTCGGAACTTGCATTGCAGTGTATACGGTCAGAGCAAGAAAAAGAAAGAAGCCAATCAAGTGCCTGAAACATTAATGCATGAGGTGTCAAAACAGATTAGTAAGGAACAGAAGGCAGTGAAATGAATTTAATCAACAACATAAAGTGATCAAAAGTGTACATTGTATAGCCAAAACCATATATTTGACCTCCAGATATATCTAATAGCCGGCATCGTCAAGCTATATTTTGGATTATAGAACCATCAAGATATCAAATCAACCATTTGTTCAGCCATAAAATGAGGCTTCCATGACAAATGTAGCTTTTTCTCTCTCTTTTTCAATATTAAGAATTCAGATCATTCATATGGAGGAATTTCTTTGAAATAAAAGTTGACTGAATCTATTACCTTGATTTTCTTGAACAGAAATTGTAAAAAGGGCGCCACCAAAACAAACCTATAATGTCGATCGCGTGTAGAATTACAGTTCATATTGCAAAATCCTTCACTATAAGCAAACAGAAATACAATCCACAAAAAGAATTGCAAAATTCCCTCTTAGTGTAGCAACCGGTTGTTCGATAATAGAGAAATATTTTGATTGGATAGTTATCAATCACGAAAGCTTTAGTTGTCAGGAAAATGTCCAAGTTATATTAAACGCCAACGTCACTTGATTCACGAAGTTGAACCCGAAATAGCATCACATCAATTGGGATAAAACCCAATTCGTTTGGTGCTGCTACTTTTCACCAGTGTTAATCAATTTCTCTTTGCATGATCTGACCAAACGCAGACAGAACGAATATCGATAAACTCGTTTCTCAAGGAAGTCCAGAATCAATAATGAGAGCTTTAATCTGCTACCGAGTAATCAATCAATACGACCTCCATAACTCCAAACTCTCTTCTCTTCAAATTACACATCATCCGTGTGAGACAGGATCAGAACAAAGTCGAATTCTATGCCACATTCCATGTTTGTGATCAATGGCACCAAAAATACCTTCAGGCATGAGTGTACGCTTCTATACGACCAAAATTGAATGAGAAAAGATCAGATCTTTATGGAATGAATCATCGGGGAAAGTCTTACGTCCAGACATTGAGCGTCTCGTTGTGGATGGTAAAAATGCTGAGGAAGATTTGCTTCAGCGGCCACTCGGCGCGGTAATACCCTAATATGTACTCATTGTCCTTGAGGTAGCCGGGCAGAGAATGGTACTCCACCAGCTGGTACTTCACTTTCTTCCACAGCGGCCGCCCCTTACCCTCCTTCCCTCTGGGAATGGACCCGGTCGGCGGCGACTCTCCGCCCTCCGCCGCCATTGCCGGAAGCCCAGACGCCAAGAAGAGGAGGAGGAGAAGGAACAAAGCTCTCGGCTATGAGGCTTTAAGCCGAGGGCCGACGGATCCAGGAGTCCTAATTATAGAAGAAACAGACGATGTTGGGGACGATCGCCACGTTGATGTCGCACGAGACACGGACAACGCGACAAGAAAGGATTAAAACGAGAAGGATGCTTCTGTTCATTCGAGATGGGGTTTGCACAAGGGAATCGCGAACGATGTGTTCGCTTTCGATTCGTTACATCAACTCTTCAATTTTGTATATAAATCCCTTATCTTTTTGTATTTTTTGTGCGAATTCATTGGATCCAAATTCGAAAGGTTGATCCTATTTTCCCTTTTTTTTATTTTCTTTTTTTTCCAGAGAACGTTCTTATTTATCATAATCTTAAAAATATCTCTAAGAAGACTACTACAGCAGGCATGTTATCACAATGCCATCGACCATGACATCGAGTAGTTAGGATATATAATATTTTTGACGCCTCAACCAAAATACTATAAATACATTTGAGAAGACATAAGCAAAATAGACTCAAAATCTAATAAATATAAATTCATATGCAAAAATAAGATTCTAAATAAAATAACCAAATATAATAATTTTTATATAAACTATAAAATTTTTTAATAGGCTTACGGTGTTTTGAAAAATAGTAAACCTATTCAAAAATACTATTATCAAGAAATTAGACCAGTTCTCCTATGGATCGATCCGTAGTGTATATATATATAACCCTTCAGTTGTCTTGGCAAGAGATATGTCAAGAATTATGATATATATATAGAAGTACATCACAAGAAAAGCTAAATTCCTATATGTTTTAGTGCAATTAATATATAGAAAAATAAATATTCGAGCCAAATTTAAGAAGGAGATTAATCGGATTGCACTATTGCACTGGCAATGTGAAGGCCAAAAAAAGGGCTGATGCAGAAAGATGACTTCCACCACAAAACAAAGTGCTTAGACAATAAAGGTTACTCATCCATCACACGCTGACAACAAAAACAACAACGTAGAACAGTGTTTGTTGCCACAAAAGGATTCAGACAAGGATTTTTCTTCTCTCATGTGTGAAGCCTTCATGTTCATCTTCTGTGCGCGCTTCTCTTCCTCGTAGATACTTGTAGTAGGCAAACTGCAACATGATCTGTTTGGCAGGCGAGTTAGGGTTTGCATGCAGAGACAAAGTAGGTTGCCATCCAAGAACCTATAATGAAGCAGGAAGAGAAGGATACAAGTAAGTCCAGAAGAATGCAGACTACGGCATCCAGCAGCCATGGTGCATTAGCTCCAACTCTTTCCCACGCGACACTTCTCACGAGTATGCTGCAACAACAAAGATTTCCATGTGAGAGCTTACTTACCGTAGGTTGCTTTCTTTTTTTTCTTTTTTCTTTTTTATGATGATTAAGATTCGAGAGAACCTTCCCACGTAGGTTGCGTTTGCAGCGAGTGCAAACATGAACATTAGAGGGTTTAATCCCTACCAAAACATGCGTCAAAGTGATCACACAAGTTATTCTAATTAACATGCTAATTAAGAACAAACATTGCTAACTCGAATTAATTACCTCGACGCTCCCACGCTTCATCTGTTTCACATGCATGCATGAACCCCAATCAGCAATCATAACAATAATAATTATTTAGTATTCCTGTTGATTGAAGTTACTCACATTTAGATATATTTGAGGTAAACGACCTCCCATATAAATGGCGGCCATAACCCAACCTAATAGAAGGCCATAAAAGTTGCCTTCTAATGACTTCACCTCTGCATCCTGCAGTATTAAAAAGGAAGAATTAAGATGAATGTTTTAATCATTATTTCTCGATTTATTTATATGCTTTTTGATGGTATATATATACCTGCAACGTTCTTCCTTCAGATGATATAATGTTCATTTCTCTGACAGCTTTAATTTGATATGGTAATCCGACGAAGCCTGCAACAAATGTTCCATAGCTAACCTGCCAAAAGAAGCTTATTCGTGCGTGTGCTTGATTATATTGGCGTAAAAACAATATAATTAGCCGCTATCTCTTGTTGATGGAGTCACTGCTACTTCTTGGAATCTCTTTGACACCATCACGATCTAAAAGGTTAAGCAAGATAAAAGGAGCAGCAGCACGATAAAAGATGTTGACTACCCAGAAGAGGAGAAGGCGATGGATAAGCAGTTCATGTACTTCATCAATGGAGATGGACTGATGTTTAGCATGTAAAGAGAAATTAAGATTGCAAAGTTAAGCAGATCCATAAGTTAAAACCTGTTCTTCAATCTTCTCAAGTAGGGTTCTAACTATCGCAATTAGCTTCATTCAGCTGTAGGAATGTTAGCTTATCCTCGTATGTGCCTTTCCTAGAGACAACTAAGGACAGTCATCGCATATGACGGAGGCTGGTGTGATCCATGGGACCTCCACGATCAACCAATTCCCATCCTTATCCACACAGCAGGAGATCGGCTTCACTTCCCCTATTAACCGGATGAGAGCGTTATCCACACACATAAGCACGTAGTACTTACTGAACGTGAGAATGTCGTCTTCTTCCGTGCAGCGGCCCCGTGGCGATGAGCTGGCGAGCCCTCGTCCTCAGAGGAGGAATCATGGAAGGCCAAGCCCGCTGATGGACCACTCCGGACCCCGAGATAAGACGCTCCCCCACACGACGGTGTCCCGCTGCTGGCCAAAGACCTCGCTGACCTGTGAATGCTTGACGACGACCCGATCAGCTCAGAGAACCATGCATGCATTCATGTTGTGTTGATCGAGAGATACATGTGCACATACGTGTAGGATACATCGGTGCGTGGTGATGCTTTAGCTACGGCAGTCGTGGGTATGGGACGGCTCCGATCCTCTACCTTTGGATCCAGAGGTTGCCCCTTATCTTCCTCCTGAAGAATGAAGTTATACAAAGGTCAGCAGTGGGACAAGAACATCCACAGCTGAGAGAAGAAGGGCTTGTCATTACTTACTTCTAGGGGTGCATCACAGCAATTGTTCTGCCACCATCGGAGCCAGTAGTCGTAGTACAGCGTCTGCAGCACCAACACCACGGTAGTGGACGTGTACAGCTGGTCCATTATCATGGAAGGTGTACGCCTAAGTTGCGTGAAGTTGATTAGATCAGAGCACTCCACCAGAATGGCTTACCAGAGCCGTGTAGAACTGGGTTGGCAACTGCAACACCATGCAGACCATAGTAAGCAAGATAACACCCAGTAAGATGAACAAGCTAGGGCTGAAACCTAAACAGGCTCACCGTGACTGGTTCGAGAAGGCAACCGACCAAGTTGAAGACGTCACTGCGGAGAGAAAAAGAGGCTTACAGCAATTATTCATCTCAAGTCCGCCAGTAATGAACTCACCTGCTGCACATGAACTCACCCGATGACCCAAGTTAGGAGCAGGGCGAGCGAGACTCCATGGCCAGACTTGGTCTGGAAGTTGGTGATGAGCTGAGGGATCTCCGCCATTCCCCAGCAGAAGAGACTGATCATGCCCAGCCCAAACGATATCTCGCCGCTCAAGTTGCAGACGCAGTCGTCGAAGTACTTGTTGATCCAGCCGACGCAGGCCTTCTGCTTCTCGGAGCAAGAAGCCATTGCGAGAGACTTCGCCATCTTTCGTGGAGTTGGCGTTGGGTTGAAGGTGGGTGTGGTTGCTGGAGAGGGAGAGAGAGAGAGAGAGAGAGAGAGAGAGAGAGAGAGAGAGAGAGAGAGAGAGAGAGAGAGAGAGAGAGAGAACAGTCCTGATAGTATGAATTGTGGAGTGTACGTCTGTGACCGAGTGTCTACATATATATTTAGAAATTGATCTAGTTTGATCAAAATACGAAATAAATAAGATACAAGATTATAAGAACTAAAGATTCATATCATGACCAAAAAAAAGGACCAAAGGATATGAACGGGTCTCCGGTAACAACACTTCGATGCGATGTGTAGGCTATTGGAGGCCTTTTCTAGCCCATGAATAACCCAATAATAAAGTGTCATGCAAACAAGTCCCTCGATTTCAAGTTATGCAGTGTTCTTATACAAAAATTCATAATCCATGCTATATTTATGGGATTTTACGAAGACAGCTATCCTCTGTAAAGATTTCGATTGAGGAAACTCTGCAAATTAAACATATTTAGTTAACAGATGCAAACTAAAATGTGAATGTTGGTTTAACAGCTTATCCATAGAACTCCTATTTCCCCTCCACCTTTCTAATGTAAGAAGAAGAAGAGGGTGGTGATGATGATAATGACTCAAGTTATTAAGATTTTAATGAACATCAATACAAATGCAACCCAAAAGTCTAAAAATGTGACGGGTCAAACTCAAAATATGTTATCCGATTCTATCAATTCTTTTATGGTGTGTTACTATTTTTAGTCCTCTCACAATCCTCACATCAAACATTAATATGATTTCTTTTAGAAGTCACAACGATGCATTTCAAAACAAGTTGACATTACAAGATTAAGCTCCTGTGCTGCAATTTTCGTTGCATCTGTGGGGAGGGGGGGGGGGGGAAAGATTAGACCTACCTCACCTACCAAAATTAAAGATTCCATCCATCGGCAACTGCCAAACTCTTCACAAGGGAAAAGCTCGAAACTTGAAAGAGATTGTTCCCTTGAAATTATCTTTCCTTGTGCCAAGCTGAATTAAGAGATGGAGGACAAGAATCACCAGACAAGTTACCCTTCCACTGTGGAAAGCTGGAGTTACATCACTGTCTGTCGTTGTCTTACCATATTTAAACGACCATTAAGGGCTTTCCTCTACCCTGCTTCAAAGTGCAATGGCATCTCCTAACATATTTATGGAGGACCAACTGACGGATGTGCTCTCCTGAGGATTGATTCGATTCAATCTCTTCACCTACAAGCTCATGGAACGAGAAGATTTAACAAAGGATCTAAAGCAACCTGAAAAATAAAATCAAAATTAAATGTGTCTCCTCACTCGATTAGCTTGTTCTACAAGATGTATATTTATGTAGGTGGCTTTTCAAAATCGTGGGAACGGAAACGACGTGAAGATTGACAAAGATAAGATGAAATCTGAAAGATGAGCATCGAATAGCACCATTTCACATTTATGGCACATGTCGTGTCCAAAGGTTGATGCAATGGACCTCGCTAGTAAGGGCACTCCTGATCCTCCTCGGACTTTGATGTGAGACTCAATATATACGGATTAACCAGTGTCTTTATCAACCTAGCCATCGCATGAAAGTTCTGGCTGCGCAAATGAACTCTCTCTCTCTCTCTCTCTCTCTCTCTCTCTCTCTCTCTCTCTCTCTCTCTCTCTCTCTCTCTCTCTCTCTCCTTTTCTTACCCTCACTATTCCTTTTGTTTCACTTTTATTACCATAGGCTATGAAAAGGAGAGGGGTGGGGCTGGTGAATCCACCAAGCATACCAGGTAGTCGGGGCCATCCGTCAGAAGAATAATGTTGTTGCTCGACTCTTTAAGGTACTCTGGGAAGAAAGTGACTAACTAGCTAGGAAGGACACTGCTACATGTCAATTTTAGAGTGTAAACCCCAGTGAGATAAAGAACTTGATGATTAAGACTAGAATTGCACATACAGTCTGGAACAAGTAATGTTTACCATTGAGCCTGCAGATCTAACCAAATTGGAGACCTCATCCGCATGAGTTCAGAAACTTTCACCTCCACTCAACTCAGTGATTCATTCATGCAAGTACATTGCATGTGATCTTACCAGTCATGCATCACAGTGCACCTGCCTTTCAAGTCACCCAATGATTAGTTGGGTGTTGGTGTCACCACAGCCACTGATGGACCTGCCCTTCTCCTTCTCAAGTGTGGCATGATATCAAGTGCAGTAGACCCATGACAGGAGGGGCAAATGGGCGAGATATGACTTTAGATAAAGTGCTAAAGTTGAAGCCACTAATCAATCATGCAGTCCTCAATTTTCGAGGGATGAAAGCTTCTGATTGAGACTTTTATCCATAGAAAACAAGATCGAAACTGTTCATCACCAACACCAACACCAATTAGACTAAGATTCACTGAATGACCCATATATACATACGGATACAAAGTCATTTTCCTGTCATATTCTTTGGGCTCACTTTACCAAGTTGAAAAGCTTGGCGGAGGTGATAACTAGTTGTCTTCTATTCTGAAGGCGGCAGATAGATTAGTGGCATGGAAAGGCTTGTGATCATTGGCGGTGCTTTGTCATCCATACTACTGTGTCACATTAAAAAATGGACATAACGCGTGGATGTTTTAGCTGCAAGAAGTAAAGATGAAGGATCTTGATTTATTTGTTAAGACCATAGATAATGTTTAAGCTTCTAGATGGAATGACAGTAAATGTGTACATCTTCGTAGTTTAATATCGGTAATACTGTTGGCATGTTTCCTAACATATAAGAATCTAAACGATCAAAATAACAAGAAAATAATGAAAACGAAGATAGATTAACCTGACTGAATGATCTGGTGAATGCTTCCAAAAGATACATAAAAAGAAGCTTTTGATGTCACCAAGGAAGGCAAGTAGAAAAATTCGCTCTTTGAAATAGATGGCTGACACAGCCTAGAAGCCATCCCAAGTCTTTCATATGATATGTTTGGCACCTTTGACACCTAAACAAATCGCCCAATCTTGACTATTCCATGGATTGGGCATTAAACAACAAAGATGTCTCAATCAACGGTAGGAGAGAGTAGGCTGAACCAAGGAGGCGAGGTTTGGTGAGGAGGGAAGTCACAAGCCTTAGGAACCAAGTAAAAAACGCATTTTACGTACATCAAGTATACCTCTTGGTGTCCTGGAATGTTATGCTTACAAGCAAACAAGCACTTGATTCTAAGTTGTCACACGAGCCCCTCTCAACACAATTTGATTGCTTACCCTAAGAAAGAAGCAAAGAATCTTGGACTATTCAGTGGACAATTCTGGCCTCACGCAAGAGGAACTACCGAGGGTTTGTGTTAGACTAGTAGAGGAGAAGGGAGATCGTTTTTATGATGTGAAACAAAATTGTCGGAGGTGAGTGCTATGAGTTCAGAAAAGAGGCGAAGGGTGGTGGTGTGTGTTCCTATGATTCAAGGTAGGGACAGTGTGAGCTGCCAACAACTGATGAATGGCAAGTAGCTGGTGCTGGTGGTGTTGCCTTTGCCTTCTTGTGAGGCCAAGAAAGTAGTGACAGGCAGTGATGTGTGCGTCTGTAGGCCATGAACGAGACAGCTGAACTAACGGCGATTGCCTTGTTTGTTCCACCTGCATGGTCCCCGGGGGTGCAGCAACCTCACAAGAGATGAAGCAGACGCGGTTCATGTGGCTGCAGACCCCGGCGACAACGACCACCGGAAGACGATCATGACGGCGGCAGCCGCGGCCATGGTCGAGAGAGAGAGAGAGAGAGAGAGAGAGAGAGAGAGAGAGAGAGAGAGAGAGAGAGAGAGAGAGAGAGAGCAGAAACTCATCGATTAAATCTTTATTTGTAGTTTTTAATATAATTTTATCTCTTTTTATCTATCTTTTTACCATCAATTGTCACTGTTTCGTCTGATCCATTTTTCTTCATTTTTCTCACTACTTTGAAACATAATTCTTTATTCATTCAGTCACATATTACGGTTACACCTCATCTATCATAATCATAATATTATTGATCATGGTGCTCCATAAATTAACTTGTGTAGAAATTCATGAAAAAATAATAATTTTATTTTTCTCTATTAGAATATTAAATTAAAATTTATGATTAAATAGAATTTTTATTTAAGAGACTTCGTCAAGATTGGAGTTCCCTATCATTGTTAGAGTCAAAGTCTTAAGTCCACCCCTCTACAAATAAAAGACTTATGTAATGCTTGAAGCATGCATAATTAGAATGAGAGATAAAGATCTAAAAAAAATCCAAGATTGAGGGTCTGATAGTTTATATGTTTTCATCTTTGCTAAGAATTTTTAATTTTTGAAGTTTCTATATTCTCTATTGTTTCTCTTATATAATTTGTTGATGCTCATCATCATTCTCAAGAGATTTCTAACATAGTATCAAAGTGGATTTGATCATCAAGGTAAATAGGATCTTGAAGAGATAGATCAAGAAAAAACAATCTACCCTAACAGAGGGTAGTTTGCTAAGAAAGAAATGGGCGTTGCGAGTGCCTATTTTATCATATCGAGAGCCTCTCGTTGATTAAATTCTATTAGAGAGAAAAAAAATCGGTTAGAGAAGAAAATAGAAATGTAGAGAGAGAAATAACACTATGGAGAGAAATTGAGAGAAAATCCAAGCAAAAAAAAAACTATAGAGAGAAAAATCAAAGAAGAGAGAAAATCTTACAGTGATAAGAAATAATTACAAGGAGTAGATCTGACCATGACAATTCATCAAATAAGATAACATGCTAAGATTAAGAAAATAATTGATGGATTATAGCAAAAGAAAGATAAGCAATGGAAGTTGATAGAGAAATATTAATAAATTAAAAGTTTAATCACTTTCAAATGAGAAGATTGAACGCATGGATGATGAATTATTTTGGATCTTACTATTATCTAGATTTGATGAAAAAGATTACTAAAGATAGAAAAGTTATCTTGGATGCTTTTGGTTGTTAGAAATCATAATGATATTAGGGTTTTTTTTTTCGAAGATGAAAAAAAAAAGTTGGTTTTTAATCAAGAAGAAGATAAAAGAGCAAGCTTACCTCTCAAACAATATAAGATGCAAGCATTATTTCATGAATTTCTATAGCTAAGATAAAAAGAGAAGGTTAGTTCATCTTAGAAGTTTTTTTTTTTTATGAAAAAGGTATATATCCTCCTATATCATCCCAAAGTAAATAAAAAAAATATACAACACAAACTATAAGAAAGTAAAGATATGTCAACAGAAAAAGAAAAGAAAACGACCTCATTAAATACGACAGATTTCCCTAATAGTATTCTTACTCAGATTGAAGATGTCGAGATCATGCAAAAAAAAGTAAGAATTAGACCGTCATATAGATAGTACTAATTTTATTAGAACGGATATTTTATCTTCCTATATAATAGAAGAATTTACAGAGTCAATAATTAAAGAGTCAAAAGATAATGTTGCTACTCTAATATGAAGATCATCATTATTCAAGATCTAAAAGCTATAAAGACTAATGAATAATCAATGATAAAGAAATTAGATATATGATTGTGTTGATTAGATTATTTTGATGCTTGAAGATTGGTTCAAGAAATCTAACAAAATTGATTTCAAACAAATCAAAGTTTTACTATTGATCAGGATAGATGGAGCATAAGAATAACTATTGTGGATTGTGTAGCTCAGAGTTTAGATATTTCAAAAAACAGTACACAAAACAACAATGTGAAAGGAGATTACAACAAGGTTTTCCATAATATTTTTTTGTAAAATTTAATTTAGGTGAGAATATAAAAACATTATATTAAATTCTATAATTATATATAATTTTTATTTATGAGTCCTAGTCATGAGAGAAATCCTTATCATAGTTGGAGTCTTGAATTCATGCCTCTATAAATAAATAGTTTACATAATGTTTTAAGCATAAAAGAGACTCAAAATCAAATATATGGGAGTTTCTAAGTTTTCATTTTTAACAAGAATTGTTAGTTTTCAAAGTTTCTATATTTTTCTCAATTATCTCTCTTATATGATTTGTTGATGCTCACCACCCTTCTCGAAGATTTTGTACCCTCTTCATGTATTTCTCTTCTCATTATAAAATGCTTTTGCAATCCTAATTTGTTGAATCGTGCATCTACAAGAAAAATAGACGTATGCATCATGTCAGCATCAACTCATTAATGACACAACCTAATCCTAATGAAGTCTTTGCAATTGACCCCGAAATATTTTGATTTATCGATGACCTCATAAGATTAAATATAATAATAATAATAATAATCTGATATACATACATTTTATATGATTAACCCAAAGGATAAGATGTCACCATCTTGACTGGGCTAAAGTTGGCATGCCATCCTCCGTAATTAGTCACCCATTCCTAGAATATAAAAAAAAAAAGAACTGTTATTTGACGTAATAATTTTAATGTTGATGGTGGTTTGTCAATCAACAATTAATTGGGCATGCAATTGTTGTTGTTGTGGAGTGTTGGAGGGGTGTGATTGGAGATCACATTGTACCTTGATGTAGACCTTTAAATAAATGCACCACATATGAGTCCAAAACATTTGGATCCCACCTCAAGCTATAGGTAGCTTCGCATTGTCATTCCCCATCACTCCCTGCCATTGTCCTAAATCACCATCCAAATCCCAACAAGCCATATGGAGTGGCAAACATCTCATTTGCATAACCCAATTAATTAAATTAATTTTCATAAGATAAGATAAATTGAGAGGTTAGAGTCAATAAACATCTAGTTTAGATAGCATGTGGCACCGTTGTAATGACATGTAACTAAAAGGCATGTAATTTAGTTACTGGTGTAATCAAATTGGCTATTTGAGTACACTCCTTTGCTTTGACTTTGTAGTACAATTAGATGCGACTTGATTGCGAAAGATTACCTTTAAGCAATTATAATTGTTTTATTAGTAATATATATATATATGGTCATTTATAGGCAGCATCTTGCAAGATCACATCTCGTACTGTTCCTCTATTCTATGAATATGGTTGGTTTTCCAATAAGCTTCTCTTTTTCTTTTTCTTTTTTTTTCGGTCATTGAATTAAAAAACACTGCACTAGACCTTAGCTAGCTAGCAGATCGATCAGTCACATATCCTAGATCACACTAAAAGCTATGATTCTTTTCTTTTTTAATTATTTTTAGAACTATTTTTTTCTTAATTAAAAAAAATACTCGGCTCATAAAACAATCCATGTAATCTTAGTACTATTCTCCATCACATAGCTCTCATCACACTGATGGCGAAGCGATTTTATAATTAATTGATGATGGAAAATTTCCTGCAAGAATTAAATGAGAAGATAACAACCCAACAAAAAGGGATGCTGGTAAAGCCAATGGGTAGCGATTTTGGTCCCTCCACACAATCGTCTCCACTATTGCCACCAATCAAAATTTAACAGGAGAGGTGGGCCCGGACGAGGGGAGGCGAAAAAAAAAAAAGGGGGTGGGAGGCGCTTTTGAGGGTCCATATTAGTATTCCATTGGCATGTGATCTATGTGATGCTTTAGGGGATGTGATCATGGTGATGGGGGGTGGGAGATTGAGGTAGTGCTGCGGTGGTCCTCTTTTGGATTTAATTGTTGTGCTTAGATTAGGAAGACACGAAGAAGACGAGTGAGAGAGAGTGAGAGAGATGCACGTTGGAGCAGTCTCTTCTCCAATAAAAAGGATCAATGTATCGTTATAAATATAATTTAATCGACGCACATGAACAAATAATACTCAAATCATGGAGGATCGATTTTACCGTTGCATCAAAAAAGTTAATTTCGTAAAAAAAAAAAAACGATGCAGATGAACTTAATTATGGTGTGAAACACCTGCACAAATTATGGAATGCATCCACATCCAAGCGGTTGGATGTTACCATCTCCCGCCTCCCACCCTCTCGCATGCCTCCAATTACGCTCCTAATATTCGATGTTATGATTGCTTCAAGGCCAATGCTGGCTTCCGATTTGATCTCTGAGATTAACTTCCAAGGGATTCGGCTCGGACCGATTTGGATGCACGTGACCCGTTCGACGATTAGGCTGACCGGAGACCTGCAGATGCACGCCGACACGACCGAGTCGTGATCGAGGTAGGAAGGCAGGCGTGCGTGACCCGACGCAATGTCCGAATCACCATGGCCGAACATATTTGGTCGAGCGACCGACACACTGCTACCTGGCGAGGACCACCTGGATCGGACGGCACCACAGCTCCGATCAAGATCGAGTCGTCTTTGGGCTCCATGCCAAACCCCCTTTATGGCTGGGACTCACACCACCTTGTCTTGGCGCCCAAATCGCAGAACTGCCCTCCCCTTCCTCTAATCTACATGGCCACTGCACAATAAAGAGAAGAGAAAAGGAGGAGCCTTCATGGCTGGACTCTCAGCGCCATAAAAGAAAGCAGAGGAGAGCAGCAGCCAACCACCTCGGTTGTTCTAATAAAGGACAGGGCTCATGCGGTCATTTATCGTTTTGGAGGTGGAGTCAAGTGGGAGAAGAAGAAACGAGAAGACCTTTTTTTTTTTTTTGTTTCTAACCCTTTTTAATTTCTTATTTCTTCAACTACTGGTGTTTATGTAGGAAGAGGAAAAGATAAGGAACTGTGTATAGAGAAGGAGGAGAACAGCGACCTTCTATCTTGTGTCTATGTGCTGTCTGCCTCCGTTCCATTTCTTTTAACCCTCCTTCTCTTTCAGGAGGGAAGGGTGGGGAAGACACAGAGCTGAAGAGAGAGAGAGAGAGAGGAGGTAGACAGAGATCGAAGAGCTGTGGGAGAAGCTTTCAGTCGCAGAGGAAGACATGGATGCCTTCTGTGTCTAAAGCCCTCATCTCCACTCTCCACCCAACAACAAACCGCGGGTAACAAATCTCTACCTCTACAGGAAGGATGGATGACAAAGCCTGTCTGCGAATTCCTTCCTTCCTTTCTTCCTTTTCGTGATCTGTGATTGATTCATGAGACAATTCTCCAAACTTATGCAGATTTGTGTCTGCTATGTGCAGCTGTCGTGGGGTGAATCGAGCTTCCACCATGAAGAAGAAAGAGACACCGGCATGGGGATAACGACGCAGCCGTCTCAGCCTGCCTGTGCCTTCCTCTGCCTGCCGAAGTCCGCCTCGAGTGCCCACCCCGGGCATATTTCTCCTCCCACGTCTATGTCCCAAGGGTTCCACCACAGCATCTTCAGCTTCTCCGATGGGTTTGACCGGCCGACGAGCCAACAGCAGCAGCACCACGTCGCCCAGCAAAGCCGGAGGGATAAGCTAAGGGTGCAGGGGTTCGACGCGGCAGGCAACCCGCTCGTCCCCATCCATGAGGCCGGCGAGGAGGCCGGCATCTACGAGCCGCCTGCCGTCGGAGCCAGCAACATGCTGTCGGACATGTTCGGTTTCGGGGCGGCCGGACCTTCGGCCACCGAGCTTCTCGCTAGCCAGATATCCGGCGGCTACCGCCTCCCGCAGAGTGCAGCAGCCATGGGCGGCTTCTCCGGCGAGTGGTACGGAGCCCGTCATGGAGGATTATTTGGAGCCTCTGGTAGTTTGAGCTCAATTGGCGAGTCGACGTCGAAGCATCACCGGGACGACGCCCAACAACACCCGATGATGGGCTTGAACGCCGACTCAGCTGCTGCGATGCAGCTCTTTCTAACGAATCCGCCACAACCTCCGGAGCTGCGTCCTCCGAGGTCTCCATCTTCACCTTCACAAGCTCCTCCTCCCACACTCCCCGACCACCATCGTCAAGCCTTCCGATCATTTGGAGAGGCGTCGTTCGGTGGGGGAGTGGTGGAAGGACGAGGTCTATCTTTATCGCTGTCCTCATCTCTGCAGCAATTCGACATGGCCAAAGCCGATGAGCTACGAGTGAGGGAAGGGGTGCTGTACTTCAACCAGCAGCAGCCGAAGCTGCATCCGGCATTACACTCGCAAGGTCACGGTCACGGCGGGCAGGTCCACATGGGCTACGGCGCCATCGACGCGGTCAGCGTGCTGAGGAACTCCAAGTACGCGAGGGCGGCGCAGGAGCTCCTGGAGGAGTTCTGCAGCGTGGGGCGGGGACAACTGACGGGGACCAAGCTCGGCCGGCAACGAGGCGGCTCCTCCAACCCCAACGCAAACCCTAGCGGCGGCGGTGGTTCCAGTTCAGCTGCTGCTGCATGTTCTTCATCTCCCAGATTGGACACTGCTCCCTTGTCTGCCGCTGATAAGTTTGAGTACCAGAGGAGGAAGGCCAAGCTTATGTCCATGCTTGACGAGGCATGTCCTAATCTACTTCTCCGTCTCATTATTTCTAGCTCTTGTTTTACTCTTATTAAGCCTTCTCTCTCTAGTTCCACCAGATTCTTTCTGTGCTCGGTAGATCCCACAAAAACACTACTCTTCACCGGTGGGTAGGCTGTGTTACATATGGTCATATCTAACGACACTTGCCCATATAGTGTTTGTTGTACTTCAGGTAAAATTCAATTGCCAGGAAGTTGAGTATATCACTGCTAGGGTTAATGTTTCTGGTTAGAAATCTACCTCTTTACCTGCAGCACACATCACCAGTTTGCGTTGTTGCAAGAGATCGGCCCATCATAGAAGCACAATATATACTAAATTGATTCGTGGGAGTTGGCCTGTGAGATGAACATTATTCTTCTCAACTCAGCATGCAGTCATGGCACTGCTGTGCGAATGCCTTTGGCTCTTGCACCGGTGGGTGCACTGTCGTCATGTCCAACCCTACATTTCTTCTGCATCTTTGATCACCAAAGATCTTACTGTTTTGGCAGTCCTGACGTTATATTTATTTCTCCCTCACCTTTCTCACCTTTCCTTCGTGGGAAGCATGGAAACTGTTTAGGCCAGTGAGACGACACCCACATGCAGAAAACATATGATTGATTTCCACATATGGTGGCTCTGATAACCAATCCTGTGCTCGTCTTGCACTCCAGAAGAAAAGGAGCTAGCACTCTCTCTCTCTCTCTCTCATCTCCTTTCTCTTGCCCATCTATCTGTAGCAACCAAATGACATAAAAGGGAGAATAAATTATTGTACTAGATTTTGGCAGTTGTCATTTTACAGATCCACCTTTTTTTTTTTTAATCTCTTTACAATCTTCAATGATATAGTAGTTTTCACTGCGGATAAAAGCCATAAAAGCTACAGCTGAGGAGGAAGTCATTGACGAGACATGGTGGTTTCGGCCTTGTAATATGGCAGGTGGACAGAAGATACAGCCATTACTGCGACCAGATGCAGGTGGTGGTGAACTCCCTTGACTCCGTCGTGGGCTTCGGAGCTGCGGCACCGTACACAGCTCTGGCTCAGAAGGCCATGTCACGCCACTTCCGGTGCCTCAAGGACGCGATTGCCGCGCAGCTGAAGCAGACATGCGAAGCCCTCGGAGAGAAGGAAGTCGCGAGCAACCCCGGCATCACCAAGGGAGAGACGCCGAGGCTCCGGCTACTCGACCAGAGCCTGCGGCAGCAACGCGCGTTCCACCAGATGGGGATGGTGGAGCAGGAAGCATGGAGGCCACAGCGCGGCTTACCGGAGCGCTCCGTGAACATTTTGAGAGCTTGGCTCTTCGAGCACTTCCTTCACCCGTACGTCCTCCTCCTCCTCTCTCTGCATGCATCTCAGAAAATGATCAACATTTTGCTTTAACCAAATGATTAGGCTTTGCTTTTATCAGTAGTTCTGCACTGCATATCCTTTTACTCTCTACCACAAGAAAAAGCTTATCAAAATCTCGTCTATTTGTCCCATCCTTTGGATACCACTGCAAGTGTACCCTGTCGACTTTACTGTAGCTTTTGGTAGCTCTCGTGCTTTCTCTTTTTCAAAGAAGAAAAGAAATGCAATTGTTGATGGTTCATGAGTGATTGACAGTGCTGATCTGTGTGTGTTTTGGTCGGTACTGATGTATTTCCACCATCTTTCTTATGTTCTCAGGTACCCAAGTGATGCAGACAAGCTCTTGTTGTCACGGCAGACAGGTTTATCCAGGAACCAGGTCTGTCTTCCTTCCCCTCCTCGACCATAAAAGATTCATCAGCTTCCTGTGAATCCTTGATCAGTAATGAAGCTTCACTGTTCATGTCTCTCTTCTATGCTAAGTTCCAGCTTCCTGTTGATCCATGCCCTCACCGCACACCACCCACATGATACCATTTGATGCAACAGAACATAGAGCAAATGGCAACATGGAGATCACGTAAACCACTACGTGATCATGCGTATAATTGGAGGCCATCTATCTAATTACGACATGTATTCCAGGTCTCCAACTGGTTTATCAACGCCCGGGTCCGGCTGTGGAAGCCCATGGTGGAGGAGATGTACCAGCAAGAGTTCGAACGGGAGGCAGGACAAAGCGCGAAGGGCGAAGCTAGCCATGCACAATCTTCACAACCGCCACAACAGGAAGGCGGCCCCTCCGCGAGCTCATCGTCGCACCGCCACTTCGGCACCACACAGGGGATTCGGCCACCGGACGCAGCGGTCAGGCCCCACGGCCAGTCAAGTGGCGGCGGCGAGGGCATCCTCATCCCGCCGGTGAGGCTCGGCGCCACCGGCGACGTGTCGCTCACTCTCGGCCTACAGCACGCCGGCGGCAACGCATCAGAGAAAACCCGGTTCTCGGCCGACGACCTCGGTGGCTAACAAGGCTAGCTTCAGAAGACGGTCATCAAGAACAAATCAAGGAAGTAGTAAGCGTCAGAAACCAACAACAAACAAAAGACTCATCATCTCTAACCAGCGTAGCTTTCTTTCTTTCTTCACCTTATAATCATGGGGAAAAAGCACAGCAGGACATAGAAATGTACGATTATAGATTGGTTTTACAGGGTACTAACACAGAGACATAATGGTGTGGGGAAACATCGATTGACCACAGAGTGCAATTCCTTTGCATCTTTCACTTCTTTTTAGTTTCCTTATGCAAGTATTTATTCTCTTCTGATCACTTTCATTGTTTACTATTGAGTTATTGGAGAGAGAGAGAGAGAGAGAGAGAGAGAGAGAGAGAGAGAGAGAGAGAGAGAGAGCTGATGGAACCATTAATATTGGAAGGACAGGACATGATTGCCACGCACCATGGATCAAATAACGACTGACTCAAGCTGCAGAGGGACCATCCTGCATTACTACTGTGGAGATCACGTAGGCCATCAACACCAGGGAAAAGTTCATTGTTTCTGCCCTATGACCAGATGAAGTACATACACATCAGCAGTGAAGCAATACCTGACCATGTAAAAAGAGAAGGAAACATGCAGTAAACAATGTGCAGGAAAACATTCTTCACTTTACAATGAATCTGATCAATCAATCATTGATTGTTTGCTTGTGAAATCTTGTTGCCGTTGATGGATCAAAAGGAAGAAGGGGCTCATGCCATGCTTTGCGGATTGTTCCTGCTTGTTGCAGCTCAAATGCAATGCAATGGAGGAACTCAGCATCCCCCATCATGATCAAGCGCATACCCTTTTTCAACCAAGCACTGCACACCATGATCTTAGATATATTATGGTCCAAATATGAATCAGATTTTGTTACAACTAAGTATAAAATTGTGGAAATATTAAAGAAAACTCCTTTCGATGACTTTGACATACTGAAGAAAAAAAAAACACATAAAAAAGAAAAAGATCAGCCATGCTAACTTGGAGAAGTCAGTATCTTCTTGGAGTAATGCAACAACACGCCAGTACTTGCTCCTGAAAAGCTCTTGGCCTGCAGTTGTTCACTGGAAAGATCGACTCAGTTAAGAAAAGGGGTTTTGTTATCAAGCCAAAAAGTTGATGCAGTTGTCCTACATCATTTAATGCTTTAGAATTCACATGCTATCATTTTCCTTTGTTTTCTTATGCGTGTAGTTTTCCTTTTCTCTCTGGTCTCTATATTGAACTGGAGCTAATCAACCTGAAGGTTATCCCTTCCAGCAGACTAACAACAAGGACATGCTATGCTTCCTAACTTAAACTATTCCAAAATTGCCTCAGCTTTTGATGTACCAATTAAATAAACCATTGTGTATGTGGTTGACTATATGGCATCAATTTGATGCATCATATAATTGTTTTTTCTAGTAGAAAGTAGCACTTATTTCCTTAACTGCAACCACTATATTTATGCTAAGAGATAGAAAAATGAAAGTGCTGATATCATATTTGTTGTCTGTCAAATTGAAATGATTTATGCATGTGCTTGTGTAGATTCATAAAAATATTTGTCTGAGCTCGTAATTTCATAATGGTGTGCGGTGGATTCTCTTAAGAGAATCTCCATTTAATGTTTAAAATGATCTGATGGACAATGCCTATGCCACAGTAAAGTAATGCATGTACATGATATCAATAACAATAATTGTTTGAAATATTTTATTGAGAATTCTCTTTTGAATTGTTTTCTTCTGAATTTGAATTATGCCTGTGAGATTATTTATAGTAATTCATTTTGTATACTATTTCCTACGAATAATAACGTCCGTTTTCAGATACAAAGAATAATTTCTCTGTCTGTAGCTATTAAGAATTTTGTATGGCCACAATAGTCTTTTTCCGTTGTGTTATTTCTCTTAAAAAAAATCTCTCGTATTTTCATGTTGTGGGAGCATATTATCTCCAAAATGAGTTTTATGCCCATCATAAGCAGAATTGAATCAATTACTGGGCATCATCCATAATTTTGACCAATTTTGACTTATCATGCCAATTAGCAGGTGAGCAAATTCTCCGGAACTGTTTACCCATTTCTATACTTGCCTTATTATTGGTGGCACGAACGTTAAAGGTGTGATGCATCAGATAGCACGTCTTGTAGCCACGTGGCTTCAAATATCCAATCGAACGGCTGGCCATGGAGAATAGTGCAGTCTGCTGTTCGAATTGTGACGGTGGATCCGAATCTGCCGCTACACCGGCGTCAAAGCTGTCGACACGTTTCCAGTGGTGGGGTGCTCAGCATCGGACGGCTCGGATCTCCCCGTGACTCTCCTCCCGCCGTCCGCTCCCCTGCACACTGGATTCTTTGGGCCTCGCGCGACTGACCGTCGGATCGCATTTCCAATAGGAGGCGGCCAGCGAAGGGGACGAGGGTTTCGGAGGGCGCGGAACGGTGATTTGGACGGCGGCATCGGTCGATCCTTGCGGCCGGTAGGGCTTCAGGGAACTCGATCTCTCTGGTGCCATCGGATCATGGTCTCTCTCTCTTCCAAAGTTTCCTGGATCATCCGTGGCGTCCAGGTCCGCAGAGTTGACCTTTAAGATCTTTAGGCATTCGTGTTTTTGGTTCCTGATCTATTTGCGCTTCGTCTGTTTCCCATGTTGGGGAGTTTCCGATGTGGGATGTGGGATTTGGGAAATGTGCTTTTTGGATGCCTGAACTCAATGCTGCAAACGTGGATATGTAGTTCTAGTGAGGATTATTGAGAATGTACACGTTTCTTGTGTCTATACTGTCGTCTTTGGTCTAATTCTATTGGATTAACTTGAAACAATGAATGATCTGGTGTTCTCAGTTACCAGCAATTAAAAGTAGGTCAAGAGAATGTGCAATTTGGGCCTAATTTGAGGGCTCGTGAAGTGGTCGAAAGATGTCTGTTTGGTTTGAATTGATGCAGAGTTCAGCTTCGTGGTGGCTGTGGGGTTCTCCTACAAGATGGAATCTGATAATGGAGTTGAACCGGAGTTTGTAAAGGGCACTCTGGAGAAAGATTCGGTGGATGATGGACTTGGGGTCAAATACGGAGAAGGAAGTTAGCGACAATTGCGTTGATGCTATGCAGGCCAACGATTGTCCTCCAGAAAAACCTGTTGATTCTTCTGGTGAGGGAGGTCAATTCAGTAGTTGCTACAGAGCTGATTTATCTTTTGCAGCATCTTTCTCTATAGGTATTATGGAGTATGTCTAGAAATCGGGACCTGACGGAGGCATTCGAGTGAAGAAAGCACAGAATAGTCAATCAAATGAGCTCCAGAAGAAAAGGCCTGTTCTTTCACGCAGTTCCTTCTAAAGGTAGTCTTGGTGGTGGTTTGAGGAAGAGCACCACAGTTATTGGGCAACCTAAAGATGCATCTACAATTACAAATGATTTGATTTATTTTGTTTCTAATCGATTGTATGAAAACCCACCTCCTACTTGGCTCAATCTCGTGCTCTTTACAGTCGTTCTCCTACTTGGCTGGTGCACCTAGCACTCAGGAGGTCATTAGTAAGTCTCATTAGCCTTTTTGTTTTCTATTTTTTCTATTGTGCTGCAGAATTCTTTTAAGTTTAGTGCTTTACTCAATGTTATGGTATTGTTTATTGACCTTCAAGTTCTTTTTTTCTTTTTTGATACCAGCCCCATAAAGATTTATCCAGAGGTGCGGCTGTTAGTGGTATGCTGATGGAACTGGAAAGTAAGCTGTGTTTGTTTTCAGGTTCTGTTGTTGTTTTTTACCTTTCAGCCTGTGTGTATATATATATATATATGCTTACATGATGTCTGCACATACTCAGCATGGGACACAGGTGAAGATGGCATGCATTTTATCTGAATATTAACAGTATGAGAACATAGGATTGAAGTATTTAATAACAGCCATGTGTCTCCTCACAGGAAGCATAGTACTGAGATGAATTCCAGAAAATGAGAATACAGCATTTTCATTTTGTTTTATCTCCGCCAATTTGGCATCAATAACTCCATTGTGCAGTATTGTGACTGTTTTTTTTTTATCTATCCTGCAGTTGATAGTTCCGGTATCTTGTGTACACCTTCGGCTTTCTGACCACATGTATAATCTTGGAAGCCTCTTATTTGCTATATAGTTATGTTTGCATTTATTTTTTCTTTTTTCAGTGGTTCTACTCTACATGCAAGAAGAAACACTATTTCTGGGTTTAACTTCAACACAGGGAGGTTTGTTGATAGCTTGGGATTCATAGTTTTTATATTCTCCCTTCAAGAGCAATGTCTTACTCAATCTGGAAAACATGTAATTTCAATATTTATCTCAGTTTTTCATGAAGCTTGAAGAGAAGAATCATGCAAAGAAAGCAGAGAAGACTAATTTGCGAGCAAACTCTGATGTAACATCAGTAATGTAAGATCTTTCTTCTTTATGAATTAAATATATCTGGAATGTTTTTCCTGTTGAGCTAAGTTCTGTAGCAAGTTATACATTGTAGGAGAATCAGGAGGCTGAGATGAGAAAGATGAGGAAGGGCTCCTCTTAATGGTTAACCATCTAGGAGATTGTGGATACATATTCTTGTCATTCTTATGTTTGCTTAAGTGCTGCTTGAAATTTCAAGAAATATATGATCTCTCTCTCTCTCTCGCTTCTATGTTCTCTTGTTTTTAGAGATTGGGGATAATTTCCAATTCAATTATGTCTGTTCTCTTTTGCTTCTGTGCATTATAATTGGTGGAAATATATTCAAAATTCAAAAGACATTTGTTCATTGTAAAATAAATTCTTCACTAGCATCTAATAATTATGATTTTTTAAAGCAAAAAAACAACACTATATTAGATTAACCATGGTTAAAAAAAAAAAAAAAGAGGAGCAGGAAGCGTGAAGGAATAGCAAAAACGGGGAGCCACTTGCCCTAAGACAACAGTGGCTGTGAGCAACAAAATTAAGAGATCTGTGAAAATGGTTAGAGTAAGCTACATTCAACCGATTAGTAATCTATTTAATGTCTAAGACAACAGTTTGAAGAGCTCATTATGACACAATAGGAGAGAGAATGAGATTAATGAGACAGTAGGAGAGTTACTGAGGTTAATGAGTTGTGAGGAATCGAAGAAGATTGAGGCATTTCTGCTTGAGCCGCTCCGGCACAGTGCAGGCTTCGACAATTAGGGCCGACGATGCAAGGCATTGAAGGCCCCCCTCAAGCACCAAACTGCCATCCGTATCCTTGACAATGAATCATTCACCTATAGGAAAAAAATCGGGTGAGTCGTAACACTCCAATTAAGGGATAGAATACTTCCTATTGTACTTTTATTGGTGTTGGAATACAAAACCATCAACGGATGAGTCAACCTAATTGGTTTGTTCTTTTAGACGACTCCTTGTCGACGGGAAGAGTTGATGTGATCAGCTGGTGTAGAGAGTCCACCGGGCGAGGTGGTTCGTTGAGAGTGACCTGGCCTTAGTATGGTGAAGCCGGGTAGGATAGTTGTATTCTTCTAGCCGCTGAATCTCTTCTTGGCCACGTCTCTGAATGGCATCGGGGGTCCTATACCCGGCGTAGACCCCTTTGATGCTTAAGTCAACAAAAGACGGAGATAGAGGAAGACAATAGTATAAGCAAGGTAAATGAGAGAATAGGGGGTTTTTTTTTTACCCCTGCCCACCTTTGTCTTGGTCCAGGGCTTGGCTTTTATACTTTGGGCACCAAGCGGTCTAGACATACATTAGTGAAAGCCCCCTTTACCTTGTATCATGGAGGCATTAATGAGGGCGACTTGTTACGTCCTTTGACATCTTGGGCGAATCGTTGGGATGCCCTTGGTCTTACTCCCTTATCGCTTTGGGTTAGGTAGGGAGTGGTCCCTTAATCGGTTGTCCGGAAGGAAGACTGGTGAAGCTTGATCATGTTGTCAGTCATTAATGCAAAGGCATGACTTCTGTTGAGATGTTAGCCAGAAGCATGCTGCTAGTCATTAATGCAGGGCATGATTTCTTCGATTATGGTATTAGTAAGGAATGAGTCTTACGTACCCAATTTGGAAAGTCAGCATAGGTTGGGTAAATCCTTACTAGCGACTAAAGATAGGTGGTAGTGCCAAACTTTTTCCCATCAGTTGGGCTGTTAAAGTGCTCATAGGCTGAATGGATCATTTGTATCACTTACAACCTTACAGTGTAGAGGAAAGATGTTGAAATGATGATTGTGATGATAGCAAGCGTTCGGATTTAGCCAAAGATGCCAAAAATTATTTGCAACGAAGCTTCAGGACCAAAGTCTTTCCTGCTTTGCTAGATAAAGGTGCTCATGCAATCAAGAATCGGTGTTCCAATCATCATGTTGATCAGGAGTTGGTCTTAGACCATATTCCGAAATGAGGTGGCAAAATTGCACTTAAAAAGGAAATGGAGAGAGTCAAAAAATAATTGCTAGAGGGGGCAAAGTTCAAGCTATCCATGGAAGAGTTTTTCAAATAAATCAGCAGCGGGGAAACAATTCCAAAGGAGCTTTAAAAAGAAAATTTTCACCTTCGGGGCAATCAGAAGCTGCCCAACCACTCTAAATTTATTCTTCATCCTGTTCCATAAGCATCGCTAGCAATAAGGGATAGGAGAGGGTCCAAACCCAAGAAAACTTTTAGTGGATGGAAGGTTGCATTAAGCATAACCAAATCTTATGTCCTTGTAGTAAGATATTCAGATACAATATCATGATTCTCCGTACGATTGACATTAAGGAAGATAGGCCAATGATTAAGACGATAATTACTTACCTACCGGTCAATCCAAATTTTGATACCAAACCCACTACTTATGATTTTGCAAAGCCTAACCCTAAGATTCAAGAGGAGTAAATGATAAGCTTCTCCAAGCACACGAGATACTCTAGAGGGATTGTGGGGCTCTCAAGGTTTTAATTCTCCATATTTGACAGGTTGAATTTGAACCCATAGCTTGTTTTCTTAGTTTAGGAGTGAAAAAGATATGCTTGATATTGATAGTTTATTTGACCAAAGTTAAATCATAAATGTTAAGGCCATCATTACATTTAGGACTCCTGGCCTTATCCTAACTAATGAGTTTTCACTTATTATAATCAAGATAATCATTTTAAAAATAATTTATAATGATTTTTCCCATGATCCCAAGGGCCTTATCAGAAGTTTAAGATTTTAAAAAGATATGTGTAGGGATAGAGTCAACAACCGAGTTTATAAGAATAATTTTACTCATTTGGGTGAGGCACCCCTTATATATTAACCATTTACTTTGGTAGCTTTCTATTAAATTACTTGGGGTAATAAAGGTTTCCAAATAAGACATGGGCCAAATTCTCTCCTTAATACTAAGGGAAGTGTAGATCTTATGTTTTAGCTTATGAGGTATAATTCTTAGGAAAGAAAATGTTTGACTTATCAAGATTAACCCTAAGATTGGTCATTAAGCATCGAAAGGATGACAAAATATGATTTTTTATTCATCTAAAAGGAGATTAAGATATTGTTCATAAACATCTAGTGTAAGGTGCGAGATCTTGACCCTTTTTATGTTGAAAGGAGCAAGCTTATTAGAAGCTGTAAGATCCAATATGATAAATGAGAGGACTTGTTATATAATGATATAAAGATATGGGACAAGGGGGTCACCCTACCTAGTACCCTTATGGCTATGGAACCAATTGGAAGTGTTGTCATTAATTAAACATACAAAAGAAACATTCATCCAGCATATAAAGGTGGTAGGAAAGTTTAAAAGGTTCAACATCTTGAGGATGACATCCCAACGTTGTTAAAATCTTTCTCAAGGTCTAATATTAAAATGAAAAGAGGTGAGAGTCCCTCGAAATGAGTCATCTAGTGGATCAATTCATTAGCGATTAGAATATTGTGCATAGAATAACCAAGAATAAAAGTTAATTGCTCTTGTTGGATAAGCTAGTTAATGTATTGAGTGTATTCTATTAGCTAAGATCTTATAGAGGAGTATGGATATGACATCTTTAAATTTTTTAGAATTACCCCTGGGGATGAAGACAAGGAATGTTCTACCCCAACTAGAAGGGTAAGGATTTGGACTCAAAGAAGTGATTGAGAATGTCATTGATGTTGCCACTAAGAGAGTCCTAGTAGGTTTGAAAGAATTTAATGTTGAAGCCATTTAGGTCGGGGCTATTGCCCCTCAGGCTGTTACATTTGTAAGAGGGAGGTCTTGATTTCGAGCAAGGAGAAAGACATATGACATGGTGTTAGTAGTGTTAAAGAGCATAGGAAGAGAAGGAATGACATCCCAAGACCTGTACAAGTTAGGACCCGTATTGGTCCAAAAGGCAGTGTACCAAGGTAAGAAGTTGGAGAGGATGTAACAGTCTTCATAGATAATGTCCTTGTTATCTAGCTTTATGAAATTAATACAGTTCTTTCTTGTTTCTAAGGATGGCCACTCTATGGAAGAAAGTAGTGTTGCGATTCCTCTTAGTATTCTAGTTGATTAATGTTAAGCTATTTGTTTAAGGCAGATAGCTTATTACAAATTTTGTATGCTCAAGAGTGGTAAAAGAAGCATTAGAGTCTATAACTTCAAGGGCAATGATTTACTAGTCAGTCTCGATAATGGCTTTCTCCAAATTGTGACCGTGATTATATTGCCGGTGAGAGAGCAAATGACTAGCGCAAGAGAGCTTAGAGTGAAGGTCAATCAAGGTGTCTCCAGAATCCCTAGAGTTCCTACAAGTGGAATTAACAATATTACTAACATATTAGTCTAAAAAGATTCAAACCTAAAAATCTTGGTTCTATACTTCGATTTTTATCTGACTTGAAGGAAGCGATAAGAAAATAAGAATGATCCGATGCAGCAAGAGCAAGACGGTAACCAACAACTTTATCATAGAGAGAAAACCAATCAAGCCAAGCAGAACCAAATCGATTATTGCTCTATGTAAAATGATTATAAAAAAAATCAAGATCAACAAGACCAGTATCAAGGATAAAGTCATGAAAATCAATAGCAGACTTCGAAAGATGAAATATCTACCTCCTAATTTGTCGTTGACCGAGAGAATCATATTAAAATCTCTATAAGCAATCTAATGAATGCTGATCGAGCTAATATCAACAAAAAAAAAAAAAAAAAAGGTTTCATAGAAAGTGACAAACAGTAAGACAAGTGCTAGCATAAACCCTAAAGGAACTAAAGGACTCTCAAGGCAAATAGAAATCCTAAAGAAACCAAATCAATTATTTCTTTTAGAACATCAATTACAATAAAATAAAAAAAAGTAAGCATGAAGAAGTTTGAGGAGTTGGAAATGTAGGGCTTTACCTTGGGTTAGAGGGAGCCCTTCCACAAATTCTCGATGGTGCAGGGCCAAAAAGGGGTTCGGAAATAGTTTTCAACAAGCAATTGTCATCACAGGCTGCGACATTGCCGCAGTCGCAAAGATGGCTAACTCTCATCCACATCCCTCCTCTTATACAGCTTGAGTCTTGGTTCTATTTATTTTAATCCGATGTTGAACTAAACTGCCCGCTGTCTCAAATCTCTTCCTACTAATCTCAACTCTCCCAATTTTCTCGGTGCCACTACAAGTGACGTGTACATAGGTGAGCGATGTGGCCCACCTCACATCAAACCTCTTCAGCAATAGAAGGGGAGGTAACCTCACCCCAAATTACAGACAAGGGTGAACTTACAAGAAAAACTTCCAACTTTACAAATTTTTTATGCAACGCCCCAACTCTAAAATATTTTTTTATAAATAATTATTTTATCTCTAGTCCTCATCGGACCTACCCCTATATGCGGTGGAGGCGATGATAGCCCTTGTGCACCCTCGTTCCTTGCACGAGGGCAAAGATGGAGTGACCCCATGTGGGGTAGCTAAGGTCAGGTTAAGGTTTGTGGGTGGCGACGACAAGAGCTGTGTGCAACGGACTCTTGCGTGAGGGCCATGTGCGATGGGCCCTTGCACAAGGGTTACAAGTGGTAGTTCTCATGTGTCATTCTTCTTCGTAGGAGGAGCGCAAGCCAAGCGTACAGGGTCAAAGCTGACAAAATCAGTTGAGACATCAGCAACCCCTGTGTGAGGGCTATTAGAGGCGACGATGAATCTGATGGAAGCAAGGGCAATCTGATCTTTTTTATATAGTCAAGGTTATTCTAAAAGAATTTTTTATAACTAAAATACTATGTAAAAAATTCGTAAAGTTAGAGGTTTTTTTTTTAAATTCATTATTAAAATAATACCCAATAAAATTATAATTCCAAAGTCGACTAATTTACAATATATATATATATATAATTCCACGTGGCACTATCTCTCTACCCTGTGTCTACGTCGAGGAAGGGCATGGTTGGCATAAACAGTATCATAGCGGAAATGGGCAGTGTGCGAGTGGCTCTCACGTTAAGATGTGGCCCCACGTGGGTGGAGCCTGGCGAAAGAGTTGACCGGGTCGCGGAACGCTGAGCTGGACTCGGCTGCCGACGCGTTGTTAGGATGACGTGACCGAGTCCGACTCGCTTCCAGTCCCAGGGACTTGTGGGGAAGCGCATTATCATCGCCATATATCTGACGCAAACCCGGAAAACGGGGCCTGGTATAATTCTGGAGCCCAAAGCTGGGAGGTAGCAGCACAAATAGACACGCATGCAATGGAGATTTGCTTCCCATTTGAAACAATTCCCCCCCAAACTTATTCATTTTAAAGTGATACATCTTTCTCCTTTCCTGTTTCTGGAAACCGCCACTCAAACTATTGCTGCTTGTTGGACTCCACAGAAGAAGCTTTGCTCCAGATCAATTTGACAGCTTCATTCGTCTCAGGGAAATATATGCCAGGAATCGGTAAGCAAGCACCATGGCGATCAGAGCTGCGACTTCCTCAACACCACTGCCGGGTTGGGTGACATGTAAAGATGGTGGTTTATGGCCATACTGCACCTTCAGTAGGAGTCTGTAGGTATGGAAGTTGAAGGATACATAGCGGAGCCATGAAATGAATGCAGGAACTCTCTGCAAGATTGTTAGCAGCAATGCATTTTGAATGTATTAGAAATAATCAAACCCTGTTATATTTCAAGAACTTTCTCTTCATGTTGTAGTGACCAAACAATGGAATTGCATTCATTTCTGCTACTTTTAGAGGATAAGCCATGCTAAAGAAGCATGTTTTGTCCTCAATAATTACTGTGGATCTGGATCCCTAGATCTGTAAACCGCCAGGGGAACACATTTAATTTGAGATTCTTATATGCAACATGTGAATTACTTTTTCTGATCAATCCTTTGAAATAATTAAAGAAATTTGCTTTTAGCATTTGTGAAGTTACATGGAGTAATGCCTCCTGATCTCCCTACTCGGATCAATGTTTCAGAATTGCTAAAAATGTGGCATTTGTCATGTTACAGAGCCTAATACCTCTTGATCTCACTATGATGATGAAGGAAACATTAATTACCAATGTGTATCAAAGAAGAATTCTTTTCCTCTAATTATGATTGGATGATATGATCATGTGGCTTACAGCATAGCTATCGATTCCCTGCAAAAATGGCACGGCACTGCTTATCTGCACACCTAATACCTCTTAATCTCACTACAATGATTAAAAAAAAAAGAAGAATCAATGTGTATCAAACAAGAATCCTTTTCCTCTCACTATGATTGGATGATATGATCATGTAGCCTACTGCATGGTATCAATTCCCCGGATATATGATTGGATGATATGATCATGTAGCCTACTGCATGGTATCAATTCCCTGCGGATATGGCAGGGCAGTGCTTAACTTATGCCTCTTGATCTTGCTATGATAATGAAAGAAACAAGAATTGTTAATGTGTATCAAACAAGAATCCTTTTCCTCCTCTAATAGTGATTGGATGATATGATCATGTAGCCTACTGCATGGTATCAATTCCCTGCGGATATGGCAGGGCAGTGCTTAACTTATGCCTCTTGATCTTGCTATGATAATGAAAGAAACAAGAATTGTTAATGTGTATCAAACAAGAATTCTTTTCCTCCTCTAATAGTGATTGGATGATATGATCATGTAGCCTACTGCCTCTTGATCTTGCTATGATATCAATTCCAAGAATTCTTTTCCTCCGGATATGGCAGACTGCATGGTATCAATTCCCTGTATGGCAGAGCAGTGCTTAACTTATGCCTCTTGATCTTGCTATGATAATGAAAGAAACAAGAATTGTTAATGTGTATCAAACAAGAATTCTTTTCCTCCTCTAATAGTGATTGGATGATATGATCATGTGCTTAATGCATAGTTATATGTTTTCTGCAAAAATGGCACGTCACTGCTTACCTGCACGAAGAATCCACCAGCCAACATAAAGGTCATCACCGTCACTGAAGCTAAAGTGGTTGCCTTCTTGATGTCCATCAGTGAAGCACCAATTAGCAACCCTAACCCCTGCCAATTTTATCTAGTTTCAAGTCTTTTTGAACAGCAACCCGACACATAGAAGCACACAAAGCATAATTCTGCTTACACATACCTGAGCAGCAATGATGCATAGAAACACAATAAGCATGCTGAAAAAGAAGTGTTTGATGCTTCGTCTTAGCTCTGCCATGAAATAGACGATCAACAAAAATATTATAGGTAGGATGAGATTGAGCAGCAAATCGCTTGTTGTCGTGGCCATGAAATATGCACTTAGCTTGTACATGTCAACCAATCTTTCCTTGTTCAACATAACTCATTCTTGTGGAAATGTGAAGACTGCTGTGAAAACAGGGAAGAAGCCCCAGAAGACAGATATGAAGAACAGCAAGCCAGCCTGCAGTATTCCATTTCGAACAGTAAAGCACCATTTTCACTTGAATAAGCCCTTCTTTTTCTAATTTCATGCAAACATTATCGTTGATCTCCTGAATTTTCTTGATCCTAATGCTAAAATGATTTTTTTGGTGTCAGAAACACATGAATTGTGTGACCCATGCAAATAGTTGGAGCCAGAACAGGTAAATATGCAAGTTGTGCAGGAAATTTGGGAGTAGCATATTTACACACAAGTTTCAGAGATCAAAGAAACTTGGAAGTCATTAATTGAGATAGAAATCAAATCTGCCAAAGCTCAAACAAGAAAACATGAAATGCAGAATATTTGTGGTTCTGTTACCCAAATCACAGATGCTTATGTAGTATATATAACATAGTACCATCGGCGGTACCTTTATAGATGCAAGAAACTTGGGAGATAACATGAGTTCAATCAAATCTATGAAAGCTCAAAAAAGCAGCTGAGGAGAAACATAAAATGTCAATTTGGGAACTGGTAGTAAAGGCAATGGTTCCGTCAACTAAATCAGACATGGAAATGAGATACGCAGTGCAATGTGAACCACTGGATGACGGATGGTGAAAGCTATGATTCTGTCTCCCAGACAACAGATGAACACATATATGAAATCTTATTTTCATAACGTTAAATAAATGGACATCCTGCATATATGATACAACATTTGAAGTGAGTTCCCTTACCTGATCCTCTAAACCTCTTGGTGTGGCACTGCTTGAGTGCCACCAGGGTAAACCAAGTACCACTGCAGTGGCAAGAACCTGTGTGACTCTCATCCAACTCAAAGAATCATGTCTTCTCTCTTTGAATCCTCTCCGAAACAGAATGGAGTATTGCTGCCACCAGCTTGCTCCCCAGTCTCTTTTTTGTGATGACGATGTGGCTTTCAGATCTTCGCTGACTGGAACTGGCTCCAGAAGTTTTCTCTGTTGCTTGTCGGCAGCTTTAAACTCGTCGGCCTCGACCAGGTACTGTTTCATTATATGTTGCATTGGTCAGTAATTTAGAGGTTCCATTTTGCTGAACGACTACCAGAACAAGCAAAACCCATCAGCTAATCTTTCTTTATTTTTCTTTACTTATGGGCACTGTATCAGAATCATATTTAGTTGGACTATTTCTTTGTTAATCATCGATTCAATCTGCATAAGCATCAAAGGGAGTGTGAGGTCGGATGTAGGAAAGCTGCACTTGTTCTTGGAATCACATCCGTTTTAAGGACAAAAGGAGAAGCTTTACCTTGTGCACATCTTCCGGAGATGGCTTGCCACATCTTGTGTTGCTCCCCAAATCTTTTGACGGCACTTTCTTCTCCAATTCTGATGGCATTGTGGCATCACTTATGTTGCCATTTGCAAGATCCAGCAGGAATTCTGCTGGGTTCATCGCAGTGAGAGGAGAACATCCGATGGATGGGAAGTGATCCATAGCTTCAGCTGCTTTTCCATAGTACAGCAAACTACCCCTTCCAAGAAGGATCAGTTTATCGAATCTGTTAAACAGTCTGGTAGATGGTTGATGAATTGTAGTCACCACAGTTTTGCCAGACTGCAAGGTTTCAAGGGAGACAAGTTCATCAGTGTACCGTAACATAATTTGCACACACATTCGCAGCGTAAAGGAAACATGGCTTCTTGTGTTTCTTGAGCAGGCCAGAAACCTCTCTGATTCATTTAAGCTACGATGATAAATCTGGTTATGCAGGTCTTGTCGTCTCTTTGGGAGGTCTAATAGACCGACTGTCAATTATGCTTAGGAGCAATGGCCAGTCGAAAATTGAAGACTGTCGATTTATGACAGTTGCCATTCGCTGTAAAGGATTCAAAGAGCAGAGAACCAACCTAAATTTTACCGATTTGCTCGAATTCAGTGATCCAGCATGCAACCAAAATTATCATAATCGATACCTTGGCTACAGTGTGCAAAAGTTGCACTATTCTTAGGGCTGCAGCTGAATCAAGGCCAGAGGTGGGCTCATCAAGAAACAGCAAAGAGGGGTTTATTATGATCTCATTTCCAATGCACACCCTTTTCCTCTCACCGCCTGCAACTCCTCTCACAAAGCTCCCTCCGAAAATAGTTTCTTGGCACCTGTCATCAAAATGGAGAGCAAGATCAGATCTCATGAGTAATTCTACTACAGAGCTTTTTTTTTTTTGCTAATGTGAGGCAAAAGTTTCCAAAGCCAAAGATTGAAAAGCTACATTTCCAGCCCCAGCTCATGGATGGCACTCAAGGCCCTCTCTTCCTTCTGTTCTCTCGTCATCGTTCTTGGAAGTCGAAGAAGAGCCGCATACGTAAGTGTTTCCTTCACGGTAAGATGTGTGTATAGAACATCGTCCTGCGTCACGAATCCGATCCTGAAAATTCACCTTCAGTCCTATCATCTTCTCCCAATTTCTGAAACCGTATGTGCACTTGATGTTCTTTAATTTATGAGATCGGCTAGGAGGCAAGGTAGGATTCATTTCAATGTGAGATCTGAATTGCTAAACAGGATGGCATGCGAGCAGGAGCTCTGAGATGGATCCTTTCTGTACCTGCACTTCAAAGACTTGGCATATGGTTCATCATTGTAAGTGACGGATCCTTGAATGCTGTTGCCAGTTAATCTTCCACCAAGGAGGCTAAGGAGTGTGGTTTTCCCGCTGCCGGAAGGCCCCATCATGGCCAAAAGCTCTCCTGGTCTCGCTGAACCTCTAATTCCGTGGAGAACACCCTTCTCCTTTGCATTTGTGATTCCTCCTTTGAGTACCACACCGTATCCAACCTCTGTAAACTGCAAGCTCCACAAAAGCAGACGTCAAACAACACAAATCAACCGTGAAGTTAAACAGTCCTCGGAGAATGATACCTTCACATGTATGGGCAAAGTTGGCTCCGGCATCCGGCTTTTCCGTGCTTGTCCATCCTCTAAATCGATCGCTGCATGGTAAGGATCAACACGCAGAATTATGTACTACAACATCAGGCCGTATGACATATGGATACTGTTACCATTCTCGTTGTCACCGAAAGCCTTGGCATCAGAAGCGGCATCTTGAGGAAGCGCGGTGAAGCCGGTGAAGGAGCAGGAGAAGCTCAAGCTCGCACTGGAGGCTCGGCTCAGGTTTGCCCCGCTGCCACCGTCGTCGCAATCTATCTTCATCGGCCCACTCCATGTCTTCCTCAGGTGGTGGCCTCCTTTCAAAGATCCCACCAATTTCGGCTTTCTTGACAAGCTCGGACTGCCATTGAAGTCCGCGGCTTCAGCTGGTGGTGCTCCTCCAGCTGCTGCTGAATCCATCTTGAGGCAGTTCAACTATGCTGGTGCCGGGTGGAAATGACTACATGGAAGATGCAGATAAAGAGAAGCAGCACTACACCAAGGAGGTAGATGGAGCGATCAGAAGCATTGATCGAACTGGAACTTGTAAGCATTCCTTTCAGGTGTTTGAACATATTAAACCTTAATCATGTTGATACAGATGTGGCCATTTTGACCACCTTGAAAAGAGACAGGCATTGCATATTTTGTTTTCGGTGCAAGAGTCTCATCCTACAAAATATTATGTGCGAGAGAGATTAAAAAAAGGGTTATATAAATAGTGTGAGTTCGATGATATATATATATATATATATATATATATATATATATATATATATATGTCTCACCTGATATATATTAACTCATCGTTAATAGATTTGTAACACTCTATCATCATAAAGGAGCTGTGAAAAACCCTTGATAATAATATTCCTAAAATCTGCAACGCCAACTAGAATGGAGCACCGGCCTAAAACATTTATGGTGAACTATATATCACATATAATAGCTCCATTTGCCAAAAACTGAAGCATACCGAAGGAACCTCTACATACAATTCAGTACATGCATCAAGCCAAGGTTGAACTCACTTCTAATGAAATCATTTGCACGCTGCATGGAAGGCCTAATGCAAAGGAAGATGTTAAACAGCACAAAACACAAACACAATTTGATTCCTGCCAACCATATTTTTAGATAGAACAGCTTTTAGGCGAGGTGACGAGCTGTAAGGCATCACATAACACATTGTTCCATGTCTGGCTTCTTGGAGCATAGATTTAAGACGATGATGAGTTTTCTCAAAGAAGAGAAAACAAGCAAGTCCAAAGCTGAGTTCTCATTTATGATGGAACGAACGTTGTGTGTTACAGTGACTGCTGTTGATGCACATGTTTTGTAGCATTCTCCGGAGGAAGCTCCCCTTCTTCCAGCTTTCCTCTCAAAAAATAAAAAAGGAAGGAAAATAATATCATACCGTGGTCACTCTAGTTTCAACAATATGATAGATATTATGGTCCTGAAATGTGATTGCATCTGAAAGCTGAATTTATCAGGTGAGACCTGATCTGATTTATATTTTTATCCATCAAGAAACTTGCGGCATGATATATATATATATATATATATATATTTGAGGTCATTTGGAGAGTTAATTTAACAAAGACCAATGGTGCATTTCCGTCTTTTGCCAACGTGAATCAAGTTTTCAAAAATTTGAAAATGTGATCATAAGCGTATATATGAACAACATGCTGTGCACCTCTCAACGCACATCATCCCCCATTGGAAAAACATGTTTCTTTTCTATTTCTCAAACACAATTATTCGCACTATCGATATGCTTAATTGTATGAAATTTTATTTCAGAAAGTTTGTAACAGAGAATACAAAGAGGAAAAACAAAGAAAAAACAAAACTGCAAAATTATCGACAAAGAAGGAAAAAAAAAAAGAGAAAAGAAGAGACAATAGTTTACTGTTAAAATGTCAACTTTTTTCTTTTTCCCACCGTAGATTCAAACACCTGCAAATAATTCAGCCAAACCTCAAGTTTCTTCCTCTTAATCCATTTCTTTCTCTTTCCCGCAGTCAAACAGGTGTCGAAGAATATGAACAAGCCAACAAAAACTTGAACAAGGAATCGTACAAGTCCATTCAAGCATGCATAACGCCATGGATCAAATAATCAATGCTTACACCCCAGAGATTGTCCTGTAAAGATCTACTTCACCACATCAAAAAAAAAAAAAGGGTAATGAAAAGAAGAACTAATTGCAAAAAAACATATTTTTATACATGAAGATAAAACTATAAGATGACTGGGTTACGGAAGTGTCTTGGGTTCTAGCACTGAACTCAACAAATGAAATCACATTAGTAATGACTGAAATCACATTAACACAATGACCTGCCAATATTTTTAGATCCAGCCTTTTAGGCGAGGTGACGAGGCTTGGACACAGATAATTGTTCCTAAATTAATTAATTAAATAGAAATCAATGGGTTTTATCAAAGAAGAGAAAACAAGCAAGTCCAAAGCTGAGTTGAAACGAAAAGTGACTGCTGTTGATGCACATGTTTTGTAGCATTCTCCGGAGGAAGCTCCCTTCTTCCAGCTTTCCTCAAAAAGAAAAAAGGAAGAGAAGAAGAAAAAATATCATACCGCTAGTTTTTGAGTTTTATGGTCCTGATGTGGTGACCAAACTTCATCGAATTTATCAGGTGACCTGATTGATTTGAAAGAATCTTTGATATAATACTATATATATATATATATATATATATATATATATATATATATTTGAGGTCATTTGGAGAGTTATCCTTTCTAAGACCAATGGTGCTTTCTTGCTATATCTATTTGGTGAGATCTAAATCTTTATTAAAACAGATCTATCTCTAAGATGATGATCCAAGCCAAGATATCATGATCTTTTTCTATGTTATAAACACTCTTGTTATTTAATTGAAATTTTATTGTAAAAGTTTGTATCATTATTGAATGATAAAAACAAAGAAAAACAAAACTGCAAAGTTTCGAAAAGTGGACTACGAGTCCGAAGTAGTTTACTGTTAAAATGTTTTTTTTCGTTACCGTAAATTCAAACACCTGCAAATGATTCAGAAACCTCAAGTTATTCCTCTTAATAATATTCTTTCTTTTCCTGCAGTTAATACTTGCTTTTAATATCAAGTTGATATTTTTGATGAGGAACCCATTTTGATACATAACGAAGGAAAATAATAATGCTTACACCCCAGAGATTGTCCTGTAAAGATTTTCCCAACAATTCATCGAGCATCAAAAAAAAAAAGGGTAATGAAAAGAAGAACTTGTTATTTGCTAAAACATGTTTTTATACATGATTAAAATGGAAGAATCGATGATGGTATGATTAAATTGAACTCAACAAATTATTCCACTTAATGAGGCGTTTGATGGAAGACTTGTTCATATGCAAAATATTTGTATAAGCCCATTAAAATTAAAGAAAAACCCTCTACATAAAGGATTTAATCCAAGAAGAAAAGATGGATTAGAAGTCAAAGGACAAGTCAAAGACTATTGCTTATATTAGAAGATGGATGGATATAAATCTTTTGGGACTATATAAACATATTTCATGAAAGGTAAAGTTAGTGAAATTGTAAAGAGTTTTTAGTAAAAAAATAGAAAATTGATCTTGTCCTACTCTTCCTCTGTTTGAAATCTCTATCCCTTCTTCCTATCTAGAAAATTTGGTATCGATATAGGTTGAAATAGAATTTCTCTCCTTAAAGGCTTGTCCCTAATTTGAAAATAAAATTGATAACATTGTTGAGCAAATGAAAGCCTTTTCTAGTCTCCCAAATAAGTTGGTTTATAGAAATGAATATTGATCATGAAATGAAGGAGCAATGATTGCTACTTCTCGGCTCTTTACCAAAAAAGTTGGAGAAAAGGCTTTGTTCATGATCTACCAAGGACTTGACAATTTATAACTCGCTCCACGCTTCAAAGGAGGCTCTAACTATAGATATGGTGGTGAAGATAGTTTCTTTACAATTTTAGATGCGACTTTGAAAAAAGACAATAAGGTAGAAACTATTTCTTTACTTCTTAAGGTCATTTCTATTGTTCATCAAATGAGACGAAATGGTGAAAAATAAGTGATCGTGAGAAGAGAAAAATCAGATCTTTAGAAAAATTTGATTTTTTATCTGAGAGGAAGATCCAAGTCTAAATAATGAGATATCGATGTTTCTTCAAGTTCATGAACAAAGGATTACAAAAAGAGGAGAATATGAAGAAAAGTGTAGAAACCAAGCTTTCTTGAAAGCAGAGATGAATCAAAATTTCCAAAGGAAGAAAAATAAAGAGGAGACCAAACCAATCAGAATCTCCAAACAATGAAGGTGGTGGATATCAATTCTAGCCATGATGATGGATGTGTTAGTCTTGTAGCTCGTGGACAACATTTTAAAAGGTCTGGTAATTGACTGCTATGCTTCATTCCATGTTACTTCTCATGATGATTTATTACAATCCTACAACCAAGGTGATAAGTGATTTTGGCAATGTTAAAGAATGAAAATCATAATGGTACATCCAAGATTAAAGGTATTGGAGATATTTTTAGAGACCGGAGCTTCAAATCATATGTGTGGTATTAAAGATTTATTTTCGAAATAGATCGACATTATTCTAAATATTCATTTGATATTCTGATATCTACTGCAAAGGCTTGAAATTCTCCTTGATGAATAATGGTAAAGAGTTACACATTATTTTATTATGGATATGAAAAAAATATTTTGAAGCTCACAATTACTTGAAGATTCTCTAATATGAGAGAGAAAGATTGAACTCTTTTTCGTATCATGGATAGAATATTGATATCACATGTACACAAAGAGAGATTAATGCATTTATGTATTTTTGAAGGTGAAAGCATAAGATCTTTGAGCATTTCTACATTAGGCATCTTAGATATGCTCATTTAAATTTTGAGGCTTCAAACTTTGCTAGAAAAGTTTAATATGGTGACAAGAATGCAAGGTAGATCACCCATCAAATCTATGTGATCATATGTTATGCTAAGAAAAACATAGAAAGCCTTTCAAAGTCTTATCCGAACAAGAAGAGCAAATATTATTTGATTTACTCATGTTTGTGGTCCTATCACCAAAGATCACTTGGAGGAAGCAGGTATTTTCTAGAACTTTGGTGGTGCTCTTTGGAAAAACTTGTTATATTTAAAGTAAAAGAAAGATTTTCATTCTAAGAATTTAAGGAGTTTGGGACTTTGTTTAAATGTTTAAGAAACGACCAGGTGGTGAATATACATCAAATGAATTTCTTTTGTAGAAATAATGGAATTTTTCATCAATTCACTATGTTGATACACACCTCAACAAAATGTTCGTGTTTCGAAAGGAAAAATAGGACTATACTATAGGGTCCGTCCTTTAAAAGAAAGAAGAATTCCTAAAGAATTTTGGGGGATTCATGGTATCTTATTTGCTTAAAAACAGTTTCCAAAAAGCTTCATTGGAAATGTTACACGGTGAAGCAAAGGATGCTTTCGAAAACCAGAGAGTTGATTTTGAGGATTTTCTCATTGCATTTACTAAGATACCGAGGAAAAGAGAATAAAACTGGAGGATAAAGGTCAGAACTGCATTTTGTTAGGTTATGACTGAAAATTCTAGTGGTTATAAACTCCACAATCCTTTCACAAATAAAGTTGTGATGTCAAGAGATGTTGAGTTTGATGAACAACATGTATGGAAAGGGAAAAGTGATGTATCTTATAAGAAAGCAATTTGAAGAAGAAGATTTAATACAAGCAAATACAAGAGGCTTTACCGGATCATCACCTAGATCACTAGGTCATTCAAGAAGTCCGATTATAAGAAGGACAAGACCAAGGAGCTCTATGATGTGACTCAAGGATTGATACTAACAACGATGAACTTTTTTATTTTATCTTTTTGCAGGATATGATCCATTAACCTTCAAGAAACTTGTAATGAAGAAAAATGGCGATCAAGCAATGAATGAAGAGATTATTGCAATTAACAAAATGTACATGGGTTTCTTCCGAGAAGACCACCAAGCGATTGTGTTTGATCTTCAAAACAAAAAGAAATGCACAAGGGAATATAGAGAAATACAAAGCACGATTGGTTGCAAATACCAACAATATTTGATATTCCTTGAAGTTTTGCAGTCTTGCTTCCTCCAAATATAGAAGATTACTTATCTCTTTAGGGGAAATGAAATGGAAAAACAAATGGATGTCAAATCAGCATTTCTTAATGAGTTCTTGAAGAAGAGGATATATTCAACAACCTCCTGGTTTTATTATTCATGAGCAAGAAGACAAAGTATACAAGTTAAAGAGAGCTCCACCACCGGGCTTAAACATTCCACGAGCATGAATTCATAGATGCATATTTTATTCAAAATGATTTTTCTAAATGCCCACATGAGCATGCTCTCTATATGAAATCTAACTCGATGGAGATATCTTATTTATATGCCTGTATGTAGATGATTTAATATTTATAGCAATAGAATGATTGAAGATTTTAAATACTCCATGAAGAAGAAATTTGAGATCCTTACTTGAGCCTAATGACTTATTTTCTTGGTATCTTATACAAGACAATGGAGGAATTTTTATCTCAAAGAAAATTATGCAAAGGAGATTCTAAAGAAGTTTTCTATGGAAGATTGTCTCCTCAAGAGATACACCTATTGAATATGGCACCAAGTTGACTAAGGAAGGTGAAGGTAAATACATTAATCCAACTTATTACAAAAGTTTAGTTGGATGTTTAAGGTATTTGACATGCACTAATTGACATATTATTTGGAGTTGGTTTAATTAGTAGATATATGAAACTCCTAAGACATCTCATTTAAATGTCGCCAAAAGAATTTTACTGATATGTCAAAGGAATAATTAAGTATGGGATGTTTTATTCATCATCTAAAAGCTAGAGCTCATTGGATATAGTGACGAGAGATTGGGCCTAAGACGAAAAAAAAACAAGCTGGTTTATATTTTATTTTGGTGAAACTACATTTACTTGGTCTTCAAAAAGCCAAAGCTCTATCAAGTTGTGAAGCGAGTATATAGCAGCATCTTCTTGTGTTTGTCAGAAATCTGGATAAGAAGATTACTCTTCATATCCTACGGAGAAGTCAACCAAGATTTTTGTTGATCAAATCAGCTATTGCTTTAGCTGAATCCATCTTTATTTGGATCAGCATATCTACAAGATTTCATTTTATAAGAGATCATATCAAAAATAAAGAAGTGAGCTACATCATGTCAAGACAAGTGAACAAGTGGTCTTGACATTCTTACAAAACCTCTCAAAATGAGATATTTCAACAACTTTGAAGAAACTTGGGATGACATTGTAAACAAGTTTATTAGGGGTGGATAATGTTGAAATAAACTTATTCCAATATCCAATAGAGACTAATTAATTCAAGAAAAGGTTCACTACATAAAGAAGGAGATTTAATCCATCAAGAAGAAAATGGATTAGAAGTCTCATCTGGAAGGACAAGTCAAAATGATTCTCGTTATGTATTCATTTATTACAATTAAATATTGTATCTTTTACTATATAAAGTTGATATGTTTTCATGAAATAGAGTTAGTGAAATTGTAAAGAGTTTTTGAAAAAAAATAAAAAGTTGATCTTGTCCTACTTTCCTCAAATTCTTCCCAACAATAGTCCTATCTAGATTTTCAACAATATGCTTATGGATGATAAGACAATAATTTATGTGAAATAAGCATTAGAAGCATAAAATATAATTGCCTTACGCAATTATCTCAAATTATGTTGAACTCAACAAAAGAAAATTCTATCATAGGCTTATGTTGCTGCATGCGAACCACATTGGTTTAATAAAATAATTACTTAAAAGAATAAAAGGTCTAATAAGACTCAAATCACAAATAGTGTATGTTTTGGTACTAGTGTTGAATAAATAAATATATATATAATTAAGCATGTGAATCATTTCCAGTTATAATTTTATTTCAAACCATGGATTGAGCAGATTTCATCATTTGAATGTGAATAGCTATACCTACTAGGGAATATGACCATGTTGCTTCATAAGAAGTGGATACTCAGAATGCATCGGTGTGGACATTGATAAGTAGCATTCCTACATCTTGCATATGGTTGATGAAATGCAGAAAATTAATGTGTCTTCGGTTCAATTGGTGTGGACTAATCTGTTCACATGAGCACCATCTGCATGTGAACCCTTCCTCTAATCAATTCATGCATTACAAACACCTTTACCTAATAGAGCGAGAGCCATGAAAGCAACCTAAAAAAAAAAATGGAGCACAATGGGAAAACGTCCTCAAAGACAAACACATCAAACTAGGCTTTAACGAGTGACATCTCAAAGGTTCCATTATAATTTAATTCCCAGGTCCAATGATTCATACAATAACTAATTAAATAGGATCCATACTGTTGATATGGTTGAATAGTGTATACTTTGGAAGATAAGTTTATGGATTAACATAATTTTTTGCATTTCAACTTTAATACTAACAAGCTTGGATTTAGAATTGTTAAAAGCATATAATGGGTCCTCTTTTTTTTTCTTTTTTTTTTTTGACATTTTAAACATTCGGATTTGTATTATATACTTGAGTTTCATACACATGTAGGTCAAAATGTAAAGGATGTTAAAAAGCATGTATTGAATTCTTTCCTAACCGCTTAAATCTTTGAAATATGTGGTTGTCCAATCACATCTCAAGCGCAATGATATCTTAAGTGGACTTATGTGGGTTGATCTCTATTAGCAGAGATTTGATGCATCCTTATTAGTCAATGGGCATCAATCATGCAAAAATCGTGGTACTAAGAAAAATGATTCAATCAAATTAAATTTCTACGGTCTTCCATTCTTTGTTTCAACAATTTCCACATGCCAAGCCGGTGATCTGTCATGTCGAAATCATCATTTCTCACTTCCACTCCATCTTCAATTCCTCTTTCGTCAATTTCATGTGGCCTCGAGACACATTTGACTACAATTTCTTGTAGAAACGTGGTGCTTCGTTTGTGGTTCGGTGATCTAACTCTTGACCAACAAAATGGGAAAGCTAACAGAATTATATCCTCGAGAGCAATGTGATTCTCCATCTGCACCATATAAATTATGTCTTTTTGTCTCCTCAAAAGTCCACATCCAAAGTTGTTTACATATTGAATTATTTGATTCAGTACCAATCGATATTTATTTTTTTCATGCTTTTCTTATCAATATCGAGCAATTTAACTCGATATACTACTATATATCTATCTATCTATCTATCTATCTATCTATCTAATAGTAGACGTTTGTATCATATCGGTATGATAAGTTATCGGAATCAATATCATCGAGATTTAAAGTCTGTGTTTATGTTAACCTATGCAAATCCATATTTATTTTTTTAACTGAAAAAAATATTATGTGTATATCAAACAGTTTGATGAGGATTTTATTATTCTCTTGCTTTATGTTAATTATATGCTTATCCTTAAGAAAGAGATATGTATAATTGATAGGTTAAAGAAGAAACTGAGTGAGTCCTTTGCAATAAAGAACATGGGGCCAACAAAGTAAATATTGGGTATACAGATTTTTCGTGAGAAAAAAAATAAGAAGATTTGGTTGTCACAAGAGAAATACATTGAGAAGTTATTGAAAAGATTCAGTATAAGCAATGCAAAGCTAATTGGTTCTCCCTTTTTAGGTCACTTCAAGTTGTGCTCAGAGTAGAGTTCATCAAGTGATGTGGAGAAGAAGAAAATACAAAAGGTTTCTTATATTTTAGTAGTTGGAAGTTTAATATACGCAATGGTATGTACGAGGCCGGATATCACATATGCAGTAGGTGTTATTAGTAGATTTCTTATAAATCTAAGCAAAGAGCATTGAACATCAATGAAATGGATCTTTAGATATCTCATAGGGAGCTCTAAGGTTTGTTTAAGCTTGGAGGTGGACAACCTGTGCTGATAGGTTACACAGATGTAGATGTAGCAAGAGATATTGATGCGAGAAAGTCTACATTTGGTTTTGTACTTACTTTTACAATGAGAGCTATGTCATGGCAATCCAGATTACAAATGTGTATTACTCTCAAGTTTATAAAAAAAATGTTATGGATGAAAGAATTTCTATAAGAATTGAGGTTGAAACAGAAAAACTATGTAGTATATTGTGACAGCCAAAGTGCCATCCATTGTATAAAAACCTAAATTTTAATTTTAAGTCAAAATATATAGATGTTAGATACTATTGGATTAGAAATGTAACTAAAGAGAAGTAATCGTAACTTTAGAAAATTCATACAAATAATAATAGAGTAGACATATTGACAAAAATATACCAACAGTTGATCGACATGGCTACACGTTGAGGAGTCATGGGATAACCTTCCTTATAGGTTAAAGGGGGAGGTTGTTAGGTAGATAATCCATTAGTTTAGCCCATAGTGGGCTTTAGTAACCCATAACCTATTTCTCCTTTAATCTAAACCTTAACTCTTTTAATCAAGAGGTGGTGGCTAGGGAACAAAAAAGAGGGCAACGGTGACTACGGACAGGGGGCTAAAAAACTATAGTAATGTAGTTTAGAAAAAGAGAAGAAAAGGGCAGAAAGATAAGAGAGAAAGAAATGAAAGAAGACAAGGACAACGCAGAGACTATTCTCAATCATCTAGGTAATGTTCTCATCTCATGTTAGATCAGATTTGTAGTGGATTCTTATTGTGATTACTTGGAGATATTTTGGATATTGTGCATAGTGACATAATTCTTATATCATAGATATTCTCTTGTGATTGTTGCTTGAGTTTTGGGCAAAAGACTTTGAGATTTGTATATTCATTATTATTATAGTGGATTTTCTCTAGTTTATCCCATGATTTTTACTCTTTAAGTTAGAGGGATTTTTCATATAAATCTTGATATCTTATTCCACTGTATATTATGACTTACTAGTATTTTCATTTAATTTTATTGTGTTATGACCTGCTATTATTTATTCATGTACAAATTTTTTTTATCCCATCATCTGGATGTGTTTTCTTCTTGGAATATAAAAGATAAAAACATTGATTAAGGAATCAATCAATAAGAGAGCTTTTATGTGTCCATAAGTATTTATTTACCTTCTGCATTAAGATTTTTGTTTGTCCATATCATCAATTGATGGCACTCTCTCAATCTTCTTCATTTGAGCTTCTGCATCATGTTGTGTAGCCCTTCAACAATCAAGCTTGCAATTCAACACACTTCAGAATGCTGAGCCTTCAACGATGCATCGTTGAGTTCATCCTTGTGATCTTCAAAAATATTTTCTTCTTTCTTTTGTTCCGAATGTTCAGAGCAAATCTGCAGCTTGTCGTAACCTGGGCTTCTCTTTCTTCCCAAAAGTGTTTTTAGGGTCTACAGTTAAGGCATCTCTTTGTGCCTGACCTAATTTTAGAGCCAAAAAAAAATTCTTCTCCAGCACTGTTTCTTCCTGCAACTATAACAGAAGAAGCCTAAAGCTCCATGATCTCCTGGTGTTTCAGCTTAACATGATGCAGTTCTTCCACACTTTGAGAAAGTTCATTGACCTCAGTTATATTTTTCTCAAGTATTCCAATGTATCCATGAGATTCCGTACGGGAGCAAACTTATCTTGTACCAGCTCTAAATTATGTTTTGATCAGGTGCAGCATTTTTTGTTTTTTCATATTTTCCTTTTGACGGCTTTGGAAGCCCATTTCTTCATCCATTTTGACTAGCTTTTTCTGGATATAAAATCTCTTATTTAGTTAAGGATATGTCAGCTTCTTCTTGTTCTCAATGAGAACATTAAAATACATTTAGCAAATTGATAGTCCCAATAATTATGACCCATTTGATTGAAGTAATGAGTATTCACATCTTGACATTTTATAACAAGTTTAGTAGCATATCAATTTAGTCTATGTTTTAGGATAAAATTTTACAATCACAAAATTTAATTTGAGGCAACAAAGTACTTATATATTTGATGATATAATAAGATATTATTTTATATATTTTTTCAAGAAATTTTCTCTCTAACTAATATAAATATGAATCTTGAAGTGGAATGTCTACTGTGGAGATAATTTACAAAATCAATATATGAATATCCTATTACTTTATTTCAGATAGATATAATATTCTATTCTAATATAAATCTTGAACTGAAATATAATATTCTATTCTAATCTATATCTGAAGTTTTCTAATATTCTATTCATGGGTTGCTATTGTATCTATCTAATATTCTACCCGTGAAACTAATATATGATCTTATATAAGTTTCAACATATAATAGACTTCAATTGCATATGCATAAGGAATATTTTTTATTTATTATTTTTTTTCATATCATTCTTAGGACACTAGGTTTGATTGAATTTTTCACCTCTAGTTATAAATGTATAATTTTCTAAATAAAGTTATATATATTAAATTTCTCTAAAATTCGATTGATATACTATTTCTGAGATAGTCCCAATAATTTTTGAGATCTATCTCTAAATATCTTAATATAAATTATTTCATTTGCATTAACCATCTTAAAGTTATTAGTGAGAAATATCTTTATTTCTAGCAATAAACTAAGATCACTATTACTAAACAAAATATCATCCATATAAAAAATCAATATAGTAAACTAGCTCCCACTAAACTTTAGATATATATATATATATTAATATATGAAGAAAGTAATAATATTATAAAATTTTATATACTATTGTCTAGAAGCTTACTTAATATCATAAATGGATTCTTAAGTTTGCATACTAAATGTTTTATTCTTTTCCATATTAATCCTTTGTATTGTTCCATATAGATTTTCTTATCAAAATCTTTATTCAGAAAAGCTATTTTCATATTCATCTAGTATAACTCAAGATCATAATAGACTACCAATAACATAATGATTCTCAATAAGTCTTTTTTAAAAAATTTTAAAAAAAGTCTCATTCTAGTTGATGCCTTATTTCAAAGAAAAATTTTTGATCACAAGTCTAGCTTTATAAATTAGAGAAAAAGATTCGTACTCTTTGAACCATGTTTAGTCTTAAAGATACATTTGTAATCAACTCTTTTATAATTATTAAATAATTTGATGATTTTTTAAATATTATTTTGGTCCATCAATTTTAACACTTCTTTAATTATATCGTATCACTTTTCAGAATCGTTATTTTTTTTTATCTTGTGAAAATGATAAGGGGATTCTTTTGATTCTTATGTTATAATTTGATTCATACAAATATACCATAAAATCATCAGAAATGATAAGTCTCTATTCCCTTTGAGATTTTCTCAAAATTATCAGTTACGGTTATTTTATAAGTTTATCAATAGTGATTTCAACATTATATAAGAGTTCATTAACGTTATTTTGTTATTTATTTTTATCAAATCATTTAGTGGTTTAAGAAACCACAATATCTCGAATAGGAAATTATAAAGGAGTATTAATATGTATATCCTCCATATAAAAATTAAAATTTTAAGATTTTTTACTCTCACTAAATTTGTTATTTTTTTAAAATCTTACATTACCTTATTCAACTATCATTATACTATAATTGGGGTAATAAAATTTATGCATCTTCGATTTTTTTAGATAACTAATAAAATATTCAAAAAATAATCCTTAGATATATTTTTTTTATGTGGATTAAAAACCATTATCTCTATAAGACAACACCAAATATGTAAATATCTTAGGCTGAGTTTTCTACCGATTCATAACTTTAAAATGATTGATATAACTAACTAACTAGGAACTCTATTCAAGATATACATAATTGTCCTTAGAGCTTCATCTTATATTAATTAAAATAAAAAGGAATGACTCATCATACTTCTAACTATGTCCATAAGAGTACAATTTTGTTTTTAAATAATCTCACCATATTATATCACACATGATAAGATATATCGAGCATAAATACCTCTTATTGCTAGGAATCTAACTAAAGGGTTGAAATTCTAACCTGACTCATCATATAATAAGATTTATCACCTGTATCAGATTTGATAATTTTAATATTCATATCTAATTTTCTTTTAACTTTATTTATGTATAACTCAAATGTGTCAACAACTAGAGACTTTTCATACCTTAGATATAAATAATCATATCTCAACAAGTCATCTATAAAGATGATGAAATATCCCTCTTCACTAAAATAGAAAATATAAAAAGATCTATAGATATTAATATGAATAATATCAAGGAGTTTATCATTTCTTGTGGTATTTTATATATATATATATATATATATATTTAATTTGCTTTCCTTTAATACAATTTAGTAAAATATAAATCTTCCAAAATATATTCTTCATTAATTTTTTGATTCTTTTATTGGAGATATGTCTCAAATATCTATACTATAAAATTGTAGATTTCTCATTATTGAAACTATTTCAATCCAATATTTGATTATAGGATCATTAATATCTTTTAAACTTAAAGTTTAAATTAATTTTGACAAGCCATCACACATAATTCTAGAACTAACTTTTATTAAATTATAAAATATATTGAGTTTATCATTACCAAAAGAAAATAATATTCTAACTTAATTAATTCTATATAAAAAAACTAACGTAAATGATAAGTTCCACTGCTATCACTTTTACTTTGAGATGATTTCTCATAACACCAAATCTTTCATATTCTTTTGGTTTTTGGGTTAAAAAAATCTCAATATATTATTGGTAATATAATTAAAGCATCAAAATTAATTCACTAAGTATTAGAAGGGACATTTGTAATATTTGACTCGAAACATATAAAAGTCAAATTTATACCTTGTTTTAATCAAGTCTTATGTTTAACGTAGCTCTTCTTTATATATCTTTTCTTACCACAAAGGTAGCACTTTCTATGAAGACTTTCTTTTCATAAGTTTGCTTAGTACTTTTAGACACGACCGATTTATTTGATGGATAATGCTTCAACTTTCTTTTTTTTATTATTAATTTCTTGAGTAGTAGCTAAAATATTATAAGATCTTTTCTACCTAATCTTATTTCTTTTTAAATGTGCATACTAGTCAACTTATTTAAGTATCACTTATCTTTATTTATATTATAGTAAATCTTGAATGAGTCAAATTGAGAAGGAAAATAATTAAGGATAAATTACATGAGAAAAGACTCATTTATATTCCTGCCCAATGTCTTAAGTTCTGTAGCATTATCAGTTATATTGAAGATATGATTCTAAATTCTTCAAGTGTCATCATCTGAGTTGTATTCATTTTTTTAATCAATGTATTAGCTAATGACTTATAAGTAAATTTAAACTTATCTTCAATAGTCTTTAAATTTTTCTTTATACTAGTTGCAAGTGATAATGAAGTCTTGATATTATTTGTAATTATTATTTTTATAGACATTAGGCTGAGCTATTAGATCTTTTTCAAGTATTCATTTTATTAATTTATTTTATAATACTTTTATTAGTTAAGACTATGAGTCTTTCAATAAGCAAGATTATGTCAAGATTTAATACACCTAGTCTAAATTGTATATATTAAGGTCATTCTAAATAATTTAAACTAAAGAATATTAAGACACTAGAAGCATGCAAATAGATGAAAAGAAATTTGATTGTAAGAAACAAAAATAAAAGAATATTAATGTTTGAGTTTTTCAAAATATAATAAATTATTGATATCATCTATATTTCACCTTTGGTTGAAATATTGATATATCTAGGGTTCACTAAAAATTTTATAATAATGAAAGATTAATATAATTCTTGTAAATTAGTATTGTTACATTTATATATACAACCATAAATTATAATGATATATAAAATAGTATTATCGTAACTTATCACATAATTATTTTGAGTAGATTCTCTTTTGATATTATCTAGATCTCCTAATTATGTATGCAATATTATTTTTCTTAATATTATTTAGGATTAATTCTTTAATGTACTTTTATAAATCATTAGTCCAAGCTACTTTAATAGCTATAAGACTAATTTAATAATATAAATTATTGATGAAAATATTCTTTAAATGATAAAATATTTATTATAATTTACACACCATATACCTATTATCATATGACACTTTGGTAGCTACTAATAAGATAAAAAAAAACTTAAGGATATAATTTTAAAATAACATTCACTATTTTTAATCTAATTATACAAAAATTTGTTCAATAATAAAAATAATTATAATAATTATTGAACATAAAAACTTTAATTAGCATAAAAATTCATATAATAACAATAATCTTGATAAAAATATACTTTTATGTAAAAATAAATATTATTTCATAATTTTAAACATATGCTTATGAATAACTACATAAATATAAAAAATAATTAGAATTTAACTATCATAAGCAATAAAACTTTTATCAATATATCATATGATAAAAAATATTTAAAAATCATAAATTATTTTTTAACTTCATAAAAAGTCTAAATATGCCAAGCAATCCTATTTAATTGAGCTACCCAAATTAGGCTAAATTGATTAGGCCACCTAGATTAGATCAATAACCTATCTAAACAATTAAGCTCGTCAAATTGAATTTACAAAATCAAATTTTGACCCAAAACAAAAATTAGGCCAAACCGAGATTAGTCAAAAGTAAACTTAGTCATGGTAAAATCAAGATTCAATTAAAATTAGATTTTGGCCAAGGCCAAAATCAAAATCCATTCACAATCTAAAATTTTCTGGTAAAATCTTCTGGTAAAATGATCAAAATTAGATTTTGACTAGCACAAAATGGGTTGGATTTGGTCAACATTTGATTTTGATCAAATTTAGTCAAAATCATAGGGTGGCTTCAGGTTTCCTTCTACTATACACAACTATCATGCAATATCTTTGTGGGTCGCCACTATCATGGCTCTATTTTATGGCCAATAGTGCAATCAGTAATCACCATCCATCATGCCATCATAGAATCCTGTCAACATGGTGCTTTCATTGCAAGTCACCATCACAACATCCCTGTGATGAGCCACCACTAATCTCGTCACCCGATTGAGCCTTGCATCTATCACATCAATCGTAGTGATCGCCGACAACATTGCCTATGACATCGCATTGCAACATCTAATTTTGCATCATCTCCTATAGCCCATAGCTCCTAATCAGGTTATTGTCATGACACCTCCAATGATCGTCACCCTTAATAGGGCTATCATAGCCCTATTTCATCACACACAATATCATCGTTGCTTGTGCAACTATAGCCCATGGCAAGGCTAGCAACCTCCAATGATAATGCCCTCACAATAGGACCATTATATTTTTACCATATCTAACAACAATAGTCACTATATGTAGCACAACTACCCCTCTGTAATTGCCCACAATAGTAATCATTCATATACCACTGCCCATGGGGGAGCTATCATCTCCTCGTGCCCACACACATGGTGCTATCGACGGCACCAAGTTGCTAACACAACCCATTAACCAGGATAAGACAACAACTCTCATCCATAGCTCTACTCGTGTGGGTGAATAAACCCACATTACCTACAATGAGGCAATCAGGACAAACTTTGATGGGTCACATGAAATAAATAGATTAGATAGTATATGGATTATGCGATCAGAATAGAAAACACCCATAAGGGTGATAACCAAAACATAAACAAATCTAAAACATAAATGGATCTATTATATTTTAATGATTTATAATATATTAATTTTTGAAAAAGGCTATAATATTAATTGAAAGCATAAAAATATACTATCATATAGAATAATAAAGTACCATGATTAAAATTAATTAACTTGATGTCATGATAGAATACTTTACTTGATTAAATACTCTCACTACGTATTGTAGCCTAATTCATAGGAAGCAACACTAATCTATAAGAAGGAAACTAGACTTTTATTTCTTTTTATCTTTTATAGTACCATGAGACTACAATACTAATAGGAGTTAGGATTAAAGAGAGAGCTAAGAATAAATATATGATATATTATTTATATATAATTCCTTGGATATTTTGTCCTTATATAAATGAGAGCAAGGATATAGAATCAACAATCAGAAAAGTCTCTCTCATCAAATTCAAACTCGTAAGAGATATTGTTATAAGTAGACTTTATCAATAGTTCTAATTAAAATTTTATTAAATAGGATCAAATATCCTAACACTTTGAGCTGTCGTGCTTTTTCGTGGATTGGCATTGTATCTGCACCAGAAACCTAACATTATTGCTTCATCTTAAGTTGAAACTGTACAAGAAGATGAAGATGGAAGCTGCAGTTTCTTGCTTAAAACTGTAACTAATTTTACAGTGATAATTTTTTGTTTCATAAATCAAGATCTAATAATGATGAGTTTGAGTCGGTCATAATTAACATATATCATATTGAATATCATTTTAACTAAAAAGCATATTGTGAATATATATATATATATATATATATATATATATATATATATATATATATATATATATATATATATTCCAACCATTGTTTATGATAGATTTATGCAAATCTGATAGAGATGGCTATTGTTTATGATATATTTAAACATAATGGTCCCATCCTATAATCTATGAACGCACAAATTATATCATTCTTTCGGTCCTAAACATTTTTTTTTGGGTCGTCTATGGGTGTTAAACTAAATCAAATTGTACACATAAAACTTGAATTAATTTGAGGCATATAATTTTTTTTATATATGGTCTAGATAACGTATGACTGCAGCACATTACAATTTGATTTTGTCCTAAATCCAAATATGATTTATTTTATATTTTCAATCATTAGAATCATTACTATAATGTCCCGATTGAGTCCCATATTAAATTAAAAATTAAAGGGTCTAATGAGTATAATAATATAATTTAGATTTAAGTTTTCTAAACTAAAATCATTCTCAACGAGTCTATAATAAGTGATCCAATTTTTTACACTAAGTCTAGGTGAAGATCAAAGATCTTGAGTAACCGATCCAGTAGAACAACATAAAAGATAAAGAAGTATCGTTAATTTCTTCTTCCAAGTTTGAAGTATCATTTATACAAATAAGAATCCTCTTTTGATCTCTTCTTCGTATAAATTAGATATAGGATCTATGGGATAATAAAATAATTTAAATTCAATTATCTTAACAGATTGGATTGACCTTAATGAACATATTATCTTTTTTTAATGACAATGGTGTCTAATAACAGATGTTTCCTTAATACTTATTAACAAGTTTTTTTTGCTTTTAATTAGTTATAAAGTTTCACATAATCATGCAAAATATAAGCTTATATAGTGTTGGGATTTGTGTTTTTTTTTTGTGGTGTATTTTGAGATTGATAGATCAGGAATTTTTTATAATTATTAGTGCTAAATATTTAGAGAGGGTGTTTGCATATCTATCTTTATAAATGTATGAAATGATGTATTTGCCCCTACATATGTTAAAATCATCACTTTTAATTAAGATTGAAATTTTTGGGTTTAAGTTATAAATTATAGAATATTTAAAATAACCTTAAAATTATTGCAACAAAAGTGTTTTTAAAGGGTATTAATATGTCAAATTATAATTAGTTAATGAAGAATAACAATAAAGACATATGAGCAAGTTTTTAGTTTTTCAAGAATACTTATAATTAAAATTTAAAATGAGATATATAAAAGTCATTAACTTTATATATATATATATATATATATATATATATAATATATATATATATATATATATAATATGTTGTCATAAGTGAAGAAATGTGAGTTCAGGAAATAAACCCTCTATCTACCTTAACTTTGTCATAAGCAAAAGGAAGATCTCATTCGACTCAGACAAAGTTAAGGTAATTCGAGAGTGGTTAGGGTCGAGGATACTGACGATAGTTTAGAGCATCATTAGGGTATGACAATATCTCTATAAGTTTATATGAGACTTATGAAACTTGTATGTTCTTGTTGTACCATTGCACCTCTTCACCAAAGTACATCAAAGCTTTAAGTAGATGACAAAACACGATAATACATTACTCTTGTTGAAGAAGAAAATTAGCAAGGCTCGCACCCTAGCCTTGACTATTCGAGCTAGAGGTGGGCACAAATAGATGTATGATAGAGGTTATATTGATGTATAACAATTGACTTAGAGTGTACAAGTCTAAAATATTTCAATAATTTTAAAAGAACTATGCGATGTATGACAAATAATTACTTGTGCTACAAGTCTATATATTTATCGAGCACAATTGACCAGTGTTTGAGAAACTTGAACAATAGCTTCAACATACATAGTAGAATTCCAAAGAGTGGTTTACTGACATTGCACTGGGGACCAATGCCAAGAAAGTGATCTTGGCTGCTACAAATAAATTTTTTTCTTAAAATTAAGAAAATTAACAAAACATAGATGAATTATAAAAGGGAATTAACATTTGAGATCGCTCAAGCACAAGATTTTGCCCTCTTTTATCTTTGTCATCTTGGCTGCTACAAATATGACGCTTGGATCTGGTCGTTGACTCCGTTAGGGGTCCCCACAATAAGTAGTGCATGCTAGCATCCAACTTGTCTCTCCTATAGGGATGAGCCACGGATAAGATGGAAGGCTATTTGGTATCCAAGGTTGCTCCTAGCATCCAAATCTTCCTATGAAAACTCGGTTGGAACAAGCTTCCCACCTCTAACTACTCCTTTGCAATTTTCCACAGCCCACTTGATCCCTGCCATGTTTGCAAACTATCTACAGATTCACCCTCACACATCTTCCATGACTGTTCATTTGCCCAATCCTTTTGCAATTCTGCTGAGCACACACTAAATTTCACTTTTCAATCCTCCACAACTTGGTCCATGGGGGATTGGCTTCTTGAAGGGTCTACCCTCGTCCGGTCCTCCCGCTCTGCCATGCTGTGTGTCATAGCTACCTCCTTTTAGTTTCTTTGGATGAATCAGAATGATGCCAAGCACAGCAACCATTCAATCAGGTCATCCATTCTCGCTGCAAAGGCTGTTATCGCTGCTAATGATTACATTAATCTTGCTGTAAGCCCTGAGGGAATGTTGGAGGATAGTTTGGATGCATCTGATGACAGACGGGTAAGAGCTCTCGTTACTCTTCAAGTGGACGACTCATTCCTATCGACTTCTCTTCCTGCAAGTGCTGGTTTTGGCCTCCATGTTGTTGCTGGAGAATACACGAGGTTGGGAGGCAGCTCCTGCAGGGCCTCAAGCCCGCTGACGGCAGAAACTATCGCACTTTTGGGAGGACTCAAGCTGTACCGATGCTCCATTTGCGGTCTATCGACACCGACTCAACGTTGTCAAGGGAATAAACCCTATTCCCTGGTCCTGGAGGAACCTATTTTGCGATATTTTCTCCCTTTTTGACTCACTCTAAGTCCTAGGAATTAACCATATCCCTAGGTCTGCTAATTTGGTAAGCCATGAATTGGCTCAGTTTGCTCGACCGCAGCCTTCCGGTTTCATGTTTTCTGCTGCTGATCCTTTTGCCTCACACTTTGTAACACAGTTTTGATCTAATAGACAGTGCTTTATTTTCACAAAAAAAAAAAAAAAATTTATAGGCAACTCAGAAAGGTCACAAGGGAATATCAAAAGGCATAAACACATGATCCCTACAAAATACTCCCCAAAAGAAAAATTATACATGATATAAGCAACATCTAGAAGTAGGAAACACACACTTCCCAATCAGTGCTTGTTTCCCTGAGTATAGATGTAGTCTGTATGAGCTGCAAGAGTTCTCCTCATCAAGCACTCCTCCACCCCAACTCCTCTACACCCTTCGTCCATTGTCTCCATGCTAGACACATCTGCAACCTATAAACAAGAATCACACATATGAGACCACCTGATAACCCAGTGATGACATGCGTATCAGCTATCAGATCAGCAGCTGTTGTGCTGCAACAAAGCGGAACATATACCTGCTGTTGATCACTGATCCTTAATGGATCTGCTGGCTCAGGCATTGCTGCTTGGCTGAGGGGGTCAACGAGGAGAAGAGCTATCAAGAGGAAGACTCTTTTCTTTGGTATCATTGCTACTGGATGGAGAGCTTTGGTTAAACGAACAATGGAGCTACCAGGATGTAAGAGAGGGAAGGGGAAGTGGGTGAGATCGAGAGGCTTCAAATAGAGAGTGATGTCTCTTGCCTTGTACCTCTGTCATTTCTGGGCTTACTTTTATGATGGCGAAGGTCAGTTGACTTCCGAAGGTAGATTCAGGCATGTTTGACTGTCAGATAGTGTGTGCAGATCCGTTCATTCCCGTGGATTTCCGTGACAATGCGTACGACAAATCTGCGCGCAGATCAGATCTTTTGTTTATCGCAACAAGCACAAGATCTCAGCTTCAGTTTCTTACAGTACGATACTTGTGATAAAAAGGAGGGAGACAATGAATGAGAAGCTTATCAAATGCAGCTTGTCCACATAGGTATAGATTCAATAATCTAAAACCAAAAAGAAATGTGTATGTTCCACATGTAGAAGCTAGCCAGAAAGGTCTGATACTGACGTGAGTATGGTTGCCATCTCTTTCTGGTAGATAACCATGATGAGACACTGTTGGCTGCAGCAATAGCAAAAGAGAATTGTATTGGTGTAAGATTCAGGGAAACAATGCGACAGTAAGGTGTCGGCCTCGTAGTACTAAGAGTTAATTATGCGATATCAAAGTTATCGATCATATGATAAGAAAATGTCGATCATATAGTACTGAGGTATTGATCATATGGGGTTAAGGTATTGATGATCTTTTCTACCTCATTATTCTTTTATAAATGCAATCGTAGATTAGACGTAAGATTATTCTCGTAGAATTGCCACTGAAACCTCAATAAATACACTTCTCATATGACCCTGATGTGTCGAATAAAAAAGCCGTGTCTCACACACAATACAACATCTTTGTCTCTTGCCACCCTTAATGCTGATGTATAGGAAAGTCAATCGAATGGTCATGTGGAGATAAAATTAGTTGACCATAGAAGACATAAATTAGCCAGTCTTCCTCAGTTAGATGTAGTACTTCAATTTTTAGGGTATCAGCTAAAGTGCTGCAGTTCCGTGCCATTGCAGAACTTAGCCGGAGCAAAATAGTCGTCGTTCTGGATTCTGATACATCAGACAAGGGAAAAAGGCTCAACAAGCCTTGTGAGCTGGTCATCTACAATGCTAGAACATGAGAAGCAATGGCTGGTTTCTTGGATTGCTGATATAGATGTAATAGATTAGGGACTCCGCTTTCTGCCTCATTTCGACTGTAGCAATGCAATGGTTCATTACGTTGCAACAACTGCTGACTTATGATCCAAGCAGCATAGCCATTAATTTAAGCTGGGGAAGTAGAAGAGTGGAGACCAAACAAGGAACCTCACTTCCCCATGCAATGAGGCGACCTAAGTAGAAGCCCCATGGAGATGGAATAACCCGGCCTTTACAACAACTAGACCACAAGGAACAATGTACCGGTGATGCTTTTCAGATGATACATATCTATATATGGTCGACCTTGCACTGTTTTGCGTCCATCATCTTCGTCCGATGCATCGCACTGCAGGCGTTCGACCCCCACCGCAGCACCTACGTAAACAGCCTCGCATGGAAACAAGGCAGAGATCGACCCTCCTACAGCGCGTCTACGAGGACTTCGTTCCTCAGCATGAACTGCTTCAGGAACAAGACGAGGAGACGCTCGTCGTTAATGTCGCAGGCACCTTCTTCTGCTATAGATTTCAGTCGCTAAGCACATCAAATTCATCCATTTTTCTTGTGACTAAGAAGCCATTTTGTTGTTCTTTCTTTCCCTACATAGGTTTCGGGAAGGACCAGCTCAAGGTCAAGATCAACAGACATGGGAAACTAGAAATGACCGGAGAGCGCCCCTTGACCGACACCAAGTGGAGCCGCTTCCACAAGGAATTCCAAGTGCCCGACCGCAGCACCCTCGACCGCATCCGTGCCAAGTTCTACAACGGACTTCTCGAAATCACGCTGCCAAAGTCGCCCGGCATGGCCGCCGTGCGAGCTGAGCCGGCGGAGGCCGTGAAGCAACAGGATGAGAAGAAGAATCAAGAATCTGATGCACAGAAGGTGGAGGAAGATAAGAAGGATCAGCTCAAAGAGCCGAAAGGGACAGAGAAGGCCGCAGGCAAGGATGGCGATGAAGATGGTGAGGAAGGCACCGAAAGGATCGATGCAGGGAAGAAAGCAGCCGTCACACCAGCAAGCTATTGTGGTGGCAAACCCAAGCTAGTGAAGCTGAAGCTTAAAATAGGCAAGCTGAACTCGGGACTGTACCAACCAACGCAGCTCATGCTAGCCTTGGTTTTGACTGTGGTGGTTTCGGTGGGACTGGGATTGTATCTGCACTGCAAACCGAGTCCCAAAGGTAGCTGAGCGTTGTGTCTCCTCCTCGTATCGAATGAATGCATCATGAGTTGTAATTTGTAATAACACTTGCTAAGAAGATGAAGATAAAAAGTTGCAGTTCTTGCTTAAAAATTGTATGTGACAGTGTGATAAATTTTGTCACAGTAGCCTTTAATCATTCGACAAACCTTTTTTTGATAGGACCGGTGATCTTCGGTAGAAGAACACCTCCTCGTCTGAGATTGCTATTCTTCGCATGCATGTATGCATTAGAAGTAGAGCCACCACTACTCTCGGCAAACATAGTTCTACTTCATGACAAGGGGGCCACCATCGTCTGAAACTTTAGTACCGACAGTAATAGATGGTTTTCTCAGTGCCTGCAATCAAGTTTTTCTTCTTCTTTTTTTTCGGCTTTAATCATTTATATCCGTCTCTCAGTTTCATTTGATCATGCAAACTATTTTTTTCGTAGTTATCAATGCTGAATATTTAAAGGGAGTGTTTACGTATTTATTTTTGTAGAATTTTGAATCGATGCATTTACCCTTGCAAATAAAATATTAACATCCCTCCTGTATCCCTACATACATTAAGATCTTCGAAATATGTTGATGTCGACAAAAAAAACCAACTAACCCTAATTAACACTTTTAAAACATAAGCATTTTTAGAGGATATTAGTGTGCCAAATGTTAAGATTAATTGTGAAGTCTTATAAACATGTATTTAGGTTCACAAGGGTACACATACTGGACTTCAAAAATTAACAACAGATATATGAAGATAATTAACTTAGGAGGGATACTATACATACGATTTTATTAATTTAAATATTCGTCAAGATTCGGACAAATTTTATTAATTTAATTTTATTGAGATTAATATACGTCGCACCCGCCGTGGGTCGGTTGCTGTGATTGGACCAACATAGCGGGCCCGCCAAAGGGGCCCGCGAGTGTGGGTGCGGTCGTAACGCCGGGAGAGTGCCATTATAAACCCCCATTGGCTTCCACGGTTCCGCGGACCTGCTTTCAAGAAGTCATAGGTTCTTGATGGCTCCGGCGTCGTCTTCCTCGTCGACGACGGAGTCGTCGTCGTCGAAGGAGAAGCGGAGGAATCTGGAGATGAGGGTTGTAGAGAATGCTAAACGAAGACGCGTCACCTTCGCCAAGAGGCGCCAAGGCCTCTTCTCCAAGGCGGAGGAGCTCGGCGCCGCCTGCAGCGTCGACGTCGCCGTCGTCGCCTTTACCTCCTGCGGTAAGGCTTTCTCCTTCGGCGATGACGCCATCCGCCGCTACCTCCTCCTGACGGGAGAACACGATGGCAATCAAGATGGGAGGGAGGAGGGTAGCTCGGAGAAGGCGACGGAGATGGAAGATCCCGTCTGTAGGCTGAGATTTCTTGAGGAGCTCCGGCGTAAAGCAATTGCTCGCGCCGAGGACCTGGCGCAAGCGCGGGCGCAGGCTGCCGCGGCCAACCGCAGCAGCGGGGGCACCGAGGCGGGGGAACCGTTCTTGGTTGGTGCAACGACTTGTTGGGGACCGTCCCCACTTGCGGAGACCCCCGTCGCCGACTGCAGCCACCGGAACAGTGAGGAGGACAGTCCTGAGGGGTGTAGCAAAGTCGAGGAGCCCTTCGTTGTCGACGCCACGGTTTCTTGGCCGAGCTCGCACCACTCGTCGATGAGTCGGGATGCGGCCACAGTCGACTAAGGCAGCTGGGGCACCGAGGAAGGAGAACCGTTCTTGGTTGGTGCTACGACTTCTTGGGGGGTCATTCTTGCACGCAATGTTCTTCATCTTCTTTCCATCTTTCAGGTCGAAAGTTGAGGGAGTAATATGGAGCCGCATGAGATTAATTAGTTTGTATCATTAATTTGTCCGGAGGGCGCCAATCTTCCCCCGTCGTAGAGTTGGCTTTATGTAGCATGGCATGATGTTGATGTGATTGTACCAAAACAAAGAGCGCATCATTTGGGGACGAACATTTTTTGCTTTTGCCTGTAGCAACTTTAAAGTGTATGTTAATAATAATATCGTTCAGGTTATCTGCAAATTCTATGGATCAGTGGTAGTGTTCGAATGAAGTATTATGATAACTGCCATTATATGAAATGGAATGAGATATAGTGGATTATATGAATTGGAGGAGATATTTGGATATTTGTTTTGCAAACTTTTCCTTGTCCTTATTTGTTGGATGATCAACATCACTATATCCTCCGTAAAGTGTTTACTGCTCTATTTTATCTTAAACATAATTACATTACTAGGAGAAGCTATAGTCGATGATGGATGAAAAGACCAAATAGTAAATCTCGTTAGCAGCCACATAATCTTTGGCTGATGTAAATTCTTTTGTCTCAAATTAAATGGAGAAAATAATGACCTACGAATATAATCCTGAAGTTGGTAGCCAGCAGTCTAAAGAGTAGACAAATAATCTAAGCTTTCTCTGCTAAAGTTGTCTGCATATTTGTGATTACTATTTTCCATCTGGTGTAAGCCTTTTAGTTTCCTCGTCTCCTTTGCAGTTTTTATTCTTCATTTTGTTTTGATTTTGCTTTCTTCGTTTGCATCTGATTTTTTTGACTGACAACATTGAGCAAGCATTCATGAGAGCCTCTTTTCTGTCTTTTCATATTTGGAACATGATATTGTGCTTCTAGATGATGGGGAGGTGGAAGTAAGCTTACAAATTATACTCTCAACTTAATCATCAACAATTCTTTGGTTAACTAGGATGAAGAGAATCAGAATCTATCATGTCTGACTTAACTCCATTAAAGTCAACACCAAACAAATGCCAGTGTGCTGCTCCTGCTTGTATTAACACCCCCACTCCTCATTCCACCACAAACAACCAACATATCACAAGTCAACACCATATTTACAGTTCTGAATGAACAAATTGAAGTCAACATTACTTAACCAGCTTTAATGCATCTTTTTCGGAGCCATGTCCAGAAATTTTTCTGCATTTAGAACCAATGCACAAGTCCAAAACATACCCTGCAGTTAACCACCTCTGACACAGTCTTCAGGCTATGTAGAAGTGTGCTTTGGTACAAGAGACTCATCAATACAAACTTCAAAAGTAAAACTTTAATTCAGACCAACATTTTCCTTGTGAATATGCATATAAAAATGTCCAAAAGACAACAAGTAAAACAAGATGTTTTCTAAGGCTAATTATGAGGGAAGACTTCCACATGTTCATCCCAGCAAAAGCTAACAATAAGGAATACAAACAATCCAATTTATGCTGATGTTAGGAATGATTTTATGACACTCCACAGAGAGATGGCTTGGACATCGAGCAATTCACAAACTGAATGCTAGAGAACAACACAGTTGATCAAGTTATAGACTTGATACAGCTGAGAGGTTCATAGCTGGGAGGTTTTCCAAGAAGACGGTGAATATTCCTCCAAGCAGGAACATGAAGGCAAAGGCTAGTAGTATCTTCCCAATATACTGAAAACTGATAGTTGAATTTGGCTGACTCATAGTCGTCTGCTTCTTGAAGGATTGGAAGTTGGGTGATTTCTGCAAAATTCCAAGACAGCACAGATGCACTCATTCAATTTGTCTACAAAATAATAAAAGAAGATTACACAAATGAGTAATAAATCATATGTTCGGGTCGCTTGAAGATTCAGCAACAGTAGAACTTTTTGTTTTGAAAATAAATATCAGTTTTCTAAGCAGGTCCTGATGGCATATTTTCTGGCAAAATGCTATCATACGTATTTTCATTTCTCGCATATTAGTTTCGAGATAGGACAAAAGAATGTCATTCAATTGCCATAAGCCGAGTCCTGCTTTAGAAACCACTTCTACTTTGGGGATTGTGTAGACGTAAAGCATGCTAGAAAGGTTAACTAGTTACTCAACAGGATAATACTAAGACCATGTAGTGCAGAGAATCCAAATTCTTCCAGAGATGATGTGTGCTATAGAAATTTGAAGAGACCTATTAGGAGTTCCCTTTCGGCCTGCATCTATTATATCTCCAAATGGCACCTCTAATGCACTTTTTGTGAGCTGGAATTTGAAGATCTAAGCTATCTTCAAGACATCAAACAAACCTTTCTGTTCCAGTGGCTTCAATGTATCTTTCTTTCGAAAGGTCTGTAATGTGAATTTTCTTTTAACAAAGACGAATGACACTGTAAACCTCATAATCCCCTGAAAGGCATTTAATGACTTTCACTATGGATAGCAACCTACTCCATGAAGCCAGCCAATGGAGAAATAGCATGGAATTACTCACTAATGATAACAACCTATGCCACGAAATTAAGCCAACGGAAAAATAAACCTAAAACTAAAAAGTTGACAGCTTGAAAAAAACCATTGCTTTTGGTTTGTCATGTTCTCTTGCTTAGATTATTCAATATGACCCTCTTTGTTATTTTTTTGCCCACAAGACTCTAAGAAGCAACATTTAGTGAATATTCTAGCAACACAGTCAATATTATAATCTGCTATAGTTTCAGGAAAGCATGGCTGAAGATTAACAAACAAACATACAGTGATGTCTGGAAGTACCTTTGAATTCTGCAGCACTCTATTGATTCGTCATGCCCTGAGATTAGAAGAATATAATTATAAGAAACACATGTAATATCAACTTCCAGACAATTGTTTAAAATACAACTGAATCTTGTAAAATTCAGTCTCGACTATACCTTCATCAGTAACAGTCTGCAAATTCCAACCTTTCCCGTAGTTAACAAGAATAGAATTAGGACCAGAGACCACAGGTTCTTCCCCTTCCTTTACAGCTTCAATATGCAAGCCTGGGGAAACCCCGATATCCAATTTACAATTGATCACATACAATGCATATCCAGCAGTGGTTCCAGCTGCGAACCTCCTAACCTTACCTGAGCTCCTGCAAAGAACCTCCAAAAACTGTCCCAAGAGAGAAGTTCAATACAACAAATAGAAATACAGATGGAGAGCAGAAACATTTCATCTATTGTAAGTGTAGCCTCGGAAGGTCAACAGAGTATACAATATGGTAAGCACAATAACCATGGTGATCCTGCCCAATTTCACAATAAGCAAATTATTGAACTTCATATTGCTTCTTATATCTGCATCAAAATTGTACCTTTTAGATCACTAATTAACATCATGGAAAGGGGACATCTAAGATGACAAAATGTCGGGCAAATCGAAGCATTTGATCTGCAACTCCATTCTCCCACCAATGGGCATGATGAATATAACCCCCTTAATTGAAAATCTCAGTAACAAGAGAGAATTTTTCTAGTACACCATTCAAATTCAATACAAAACATGTTAAACATTACGTAATCCTTGCTTGGTTGAGTTCGATTTTACGAAACCTATGAAAGATTATGTAATCCTTCTCACAAGAGATGGATAAGATCAGATGAAAGATTCACGATGGATGACAAAGCTAGTCGTTTTCAAGAGAAGAGACGATCGACTGACCGGAGGCTGCGAGGACTCGGCAGACTTCCCCCTCTCCTCCTCCCCGTCGCGGCCTTCATCGTCCATGGACGCGACTCTCTTCGCGGTGTCTTCTCCCCCGCTCTGGTTCTCGTCGATCCCGAGTTGACCGCGCTACCCACAATGCCTTCGAGTTGTGATCTAACGGTTGAGATGTGTTGTTCAACCGAGTTGGTCGCACCTCACTTTTTCATCCTTGGAGGGGATCTTCTTGTCGAGTCGGATCGGGTAAAATGCTCAAACCCGAACCCGACCTCTTCGACAACAGAGCGGATGTGCTGAGCCTTGCAGCGTTAAATTGGTTATTGATATAATGCAATTATTTAACTATATAAAAAGTTTCGAAGGGGGATTTATGTATCAATGTACTCTAAATTCTACGTCTTAGAAAAAAAAAAAGAATAAGCCAAGATATTTAGACAATATGTTCAAACATACTTAAACATAAGCTGGAAGGAGAGGAGTATCCGGATCCCTTTTCTACTTAGTGTTTGTATATATATATATATATATGTATGTGCATACATATATTTACATATGTATATATATAAAGACAAACGCAACAAATAGTACCCCAAAACAGAAAAAATACAGATTAACAAGCATCTTTGTGAGCCAGCATCTTCCTCTTGGAATTCAACAGAATTGCCATGAGCACCAGCGCGAGTGTCGCTGACGCCATCTCTCCTGCAGATGTGGGAAGAGGAAGACGTGGTTCTCAATCCTGTCAAGGTAGTAACAAGCTGATGGCATCTCATTCACTACCTGAGCCAATTTCTTCCCTGTTGAATTGGTCTGAACATTCCTCCATCAGATTCTGCTCTCGACCTTCCTTCCTGCAGGAACGGTAAGATTGAAAGAAACACAGACGAAGAACCAAATGTCTCTTACAATGCTAGGACTTGTGGATTCCAACAACTGCACTACCTGCGATTCTGAAAAATAATCTAAAGAATCATTAACATAAATATAAATATAAAATAATAAAAAATAGAATTTACATGGTTCTACAGTTTGGATGGACAAAAAAAGAATTACAATTTTTGTTGTGCTGAGTGCAAACTATTAAGTTTCGTGAAAATGTTCCCGGAGTTAAACCAAACTCAAGCACTAATTTCCTCTAACAGTCTCTTACATAAATCTTGAATAATTTCTCATTTTTGTGCCCATTAATCGAAACTCAAGCACTAATTTCCTCTAACAGTCTCTTACATAAACCTTGAATAATTTCTCATTTTTGTGCTCATTCATCGAGACTTTGTGATACAGAAACCATGAGTGGCATTTAATCGAACAAAATTCCGATCACACTCACATTTTTATCCTATAACAATTCCTTAAAACTAGTATTGTTTTGCAACACCAAATGGTGATTGCATCGTCTCCGAGAGACAAGACTACAGCAAACCCACCGGTCTCATCTTACAAGAGCAGTTTATACAACGAAATAATCACAGCTGTTATGCAAGGGGAACCACTCCTTTTTTCTGAGCTTAATGACTCTTATAATTTGAAGAACCAACACCATACATTGACTACATTTAAGTCGAGCACAGGCTTGCCATAATTGAAGAAAGAAATTGAGCCAACACCTATGATAATTTCTGGACAAGCAGAAACCAGCACTGGTGCCAAACATAATCGGCACAGTTATGCTCATGTCGTTTCAGAAAAGAGCTTCTTCAGTGAGAAGATGCCACTTAACTATCGCGCAATATACATCGACACAACAAGGTGTTTCCCACACCTTAAGAATGTTGCAGGAAAACGAAAAAAACGTTGGCTATTGCTGAGGGGCTGTTGATTGAGCCTGCAGAACGCCTCTTTCTACCCAGGCCAACTATTCTAGAAATCATTGTCGATTCCGACAGGTTGGGCAGAACCACTTCCCTTTAAATCTTGTTTCTGGAGTGAGTCCAACACATGAATAATGGAACCATTCACCTCCTTCACACTGGACCCCAACAAAAAAAATTGGCAGATTGAAAATGACAGATGTAAGATCAAAGTAACATTGGACATGCAAAAAAAATGTTAACGACATTTCAAAAGAGATGGTACACTCAAAAATGTGCAAATATGTGCTTTTAAATTTATATAGTAAATCAGAAATAATAAAGGTGGAATGGGGGTACATATCAGAAAATATTCCATGGTGGCAGAACAAGGAAATCCACCAGTATGCCCACCATAATATAATTTCACAAATATACATCTTGCATGCACCTACCAAACACAAACCAAGAAAACTAGTTTAACTACGAGATATATAAAAAAAAAAGAACCAACTACAAAGTTATTGGCATTGTTGAAGTGGATTTTCCTCATCTGGTAGGAGAATGTTACTAACAGAATAAACTGGAATGATCAAAAGAGTTCCAATATGGCATTATTTGTTTTTTACTATGAAAAATAGGTGAACAAGTAAAACGAATTCTTGTTTCAGATTTATGTTACCAATTTAAGATGGAGGAGAACAAGGCTGGTTTCCTTAGCATTGGCACCATTTGTAAATCACTTATATGATAAGTAAATTCCAGAGGATGCAACATTAAGAACCCAATATCCATTTACGGAAATGTGCTCCATGGCTTCAAGGTGCATAAAAAAATTATGTACGATATGAAGATACAAAAACAACTAAATGACTATGAAATCAAACTTAATGCTTTGGAGCAGTCAAGGGATACCTAAAAAAGCATGGATGTAATGCTACGTGGGAATAACAGCATTTTCAAATGGAAAATCAGAAGAGGTGAATAGACAAAGAACAAGTGTGCTAGCATAAATTCTTAAATCAACCTTCACTGTGATTAAGTCAGGCACTTCATTGATTGGAAGCTTTTTTAACAAATAAAAGGTGAAGCAAACAGAAAGCTTGACATGCAAAAAGCCTCTTGGAAGAAAATGTTCTAAAAGGTGATGTCCAGAAATGCAAGAAATAAACCAAATAGCCTGGAAACTTACATTTTCATTGTCACATGCAATCATATCTCCAAATGACACCTGGAAATAGAGAAAGTAAAAGGTTTCATTTATGATATCACATTATTATGGACATCGTTATGAAAGAACAACTACATTTATGAACAGCTCGTATTAGATAGTTTATAAAGATAAATACGAAACCTGATGGCAGACACAATATGTTGGCTCATTTGGGTCAATAGGTTGATCAACATCAGCAGATGCTGGAATATTTTTTCTATCACTACCTGGAGGAGGCATAAGTTCTATATCCATATCCCGGTCTCTATCCCAATCCCTTTCTCTGAGCCTCTTTGGTTGAGGAGTTAAATAACCTCCCTTGCGTTTTTCGTCCCTATTCACTATAGGAAGTGGAGGAAGAATAGCTGGTTCATCTGGTGGAATCTTTCCTTCTGTTCAACAATAATGAAGTATTGGTTGAGTTATCCAATTTAAAGGACAGAAAACTCTATTAGCCTTCTAATTAGTAGCAAAGCATCACATTTATTAAGTCAGTAAACAAAAAATATTAATTATTTCCAGAGCAACCTTTATATAAGTTGCAGAAATATGATTTTAAATGCAACTATTTTGAATTCAGCAGCATCAACTCCTGGAAAATTAACCGTGTCAAATACTTGGCATGACATCCACAAGAATTCAGACACGGAAACTCTTCAAGATGAAGAAGGGAACTGACCACTAGGCTAGGGCCCAGTTGATGTTTAGATTACCGTGAGGTAGCATCAGAATAAACAAGACAACTAGGACTTAATCAGAATAACTGCCAAAAAAAATTTTCAACACCTTGCTTTAAGTTTTCTGCAAACTAGTTCAAATCCTCATCTAGACACTTCAAATGGCTCTCTATCTGCATGACATCCCAACTTAGCAGAGGACCTACATCTAAGTGGATCCAAATAAATTATAGAAACAGGAAAGCAGCATCATGCAAATGTGGGTCATAAATCTTGGCCAAAATCTGAAAAATAGATAACACATTCTAGAGTAATGAAATATGAGAAGACTAAGGTGTGTTCCATGTACTAAATATCCAAGTAATGAAATCTTTAAATGAGTTTAACATCGCAGGTCTTCTATTCTCTTCTGTGCCCACAATATGTTCCATGTTAAGAAAAAAAATCTCAAAAGTAATGCAGCTTGGTGGATTCTTACTAAACTAAGTGCATTCCATTGGTTAGACATCCAAGGATTAAAATCTTCAACTGAAGGCTAGGGAAGCATGCTTTGATCCTCTTCTGCACACTTAATGTGTTCCACATTTTCTTGATACCCTGAATCTTACCTAGGTGTTCATGGAGTATGGACTATTGATACTTCATGCAAAATTGTATCAAGAAAACAGTGAGGTAGCCAAAAATTTGTTCTTTTAGGTTTTTCGCAGAGCACTTTCCCTAAATAAGCATAAAAAGCACTATATATACAGATGTATGGAAAAAAACTTTTACTGTAATATTCAAACACAATACTTCGGTTTCAGTACACCACAACAAGATGAAGGTGCTCATAGACTGAGGTTACAGGTCAGGCAGGTAAGCAACTTGATGAAGATAACTCACTTATGAGATTGGCTATTATTACCTTCTTAACAATGCTTGCCACTATGGAGATGTATGAAGATAACTAGCAAGGATCAGTTTGTCAAGATGCCAAGAACCTTTGTAGCCTGCACATTTTACAAATTTATTTTGCAAATGTTGTAATTATGTTTTGCTTGACAATTTCCCTTTTCCATGATAAAAGTGACCAAAGTACAAGTACAACTATGCAACCTATCTTCCCTTACCAACAATACTGCATGAAATCAAGGAATAAAGAAGAATAATACAATGAAAGACAGTTTCTTGTTTTTAGAGTCCCTTACATTGCAAATTATATTGCAAATAAACATGCAATAATGTTGAACCCACTGACATGCTTCAGATATCCTAGATTGCATAGAAATGAAGTAAATGTAGGAAAGCAAATCAGGACTATGAGAACAGTGTAGGGTTTTGGTCTAAACATGTTGAATGATAAATTAGTCCAGAGGGAATTTAACAAATCTGTTTGCAGATTAAGATGTCTCATACTTGAAATTCAGTTTTTATAATGGAGCAGTTGAAACTGATCTTGTTCCATATAAAAGCTTGTAACACCCTTCATCTAGGCTCTTTCAGATCATGATCAGTATATCATAATTTGTTGATTAACAAAGTACGTCACAAGTTAGTCTCTTAAGTTCATGGCAGGTCTATTCTGGTCAATGATCTGAAAACTTTGCTATTAACTTTTAGAATGCTTCATACACAAAACCATGTAGGAATAAACTAGGGTTGACCATTGAGATGATTTCTAAAACTCCTGTCATAAACAAAAGGTTGGTTACCAGTTCACAAGCTTGTTGGGCTAGCAAAACTTTCTCTGTGCACAGGCTCAATACATTTTCCTGGCTAGCTTCGATCTCTTTTTTCATCTTCTCCAATTCTGCCTCATCATCATCATGGATTACCCTCTTTGAGTTGTGAAAAGGCATTCCTGAACAATACCTTGTTTGTTCTTTTGTCTGGTTTATAATACCTGCTTGCAAAGCCAGGAGTACAAGAATAACTGAAGATATCAAGAAAAAGACTAGAGGATAACATCAATACAATTAAATATGGAACTATATGTAACCGTTTCTTTTTTTTTTATTACTATTAATTTTCATTAAATTTAGAGAACGTAACCGTTCTCATTAAGTTCATAATTCATTTCTCCATTTATTATGATTTAAATATTTCGGTTTTTCATTCATTATGAATTAACCGTTATTATTAAATCTTTATTCATTATCATTAAAATTCTTAATTATGGTCCAAACGTTATAAAACTTAAATTAATTCTTGAACGTTATGAATTTGATGGTAATGAATATTCTTGATGGGAGAACATCTATATAAATGGAGGTTTTGGTCCCTTGGCTCAATCTCTTTTTCAAGTCTTTAGGATTTCCTACACCATCTAAAGTGAGAGTTCTGAGCCGAGAAGAACCAAAATACTAAGAGAAACTACTACAGAAATTTCTCAACAACAATGGCTAGAGGTATGCAATTTCGTTTCCGCATTTAGTTTCATCGTGTTTCTATTATAGTGATTAAAAACATATTATGATCTTTAGTTTTTCTTACATTTAGTATCAGAGCTTGATTAACCTCTGCCTTGATATGAAAAAGGTTTTTATTTTATACCTTGAATATGGCTTAATTTCGATTTCTCTTTCGAAACTTTTAATGCATTTGGTGTTGAAAATCATGAAGATATAAGATTTTCAATATTTTGATAAAATGAAACTTTTATTATCATTAAAATTGCTCATATGTTATATGAACAAATGGTCATATGAATTTATGCTTGTGAGCCAATTTTATTGAAAAATGTCTAGTGATCTATATAATCTTAATTAATTAGGGACTAACCACAGCATCCTTAATTGATTAAAATTATATATAAAGTTGAAATAAGGATCACATAAGGAATTAGACATAATATTGTGATTGATTATATTTAATATAATAATTATTATCCCATAGGATCTTTTATTATATTTATATAATTAATCGGGATAAAATATCAGATTATTTTCATAATTTACCCACAGGGATTATGAATTGGTACATAATTTGATAGTTTTATCATAAAGACCATTTGAATATATTTGAATTAAAAATTTAGCCAACAGAAAATTTTTATGTCATGAGATTCAAATTTTGGCATGTTTCACATTGGTAAAGCATGTAATTTAGACTATTAAGCCTCAAATTTTGACATAAGCACTTTGGATTTTATATAGTTTCTCAAACTGTTAATTTCTCTGATATCCGATGTGACATTCCCGAACTTAAGGGCGATAACTATAAGATTTGGAAAGAGAGAATTCTCCTCCATCTAGGGTGGATGGACATTGATTATGCTATTAGGAAAAACGAACCACCTACGATCACTAATACCAGTACTCCAACTAAGGTTGCGCTATATGAGCGATGGGAGCGATCCAATCGGCTCAGCGTGATGTTTATCAAGACTAAAATAATTGTTGGTATACGTGGTTTTGTTGACCAGCATGAGAATGTCCGAGACTTGCTACAAGCTATCGACGAGCAATTCGTCACTTCAGAAAAGGCATTAGCAAGTACCCTAATAATGAAATTCTCATTCCATAGACTTACCAACATAAAAGGTGTGCGCGAGCATATAATGCAAATGCGGGATATTGCGGCTCAACTTAAGAAACTTGAGATTGATATGTCAGGATCTTTCCTGGTGCATTATATTCTGAACACCCTTCCACATCAATATAGGCCTTTTAAGACTTCATACAATACACATAAAGACAAATGGTCAATTAATGAACTAATGATCATGTGTATTCAAGAAGAAGAGAGGCTAGTGATGGAGCTGGGTGAGAGTGCAATGGTGGTAATCACTCATAGGAAGAATAAAACTGACAAAAATCAAGCCAATCAGCAGGGAAAAGGTAAAATACCACCCCAAGCTGATATCAAGAAAGAAGCAAAGTGTTTCTTCTGTAAAAAGAAGGGACATATGAAGAAGGAATGCTTGAAATTCAAACAATGGCTTGAAAAGAAAGGTAAACCAACCTCGTTTGTGTGTTATGAATCTAATATGGTTAATGTTAATATTAACACTTGGTGGCTTGACTCTAGATCAATAATCTATATTGCAAACTCTTTGCAGGGTATGCAAAACCTAAGGAAGCCAGTGGGAAGTGAGCAAAGCATCTTATCAGGCAATAAGATGAGCTCACATATGGAGGCAATAGAAACATGCATTTTAACTTTAAATAGTGGTTTTATTTTAAAATTAAAATGGACCTTTTATGTACCAAGTTTCTCACAAAACTTGATTTTTGATTCCAGACTCGTACCATTTGGATATTCCTTTAATTTTCAAGACACATCATTCAGTTTATTATATACATTTAATTATGTTGGGAATAGTATTTTGTCTGATGGTCTTTATCGTATTTTATTATAAAATAATAACACTTATAGTTCAATACATGTTCACGCTGGCATTAAAAGGTGTAATATTAATGAGGACTCCTCTATGTTATAGCACTGGAGATTAGGACATATCTCCATAGAGAGAATTAAGATGTTAGTTAATGATAGAGTATTTAGTACTCTTGAATTTACTGATTTTAGGACTTGTGTGGACTGTATTAAGGGAAAGCAGACCAACAAATCTAAGAAAGGTGCTAATAGGAGTTCAAACATATTAGAGATTATTCATACTGATATATGTTGTCCAAACATGGACGCATATGGTCAGAAATTCTTCATCTCCTTTATAGATGATTACTTACGATATATGTATATATATTTGCTTCATAACAAAAACGAAGCATTGGATGCCTTCAAAGTCTTTAAGACTGAAGTTGAGAACCAATGTGGTAAGCAAATTAAAATTGTGAGATCAGATAGAGGTGGAGAATATTATGGTAGATATACTGAGAATGGACAAGCACCTGGTCCTTTTGCTAAGTTTTTTCAAGAACATGGGATTATTGCCCAATAACACCATGCCTGGTTCTCCAGACCAAAATGGTGTTGCAGAAAGAAGCCGAACATTATTAAACATGGTGCGGAGTATACTTAGCAACTCCAATCTTCCTAAATTCTTGTGGACTGAAACACTAAAGACGGCTGTGTATATATTAAATCGAGTTCCAACTAGGGCTGTCCAAAAGACACCATTTGAATTATGGAAAGGTTGGAAACCGAGTTTGCGACATATGCGCATTTGGAGATGTCTGTCTGAGATCAGGATATATAATCCACAAGAGAAGAAATTGGACCCGAGGACTATCAGTTTCTTGAGGATGACATGATCAGTGGGAGCGATCAGTTCAGGAACATAGTTTCTGCACATGATCATATAGAATCTCAACCTTCCACATAAAATGATAGATTGGTTATAGTTCATAGCACTCCTCAAGTATAAACTGGTGTTGAACAATCAATCATTGTGATTCCATAAGTTACTGATAATATTCTAATAAATCAACTAGTTCAGGAATTACAACAAACTCCTGAACAATTAGTTGAACCACAAGTTCCTTAAGGAAACATTGGTACAACATTAAGAAGATCTACTAGAAATAAAAAATCAGCAATTCCTAGTGATTATGTTATATATCTACAAGAATCTGACTATAATATTGGAGTCGAAAATGGTCCTAAAACATTTTCACAAGCCATGAGTTACAAAGAGTCAGAATTATGATACAATACCATGAAGGAGGAGATAAATTTTATGAAGAGCAACGGAGTCTGGGATCTTGTAGAGTTGCCTAATGGAGCAAAGGCTATTAGCTGCAAATGGGTCTTTAAGACCAAGAAAGATTCATTAGGCAACATTGAGAGATACAAGGCAAGACTTGTTGCAAAAGGATTTTGCTCAAAAAGAGGGAATCGATTATACGGAGACATTTTCTTCTGTATCTAAGAAAGTTTCTCTTCGTATCATTTTGGCATTGGTTGCTCATTTTGACCTTAAGTTGCAACAAATGTATGTGAAAACAGTATTTCTTAATGGAGATCTAGAGGAGAAGGTTTATATGAAACAACCTGAAGGTTTCTCCTCTAGTGTTGGTGAGCAATTGGTTTATAAGCTTAAGAAATCTATATACGGTTTAAAACAAGCCTCCCACTAATGGTATTTTAAATTCCATGGAGTGATTTTTTCATTCGGATTTGTTGAAAATCCCATGGATCAATGTATATACCAAAAGGTCAATGGGAGTAAAATATGTTTTCTTATTTTATACATAGAAGATATTTTGCTTACAACCAATGATAAGGGTTTGCTACATGATGTGAAGCAATTCCTTTCTAAAAACTTTGATATGAAGGATATGGGTGAAGCATCTTATGTCATTGGCATTAAGATCCATAGAGATAGACCTTGAGGTATTTTAGGTCTGTCACAAGAAACCTATATCAATAAGCTTTTAAAAAGATTTCGGATGAAGGATTGCTCACCAAGTGTTGCTCCCATTGTGAAAGGTGATAGGTTCAATTTGAACCAATGCCTGAAGAACAACCTTGAGAGGGAATCAATGAAAAACATCCCATATGCTTCTATCATAGGAATCCTAATGTATGCCTAGGTCTGTACTAGACCTGATATTGCATTTGCTGTGGGGATGCTAGGTCGATATCAAAGTAATCCAGGTATGGACCACTAGAAAGCTACAAAGAAAGTGATGAGGTATCTTCAAGGAACCAAAGATTACATGCTTATGTATAGACATATAGACAATCTGGATGTGATTGGCTACTCAGATTCAGACTTCATCGGTTGTGTTAATTCTCGTAAATCAACATCAGGATACATATTTATGATCGCTGGTGGAGCTATTTCTTGAAGAAGTATCAAGCAAATCTTGACAGCTACTTCTACCATGGAAGCTGAGTTTGTCTCATGTTTTGAGGCTACTTCACATGGTGTATGGCTTAAGAGTTTCATTTCAGGGCTTAGAATTATAGATTCTATTTCTAGGCCATTAAGAATTTTCTGCGACAATTTAGCTGCTGTCTTTATGGCTAAGAATAATAAAAGTCGAAGTCGAAGTAAACACATCGACATTAAGTATTTAGCCATAAGAGAATGTGTAAAAGAAAAGAAAGTGGTCATTGAGCACATTAGCACTGAATTAATGATTACTGATCCTTTGACTAAAGGCATGCCACCTCTGAAATTCAAGGATCATGTAGAGAAAATGGGACTTGGTTGCACTTTGTAATTGTATTGAAACTCTTATACACATTGTGATATTTTCTCATTCATGTGCACATTAATTTGAGAAAATATATTTATGTTGGACCAAGAATAAACATAAGGTTTATTTATTAAGTAATATTACCACATTAAGATTAATTCTTAAGAAACTAAATACATCGTGATATATGGATGATAATACTCGCTCTTAGAGGACTTATCGTTATGATTCATGTATTTGTCTCTTAAGAAAGTTGTTCGATAAGATTAATTCAAGTTATTAAGTTAAACGTATGGACCAAGTGGGAGAATGTAACCATTTCTTTTTTTTTATTACTATTAATTTTCATTAATTTTAGATAACGTAACCATTCTCATTAAGTTCATAATTCATTTCTCCATTTATTATGATTTAAATATTTTGGTTTTTCATTCATTATGAATTAACCGTTATTATTAAATCTTTATTCATTATCATTAAAATTCTTAATTATGATTTAAACGTTATAAAACTTGAATTAATTCTTGAACGTTATGAATTTGGTAGTAATGAATGTTCTTGATGGGAGAACATCTATATAAAGGGAGGTTTTGGTCCCTTGGCTCAATCTCCTTTTCAAGTCTTCAGGATTTCTTACACTATCTAAAGTGAGAGTTCTGAGCCGAGAAGAGCCAAAATACTAAGAGAAACCACTGTAAAAATTTCTCGACAATAATGGTTGGAGGTACGCAATTTCGTTTCCGTATTTAGTTTCATCGTGTTTCTATTATAGTGATTAGAAACACATTATGATCTTTAGTTTTTCTTACACTATACACAAATAGATATTTAGAAATAATACTCGACAGCTTTGCCTTGCTTATAATGGATATTTTATACTAGGTCCAGTGTACATCTAAGATTATTAATAGCGAAGGTTGGTCCATTGTAACTGGCAAGCACATTTCATAACAGCAGATTTTGCATGCACATTAAAATTAAAAACTAAATAAACTGGAACAAAATAAAAGCATTTGTCACTACAGGGAAAAATTAGTTCATCAACTATTCGAATCATATCATGATCATCTTTTTGTGTTCGTATTTCTTTGATATGCTTTTCTTTCAATATACTTTTCATACAAGCTGCATCCTCTTGGACTATTTCTAATCTCTAAAGATATTATGTTTAAAGAGATGGTAGGATTAAAGAGTAATGTGTTCTCGAAAAACATAATTATAAACGATAAAATTCGAATTCATTGTGTTTTGTGTGTCTACACATGTATGTAAAAATATTCAAATATGAAACCATAGAATCTTAATATTCAAATAAAAATTGGAATTCAACCCAATTAAATTTGTCCTAATAGAATTCAACCCAATTCAAAACAAGGTTGGGTATTGTAATGATCCTATGATGATGACCACTATACAGTCCCATCAATATAGAATTAATATATTTTCTTAATCGAAAATGAATTATTGTGATAGTTGGATTAATTTGTCATATTTGCAAGTATTTTCCCAATAAAAACTAGAACTCCTAACTTGACTAATTTTATGTGTATACTCATTAATTTCTCTCATTACACATTTTATCATGAGACTTGGTTTGTGCACTAATATAATAAAGTTTAATTACCCAAGCAAAACATTAATCATTATAAAGATTGTTAGAAATTTTATCATTTTGCAACCAAAATCATCCGATTGAATTATTTTTACCAGATTCTTTTAAATTTTTAATTCCATATACAAACCAAATTTCTCATAAATCACCATTATTGCATAAAATTTCCTTGTACCATCTCTACCCTGCTTCTTATTTTCTCCTTTAAAGAACTTTCATTGCATAGTTTTATTTGCACAATAATATGTTTTTTCCCCCACTTAATCATTTCAGTATTTGTTCCACCAAGACATTACCCATGTGGTCGAAACAACATCAAGAAAACAATCCTTCAAGCTATCCTATTGTTCTTGTTCAATCAAGTTTTGCAGCTCCTATGAGACAATCAGATGAGAAGAACAGGCAGATCATCAATTAGACAGCTTTTATGTGTCCATAAGCATTTGTCTTCTTAATTAAGATTCTGGTTTGTCCATATCATCAATTGCAAATGGCACTCACTCGGTCTTCTTCCTTTGAGTTTCTGCATCATGTTGTGTAGACTTAAACAATCAAGATTGCAATTCAACAGAGATTTCAAAATGCTGGGCCTTCAACAATGCATTGTTGAGTTCATCCTTATGATCTTGAAAAATATTTTGTTCCTTCTTTTGCTCCAGATGTTCAGAGAAAACCTGCAGCCTTGTCCTAACCTGGGATTCTCTTTCTTCCCAAAAGTGGTTTTAGGGTTTAGAATTAAGGCTTCTCTTTGTCCCAGTAGTGTGCCTGAGCTAATTTTAGAGCCAGAAATTCTTGTCCGGAAATGTTTCTCCTAACATCTGTGACAGAACAAGCTTAAAGTTCCATGATCTCCTGGTGTTTCAGCTTAACATGATGCAACTCTTCAACATTTTGAGAAAGTTCCTTGGCCTCAGTTATATTTTTCTTGAGTATTCCAAAGTATCGATCAGATTTCCATAGAGCAACAAACTTATCTTTTACCATCTTCAAATTATGTCTGATCTGATGCAGCATTTTCTGCTTTTTCATATTTTCCTTTTGACTCGTCCTGACAGTCCATTTCTTAATCCATTTTGACTAGCTGTTTCTGGACACAAAATATCTTCTTTAGTCAAAGATACGTCAGCTTCTTGTTGTTCTCAATAAAAACATCAAAATTCATTCAGCAAATTGATAGTCCCAATAATTATGGCCCATTTGATTGAAGTAATGAATATTCACATCCTTGATATTTCATAACAAGTTTAGCATGTTCTTCTGAGCACGTAAATACAATCAACAACATTCCAGGAACTTAACTGATTAACCTCCACAAATATTCACAACAAATTTCATAAAGTTGACTACAAGTTGAAGTAGATGCATGTCACATGGATTATTCAAAAGCAAATACATCAGTCAGGTATGAGGAATCACTAGAAGTCACCACCGGAACAAAAAATGAGGCATAGCTTTTGGTAGAGAAATCTTAAGTACCTTCCAGCTTTTCTTTGGCTTCAAGAATTTTGAATAGCCTTCACATAATGGCCATGTCACTAAGAGATATTATTTACCAGATCAATAAAATTTATCAGGTTGTGTTTTGGAACAACAGAATTGGAAAATATTTTTTTTTGCTGCACTCGCACTCCCTACCTGCAAAAGGAGGAATGCATTTCCTTCATTTCCAAAAGAGTCCCAGGATGAGATGATAGGGTCTGCTTTGCAGAAAGATCAAAGAATTAAAGTTGCCACTAACCAAGGAAATTTTTATCCATTGGTATTTCTGTTAAGCATTTCATCAGACAAGTAGTAAGCAGGCGGGGTGGCATGGATAAGACACACCAACTCAAATTGTTTGCCTAAAAATGTGTATACACATCCAGTCATCAAAATCTTTTTCGATTACAAACTGAGTTGTTCTGTATTCAAACATTTCCAATATACATACAGAAATTAAGATGATGTTCAGATCACAGAAAACAACAATCAGTCATGCATAAAACAGATGACTAACCCAAAAGAAGCATTTAGATGATACTCAACTAGGAAAATAATGTAGAACAGTCACAGCAGCAACCTACCATGGTGGCAAAGCTAATCTAGCGAAGCTGAAGGTTGACATGGGAACACTGAGCTTTGAGCTGTGCCTACCTATTCAGCTCATACCAACTTTGGGTTCGGCTGTTGTGCTTTCAGTGAGACTGCGATTGTATCTGCACCAGAAACTGATGGGGGACAGTTTACCCCACTAACCACACCTCGGTTAGCGAAGGAAACAGCATGGCAGCCACCCAAGTCCTGCCAGAATAATATTTCCTTGGACTTAGCCCACTGTATGAAGCACTGTAAAGCCCATCATTTTTCACCTCAATATTAACTTAAACGCCGGACGAACTTAAACGGGTATTTCATATGACCTCGATCTTTATACAGATCGATAGCCCAGTTCAACCCATAATAAGCTTTAACAACTCATAGCCTAGTGAGCTTTAACCGCTCACAGCCCACTTCTCTTTTAATCTAAATCTTAAATCTAATTGATAAAATGAAAGATAATTATAAAAACATATTTTGTTTAGTATAATACGAGGTCTACTTATATAGGTTAGGAGGGAGGATTTTCCTCAACAAACCAACGAGGTTTCCTCATGCAGTTCAGGGAATCTTATCTGCTATCATGCCCCCGCAAAATGGTACTCCTGTTAAGGATGTCAATCATGGATCGATGTAATGAAAATAGTTTACGAGCAAGAGGCTTCGTGAGGGAGTCTACTAGTTGATCAACCGTATGTACATGAGAGACACGTAGTTGATGTCTGACAACTTGATCTCGCACAAAATATAAGTCGATAGCTTCATGCGTTAGTGGAACACTGGATTGGTATATAAGTAGGTAGCTTCAACATTATCACAATATATTGTAGGAGGAAGGGTAAAGTTGATGTTAAATTCCTTAAGGAGATTTGTGACCCAATTGAGTTCAGTAGCGATGACACAGTATTCAGCTTTAGTTGTAGACCGTGCGATTGGTTTTTGCTTCTTAGAATTCCAACCGATAGGATTAGCTTCAAGGAAAACAATATATCCTGACGTAGAAGTTCTATCATCAAAGCTCCCCCGCCCAATCAGCATCAACAAAGGCATGAAGATTAAGTGGGGTATGTTTGCGGAGAAAGAGACCATGATGAAGGGTCCCTTTAAGATACCACAAAATTCGTTTAACCACAAACCAATACGTAGTAGATGGTTGGTGTCACGACCTGGCCTGATGGGCTAACTAACCTATGCTAGTTATAGGTGCCCTACAAGCCAATCACATGAGTGATAGCACTTGTAACACGCTGCGTCAATCTCTTTGCTTATGATTATTGGTATTATCTCACATTATCTAGATGTATATTGTGATGTCCTTAGATCTGTGCAATGGGAATTGGATCGTGATGAGATTACGATAATGAGTCCGATTCACCTTTAAACACAGATCCTAAATTGTCCTGGTCATAGGTTACTCGAGAAGGACATCGAGATAACCGGATAGACTGGTGTGCTGTATACCCGTTCATATGATGGAGGTAGCTGGTCTCATAACTACTCGTGTGGGGACACTAAGGGTACAGTGCAGGTACTCATTGAAGAATGAGTCACTGATTAATCTGCCTACGGAATGTTGGATGGTTATTGATACCTCACGTCAGACAGCGATTCCGTAGTCCCAGTAGTGTATCTGGTCCTTAGACTTGAGACACCAAGGATGTCATGTATGAGTACTCCACTCTTTGATACCAGACTTATAGGTTTGGAAAGTTTCATATCTAGTACAGCCGGTCATTGGGAGTGGTAGCCAACCTTATGAGGGCTATTGAGTGTCAATAGAGGATCATCCGCTCTTGGTATCATGAGAGAAATATCTCATGTGTTCTTACTCAAAACAAATCCTTGGCTAAAGTTATTTGGATTGAGAGAGAAAGAGTTCTCCGGAAGAATCCGACAAGAGCAAAACTCGAGGAGAGACCGTATGGGCCTGACAGCACCATGCCCGGTATAGGATCTCTGGGAGATTAGATGGATGAGAGATTATAGATACATGATAACTAAGGACAGATAGGTCCAAAGGATTGGATTCCCCTGTATCGTCTAGGGGTCGCGGCGTAGTGGCATGGTACGTCTGTAGTCGATGAGTTGGGTGAATTATTATAGAGATAATAATTCACTAAGTCAGAAGGGGTTCTGACAAGTATAACTCACAGCCAGCTTGATATTGGGCCTAGAGGGTCACACACATATGGTAGGTATTGCGACGAGTAGAGGTTCGAATATGAGATATCCGCTGAACCTCCTATCTTATTCGATATCCATTAAGCCCCTGAATTATTAGATCTTGAGATGAGATTCAATAATTGCTAATAAGAGATTATTGGGTAGAGACCCACTAATCTAAGAGGCTTGGGTAATTGGATGGAGATCCAATATCCAATAGGGCAAAAGATCCATTGGGGTTTTAAGAGAGCCTCTATAAATAGGAGGGAACCAAAGCTCTATAGGCTGAGGGTTTTTGGTAGCCACCTCCTGTTCGCCTCTCTCCAAAGAGAGGTGCATCATCGCAATCCTTGCCGTGTGGATACCGCTAGAGAGGAGGACACTTGACCTCCTTCATCCTCTCTCACAGATCTACAGGAATTTAGGGGTATACGATCTCCCTAGGTATCTTCTTTTACACATGCAGTTTTGCGGATTTATTTTTGATGCATCGATCTTCGCACGACGACAGAAACTTTCTATAGAAAATCTGGGGTTTTGTTTTTTTGTTCTTCCGCTGCGCATGTGATGTCGCTCCCCTTGTGGATTTCCCAACAGCCTATCAATTTCATTTTGGCCTATCAACCACTGGCCAAAATACTTAAGCTGAAATTATTAAAAATACACTCATCAAACCCATATAAGCTAATCATAATCCCACCCACTTTCGATTTGGGACTATTGGACTAACTAGGAGTATTACAATTGGTGCATGAATTGAGATTATTTATTGACTGCAAATGAGATATCTGGATGGGTGAGAGCTAAATACTATAAGGAGCCAAGTACTTATCGGTATTGAATAGCATCCGAAGTAGGGCTTTCATCATATAATTTGAGTGATTCACTATTAGAAAGGGGATTTGTAATCTCTTTTGCATCCTGCATGTTTGTTTTAGATAATAGGTCTTGAATATACTTTCTTTGTGATAGGAGGAGACTTGAAGATGTAAATATTATTTCCACTCTCAAAAAGTAACTTAAGGGTCCAAGATCTTTGAGGGAGAATCGATCAGCTAATTAATTACTTTAGGAATACCTGAATCTCCAAGGGATCATTACCTATGACAATAATATCGTCCACATATATGAGAAGATATATTGTATTTTTATTTTATTATCGTAAGAATAATGAGGTACCAGACTTGGAGTTGATGAAACCAGATGATGTCATAAATGAGCCAAGTTCAATATACCAAGCTCCTGGAGCTTGACAAAGTCTATAAATAGCTTTTTGTAGTTTGCAAACATGTCTCAAATACTAATGATTAATGACGCCAAAGGGTTGCTGAATATAGATATCTTTAGTTAGAGTCCCATGTAAAAAAGGCATTGTTAACATCTAGTTGTCGTACCTGCCAACCTTTTAAGATAGCCAAACTTAGAATGAGTTGAATTGTTATGGGTTTAACAATAGGACTGAAAGTCTCTGTGAAATCAACTCCAAGTTGTTGATGAAATCCTTTGACTACTAGACGTGCTTTATATCTAGCAACGGATCTGTTTGGGTTCCACTTAATTTGAAAGACCTATTTACACCCGATGATGTTTTGTGTAGGATGAGAGGGTACAAGGGTCCATATGGAGTTATGAAGAATATGATGATATTCTTCACACATGGCTTTACGCTAGTGTGGAGATTTTTGGACTTAAGTAATTGTGGTAGGTTCACTGGTCTCATGAGAGGATTTTGTGATAATATATAAGTCGAGGACTTGACGTGATTTTAATATATCACTCTTGGAGTGTGTTGTCATTGGATGTTTAGGAGCTATAGCTTGTGTTGTTGGTATGAGTAGTAGAGAGGTAGTGACACAGGCTGGAGCAGGCTGAGGTACTTCAGTGTTACTGTGTCCAGAAGAGGGTAAAAAAGGTGGTTGTGTTTCTGAGAGCATTATGTCAGTAGTAGGAGAAACATGTAAAGAAAGGAGAGGAGAAGCAATAGAGGGAGTGAGGAGCTGTTGAACCCGGAGAACAAGAGAGTGTAGATCCTAAGGAAAGGGACTGGATGGTGTTATGAGAGGCTCATCTAAGAGGATCGATTGTATACTCCAATGATGTATATTTGTTGGAGTAGCTTGCATGGCAGGAGACACAAAGTTTTGAAATGGAAAGGAGGCAGCGAAGAGTGCCGGGGTGGAGATCCGCTAGGCAGAAAACAATGGTGGTTGGGGTGGAGATCCACTAGTCAGAGAACAGCGGTGGCAGCACTTTCTTGCTCGAGCAAGATAGGAAAAGAGTCCGTTGGCCGGGGGGGGAACAGTGATAGTTGCTGGTCAGAGAGCAATGGCGGGGGTGCATGGCCTGGAAGTAGTGGTGGTTGCTACCAAGGTTCAAGAAGCGGTGAAGCCACTCGACGATCTAGGAGGGCGAGGGCAGAGATGCTGGCGTAGAGTGACAGCAGGAAAGATAGCCGTCATTCACCAAAGAAGTGCCATAGTTGTCGCTGGGAAGAAAGGGACGGTAGAGGTGAGAGGGTTCTCAGTGTCAGCTCGGTGGAATTAGAGAAGGGAACAACTGGCCTATTTCTATCGCACCGCATGCTGGCTGCGACGGTTACTGTTGATGCTGACAGCGAAAAGGGGTGCGTGGCCACCGGTTGAAGCTGCGGCTGAGGGGGTCGTGGCCGAGAAGCAAGGAAGTATCGATGGCTGTGGTTGCTGGCAGCCAGTGGAACTCTGAATTTCCTTTGCGTGGCCACCGAGGAGGTGAGCACAGAGGACGTGGTCGCACTTGGCTACGTTTACAGGGAACGAGCAGCAAGGGGCAGAGGGGAAGAAGCTACCGCCGTGCACCATGGATGTGTAGTAGTCGCCAGGGAGGAGGAAGCTTACATCCAATGGCCGATATCAGATTCACGAAGAAGTGCTGACTATCGTTGAGAAGAAGAATGCAACTTCCGGGAGAGGGATGGACTCGGTGAGGAGTGATTGTTGCCGTCGGACAATGTGAAGAGAGCTTGCTCTAGGCAAGAGGCTCTGATACCATGATAAAATGAAAGATAATTATAAAAGCACACTTTGATAGTATAATACGAGGTCTATTTATACAGGTTAGGAGGGAGGATTTCCCTCAACAAACCAGTGGGATTTCCTCATACAGTTTGAGGAAATCTTATTTGCTATCACTAATAAGAGAGTGTGGTGGCTACGAAAAAGGGATAGAAAACTACAGCAATAGGGGCAGAAAACTGCAACAGTAACTTGATTCAAAAAGAGGAGAAAATGATAGAAAAACAAGAGAAAAAGAGAGGAAAGAAGATAAAGATAATGCAGAAACTATTCTCAATCATCAAAGTAATGTCTCGTGTTAGATCAAATTTACAATAAATTTTTGCTGTGATTACTTGGGAAGAATTTGGATATTGTATATAGTGACATAATCTTTATATCTCAGTTATTCTCTTGTGATTGTTGTTTGAGTTTTGAGCAAGAGACTTTAAAAATTATATATTCATTATTCTTATAGTAGATTTTCTCTGGTTTGTCCCGTGATTTTTACCCTTCACGTTTGAGAGATTTTTCATATAAATCTTAGTGTCTTATTTGAATGTGATTTTCATTTAATTCCACTATGTGTTATGGTCTGCTTGTATTTGTTCATATATAAAGTTCTTTCTCATTTTTATCCCATCACATCCGAGCTATCTCTTTAGCCACCTTAGAACTCTTGCGCACATAGCTCTAAACCAAGACCAAGTCAAGTTAACTCAGATATAACTGGTACCCACCATATTATTATCACACAAGGTAAATGGATTATAAGGCCTTGGCTTTTCTATTGAGAGGCACTGAGTATATTTAGTCCCCTATTGATTAGTAAAGAAACTAAGATTTTATATACACCAATATCATTTTCTACCCTTATATGTGCCTTTTGGAGCTCATCGTGAAAGGTCAAAAATATATAATATATATATTTAGTCCCACGTTGGTGGGACTTGAGGTCCAGAAGAATCTAAGTGCTCTTGATAGTGACAAATGATGACTTATCAACTCATGGTCTCCAATAAATATAATAACTTATGGTGCTAAAGGAGAGCCCACATAATTTTGTTAAATCTCAAATTTTGATGATGAAACTAATTGATAGTGATTAAGATCTAATCTATATATTGAAGTAGGAAGAATTGACATTAGGCCGGAGAAGAACATGTTAGAAGATTAGACATCGAGCCGAAGGATTGGTCGACGTATCAACAGAAGGCTTCGGACAATGGATTCAGGCATCGGGCCAAGAAGAGTAGAATTGCGCCAAGGAGATTGAAGTTAGCCAATTGGGTAATAGCCGTAAGAGAGGATGATGTGCTGAAGAATTGAATAAAGTACCGAATGGACCAATGAGATGTTGGACAATATTCAATTAAGTTTTGTAATAATTATCTAGATTGAAGTAGATTTTAGGTCTAATTGGGATGGAATTGAGCCAACTCAATTAGGGGCCAATTGAGCCCAAGTTTGAGCTATGTTGGGCTAAATGATAGGCCCAAACAGTGACCTAAGAAGTAGGTCAAGCGGTGGCACCACCAGAACAGGCGGTGGAACCATCGGTGGCTCAGTCTTCAAGACAATCTTCGAAATTGTGTCAAGTGATGGTACCGTCAAATTGAGTGATGGTACTACCCAGTACTAGCGATAAGTCTCCAAGACTATGTCAAGCGATGGTATCACTCAGTGTTGGGGCAGAATGTATGGTGGTACTACCCAGTACTGGCGGTGGTATCGCCAGTACCCTGAAAACTTAAGGTGATTCAAATTTTAGTTCTAAGTTTGAATCCACTTGAGACCTATAAATACTTCTTTCATTTCTGATTAGGACACACACTAATTGAGAAAGAAAAGAAGAAAAACTCTACTATAATAGTGTGAAAATTCCTCCCCTCTAGCTTTAAGTATTGATCAAGTCTAAGAGAGGGCTAAGTGGGCTTGTAAAAGGTTAACTCCTAAACTTGTTAAAAAGAGAAGAGAGCTGTAAATGTGGATGGTCTTCACCCATTAAAGGAAGACCATCCGTGGATACCAGTGGCATCGACGAAGGAGGAATTAGGAGTGGACATAGGTCGAACAATTGAACCACTATAAAATTAGTGTGCCTCTCTTTCTCTACTTGTCTATTTATTTTGTAACTGCTCTACTTCCATATCACTCATTTGCAAACATTTTCAAAGTTATACATCTTTGCTGAAATGTGTTTTCATTGAACAAAGTTTTTCATTGAAATGATTTTTCGAAATCGAATGATTTATGCCCGCACCCCCCCACACCCCCTGTAACATTCCTCGTATTTTTCGTTTCTAAATTTTCGTATAAGAGCTTAATAGTAAAATTACTATTCATTTTAAATTCTGTAGATAAGCCCAAACGATACTGAAAAATCTATTTATATGATGTGAGAATCTATTTGTAAATATTAAAATTCTAGGGATAAAACTATTAAGCTGTAAAAATTTAAAAAAAAAAGCGAAAAATAGCAATGGTTATCCCACCGCCTCTTTTCTCGTGCACACCTCTGTTTGAGGAAACAGAGGAGGTGCTCTGCGTCGGTGGAGAAGGGAAAAAGAGGAAGAAAAGAAGAAGAAGAGAAAGAGAAGAAGAAGAGAAGAGAAGAAGGAGAGGAAGAAGAGAGGAAGGAGGTGGCTGCAGCTAGGGCAGCGCACACCTCTGTTTCCCGCAGGAGGAAATAGAGGAGAATAGTTGTGGTAGCAGGGAGGAGAAAGGAAGAAGAGGAGAAGAAGAGGAAAAAGGGAGAAGAGAGGAAAGAGGAAGAAGGCTGCAGCTTGGGCTGCAGTTAGGAGAGAAGAAAAGAAGGAGAGAAGAAGAGAAAAAGTGGGAGAAGAGAGGGAAGAGGAAGAGGAAGGAAGGAGGCTGCGGCTGTGGCTGCGGCAGCTGCTGTTAGGAAAGAAGAGAGGAAGAAGGAGGGAAGAGGAGAGGGGGCTGTGCTGTGGAGAAAATAGGGAAGAAGAAGAAGAGAGGGAAGAGGGCTGCGGCTGTGGCTGTGGTGTGGCAGCTACGGCTAGGGTTGCTGCACCCCTGTTTCCTGCATGAAGAAACAGAGGAGGTGCTGTGCGTCGGTGGAGGAGAAGGGAAAGAGAGGAAGAAGAGAAGAAGCGAAGGGGAAGAAGGAGAGAAGAGAAGAAGAGATGAGGAGGGAAGGAAGGCTGTAGCTGTGGTTGTGGCAGCTGCGGCTGAGAAAGAAGAAGAGGTGGAGAGGAAGAAGAGGCTGTGGCTGCGGCTGTGGCAGCTGCGGCTGGAAAAAAAGAAGAGGAAGGAAGAGGAGAAAAAGAGGAAGAGGAGCAAGGGAGGAAGAGGATGCTATGGCTGAGAGAGAAGGAGCAGAAATAGCACAGTGGAAAGGGCTATGGCTGTGGCTGGGACTGCAGCTGTGGCTGTGACTACGGCAGCTGTCGTTGAGAAAAATAAGGGAAAGCAGATGACTGTGCCCTCCTACGTTCTGCATGAGATGCAGCTGAGGAAGAAAGAAATAAGGCTTATACTTTCGTTGAATCAGAATATTCGAAAGGCAAGTGTTCCACTCCTTTCTATTGTAATCCTAATCTTTGTTTTTTCCTTGAATATGAGAAATTTGAATTGTTCTAGCCTTGAAATCTGATATCTTTATTGTTTGGAATGTAAATGCTTGAATCTGGAAAATTATCAAAATTCTGACCTTTCTACTTTATTTCAGATATAAATCCCTGTACAGATTTCCAATTTAGGTAAAACTTATTTGATCTGAATATAGACTTGTAGACCTATCTTTGGACAGCTTATTTGTATGATTTGGAGTAAATTTGCCTATCCAAACATCAAATTGAATCAACTCTACGGAATCTGTAAAACAGAGACTATAAGTTCTGACCTTTTGATACTAAACTGCCTATAAGTCTCTATTGGAAACTCTGATTTATGTGAACTTGCTTTGTTGGAAACTAGACTTATTGATCTTTCTTTTGATATCTAGATTGAAAAGTTTGGAGTTCAAATGACTGCTCAGAATTCTGTTGAATTCGATCCTATCGTTTCTGAAAACAGAGATTTCGTTTCTTGACTCGTGGTTACCGAATCATTTGTAACTCTTTGGTTGAAACTTCTATTTGTATGAAACTTATTTTATCTGAAAGTAGACTGCTTCAGCTTTCTAATGACATCCTTCTTGAGTGATTTGGAGCATAATTGATTATCCGAACAATTCATGAAATGTGGCTCTCAAATTCTGCCAACAATTGAGCTTTGGTTGATTCTGCCTATTCTTGTTTATTCCTTTGACAAAATTAATTTCGGCTATAATCCTTTCTTTGACTGAGCTTGAAATTATTGCTTTGAATCCTTGTATGCTCTTGCTTCTATTTTCTTTCAAGTTTGAATGCAATTGTGAAAGATTATGTCTGCATCGTATCGACTCATAAAGGCACATATACGTTTTATTGATTCGCATGTGCTTCCGATGTGCCACTTTTATTGCTCACCTGTCCTTTTGTACTCTGGTAGCTGTGGGATTATTTGGACATTTGCCAGAAATGGTAAAGGGATTATTTGGACCTTTGCTAGAAATGGTAAAAGATATATGCTTAGAGCCTGCGATGCTCTGATTTCTGTCTGGGTCCATGCTCTGAATGGACCATATTCTGTTTGAGATCCCACTGCCGCCCTCTGTGCTTTTGATATGATACCACTCAGTCATATGATTTTACCTATTCATGTTTCATCTGCCTATTCATGTTTCATCTCTTTGGAAATTGAATCCAGCTAGAATTCTTTCTTTGATTGAGCTTTATATTATTGCTTCAAATCTTTGAATACTCTTGCTTTTATTTTCCTTTCAAATCTAACTGAATTTGTGAAAGATTATGTTTGTATCGTATTATTCTGTAAAGGCGCATATACGTTTTATTGTTCCGCATGTGCTTTCGATATGTGCCAATTTATTATTCACACCTATCCTTTTGTACTCTGGTGTCTTGTGGGATCATGTGAACCTTTGTCAGAAATGATAAAGGGAGTTATGCATAGAGCCTGAGATGCTCTGTCAGCCCCTTTTGACTTCACCTATATGTGGGTGGATGGAGCTCCCAGACGTAGGAGACTTCTGTTTGGTGGTCATCCAGAAATGGATGGACCATATTCTGTTTGGGATCCCACTGTACCCTCTGTGTTTTTGATATGATATCCAAAGCATTATTTGTGTTTATATGTGCACTTTGGATGATAAGAAAATGAATGATCAGATATGACATTTGAACTTCTGTTACTTGTTTGTTATTCTGATATGTTCTGAGAGATCTCCTATGCACCATTGATATGTTTCGTAATGTCCTGTGTGTCATTTGATATGTTCCAAATTACCATTATCATCATCTGATATGCTCTAATTATTCTTTACTCCATTAGTTATGAATTAAATAAGTTTAAATAAAGAGGACATTCGTGATTCTGATATGATGATATATACGTTTCCTTGTATCTGGCCTTGCATTTTGATATCAAGCTTATTGAAAGCTATTCTCCTTCTCTATGGATATGTTAGTCACTTGCTGACATTTGTGATTTTGTATCTAACGAGCTGATACCTTTGAATTCTTATATTTCTGTCTTGTATTTTGATACCAAGTTTGTTTGAAATTATCATTCCTTGTTCTGGATATGTTTTCCCACTTGCTGAGCTTTGTAGCTCACTCCGTTGTTATATAACTCTTTTTCAGGTTAGCTTGTCACTCGCTAAATGTTAGAATTCGACTGAGACAAGGAAAAGCTATTCAGATTGTGGCAAGACATTGTGGGTTGTTAGGCTATTGTTGTATAAGTATGTTTTGTATGTAATGAAATATTATCGATGAATCTGAATTGATGTATTATGTAAAAGCTTATAAAGACTCGTATGGTTGGAATTTTGGAATGTTGAGTTAATAGTTAATAGTGATAACTATTAGTGATAACTACAATCTTAATAAATTCTTCGCAAACCCTTGTCTTCATATCGATGATAATAGTTAATAGGTCAATTAACCTATCATGCTTGAGTCGTGACAACACCTGTCATTAGTCGATTACTATGATTGAACTAGCATAATGGGACTTGTCAATAGGGCCCGCGGGTGCGAGTACTGGAAGTGCCATAATAAATAGCCGAAGATCTGCGTTCAATAACTTAGGTGTATTGGTAGTTCATTCTAAAATCCATTACATATAAGTACTCCAAGAACATGTTGACACCCATATAGAAATTTTTCTAGGATTTAAAGATTATTATTTTTTATTTTGGCACATTATAAAGTGAATTATATATTGATTGTTCACGCTAACACCCATTACACAATTTTTTCTATCTTCAGATGATTTTAAGATTACTATTTTTTGATTTTGGCATATGATAAAGTGAATTATGTGATTGAATGTATTTTATCTTATTTTCAAATGCAACGAGATCAAGTTTCTCCAAATCATGTCAAACTCACATTAATATTCCACTATCATGCTAACACCCACTCTGATATTTATTTTTTATTTTTTTAAAAAAAATTAGGATTATTATTTGTCAAAATTAGTATATTTTAATATGAATTCTATAATCGAGTGCATCACGAGTATAACATGATGAATGTCCTTTAAACTATCTTAGACATTTATATTAGTATGTAGTATCATACTCACAATCATTCTAATTTTTTTATTTCTCTATTTTTGAGTGTTTTATTTATTTTCGAGGGTAACAAGAGAAAGTTCCTTTTAAGTTAGTACTCCACTATCAAAACTTTTTAAGTTAGTACTCCACTATCAAATTAACACATATTATAATAAATTTTATTTTTAAAGGATTTTAGGATTGTTATTTCTCAAACATTGGCACGATGTAAGGTGAATTTGATAATCAAGTATATTTCAATCTATGTTCAAGTACAACCAGAGAGGTTCTTTCAAAACCACCTGAAACTTAACATCCGTTCCAGCATTTTTTTTTTATTTTTGAATGATTTTAAAACTACTCTTTCTCAAATTTAACATGTTTTCAGGTGGATTATATCATCGAGTATATTTTAATTTAATTTTAGGTATAACTAGATGTTCTTTAGACCACCTGAACTTCAGTAGTCAAATATGACAAAGATTTTGCCTGCAGCTCTGCAATGAGTGTTCTTTTTTTGTTTGGTGTCAATTCTTTTCCTTCATAGTGCTCTTTCATATCTCAATCCTGACTGCTTCCAACTATTGGTAAGGTATGACTTTGCCAGGGCTCTGCAGTGTCTTCTTTGTGTGTCATTGCTCTTTTTTGAGGATGTAATCAGGTAAACCACTTGATTGTTCAACATGAACACCACTACCTTTCAGAAGATGGTGTCCATGCATTAATTCCCCTAAGATTCAATTGTCGTCCCATGATATCACTATTTTGCACAAGTAAATCCTATTGTGTTGCTGTTTCCTCCATGCTATTGTCATGAAAGATCAACTTGACCTTGCTTAAGAGCTTTTCTCTAAGAATAACTAATGTTTGCCTAATCCAATTAATATTTTGCTTGCAATTACTTTTTTAATAAAAGAACAAAAAAGCCAATATGTCCTTTAAATATCTTTTCCAAGTGTATATCTCAGTTAACGAATATTAGTGAATAGTATTTAGTGTTATAAGTGCCTCACTTGCCTCTTAATAGTAAGGTTCCAAATCATGATACTTGGAGTGGAGAAAATAGCCACAAAATTATATATATATATATATATATATATATATATAAAGAAGTGTACTGCTGCAATGTTTATTTGGGTATATCCACAAATATATTTCGAGAGACATCAACAGTTGGAGAGTCATGAATCTAATGTGGTCAGTTGTTTGATAATTTTTAGAGGGATTTTGTTGCCAAAATTGTAATTTCATTTTAGAATATTTATAGTTAAATAAATTTAGTATTTACTCCATTTAATCGATTAGTCTCCACAAAATCTATCCATGCCAACACTAATGACAATAAATACTTAATTTTCAGTTATTCAAATAAGAACATTTCTAGTTGTGCATGTGTGCTTACATGCATGTAAGATTTGCCAAGCACCATGAGATATGCACAATTTTGACTATTCTAATTATACACATTTGTGCAAATAATTTGCTGGGTTAATAGTGAAACTATTTGTCAATGACCATATGGTCTCCGATCTCTTGAGTGTTTCTCATCCTTGTTTTTTCTGAATTATGCTGAACTATTGTTGCCTATAGAAATTGGCCAAGCACTCAATGGCGTTGATTCTGCCAACTAGCCAACCTAAATGTGCAATTATTTGGGTTTAGCAAATGTGAAATTAGATTGACTAAACACTCGAAGCTACTTGGTAGACTACATTGAGAAGCAAGATTCTGTCACCTTTAAAAATCTAGAAGGAGATTCTCAAACTCTTCCACAGATATAGTGGGATTTGATGTTGGTGTGACCCAAAACACTGAGTAATGTAATGGTCACTAAAAACACTGAGATTTGATGTTGTTGTGGCCCAAGACACAGTTGACAAGTCTGAGAACAAATCTTGATGCAGTGTTCGGTGTTTGAATCATCAAGAAAAAATGAAGAGTATACTTCTGAAACTCAGTAGAATATCTGAGAAAGACAATGTTTTGTCTACAGTTCAAATTATCACATCAGATCTGCAGATAAAGCACCTTAATTATAGGATGCTTGTGTTCCCAGAAAGGTGATTAATTGAAGTCATGCACCATGTTTTGTGCATAATTTTAGAGTGAATAGTACACAATAAAAGGAGCAAATAAATAACACTAACTAGAAAAGGGAAGCTCATTGGTCTTGCATTCCTTACTTCAAATCAACACAAGTGCCATGCTTTTCAGTAGACTTTTTCCTGTATCGTCTTCTCATTTTGTCTCCTGCTGCTGCTGCTGTCTTCTTGTTGTAGGTTTCTGATCAAAGCACATTATGAGGGGATGGTATGAAGATCTTCAAGGGTCGAGCCAAAAACATCCTCACACAAGCTTCCATTGCTTTTGTGGGACTTGCTGTTCTCAGCCCCAGGGCTGCTCCCGGTGCTGCTGGGCACTGAGCCAAACAAAGCTTTCTGTAGGACACCGGTTGGCGAGGACTCCAACCAAGGGCTCAAATCACAGCCATCAGTCGAGAAGTTTATCTGTTGTTTGATAATGCTGTTAGTTCTGCTTAGGACCTCTCCTAGCGGTCCTGCCATGGAAGACTCCGGGGAGATCGGTAACCAACCAGTTTGACATTTGCTTACTTGGCATGGTACGCCAACTCTCAGACCTACATTGATGGGATCATATTCTGGTGATGAATTGCAGGGAGAACAAGCCATAGGGAATGAGATAGACGATTGGGTTCTATCAGATTGCATTTCTTCTACCCCAGACCAGGATATATTTGAATGATCAGACTCATCGTTGAAGCATTGAAGGGGATGGGGTCTCTTCTGCTGATCATTGAGCTTTGCAGTGGTGATATAGCTGCTGATATTATCTGAGGAGGTGCTACTTGAATCATTCAAAAGCGAATCCATGGAAACGTGCCCAAGTTTTACTCCAGATGGGGTCTCTACAAAGGGATTATGTTCCTCTGATACTGGAAATAAGTCCCTCATGGGTCTTGATCTCAAAAAGCCTTGCATGGAGAGGCCTTCAGATTCCTGCACACACTCATTTACATTTCCTTTGCTCATTGGCATCCTGCAGATCCAGATTGATCAACGATTAATAATGAAAGATAAAAGTGTCTCAGAACTACATGTTATAGAAGTAACTTGGATACCTGTATGCTGCCAATTTAGTGTAGTAAAAACTGAAAAATTAGGAAAGAAGTCCAAGTATGATCTCATTTCATCTATGTCACCTGTGCATTCTCCAGATAATTCTCGATAACCAAAGAGGTTATTCTGAAAATAAATCTAAATATTCTAAGTCCTACATTTTCCGAAAGACAAGTAATTTATGGTATTTATCAACATAGCAGTGTTTGAAATATAAGCATTATGGAACAAGGATGGAAAATGTAGAACAAAAACATGTAATTTGCATGTGATAGCCTTCTTTATGTGATAATGGTGAAATATATTGACACATCCAAGAAACTTCTCACGGGTACATCCATATGCAACATCTCTCCACAAAATCCTTCAAGCCAATCTGTTGATTGTCACCCTTTTTAGCATCATCAGTACAAACTGCCATCAGTACTTCAAGATGATTCATCACTATTTACTATGGCTAAAATAGCAGCTAGAAGAATAAAAAAACATTCTGTAAGATATTATAATAATGCATAGTATAATGTTGTTCCCTTAAACTTATCAATGCCATTTGGATTGAACAAAACAATGAACATCTAGTTTTCAAGACTTATCAAAGCCATTTGGAATATAAGTGATAGTTGTCATCTTTTTACCTATCAAACTGTGCAGGGCAACAGTTATTGATGTTTGTCTGCAAGTTTGTGGTCTGGTGCTGTGAAGTGGTGAGATTATCAGATGTTCTGCTGCCAGAAATGGCAGAAGCAGACTGCAGAGGTGCTATGGCTATGGTTTCCGAGCCATGGCGAGTGCAGCCTTCCACACGCTTTCTCGAACGATGGCGACCCCGATTCAGGTGCCGCTCACAGTACCTCTGGTCGGCAACAGCATCCTTTGAACATCGCCATTTCTTCCCATCCGTTCGACGGCATCTACCAGGCTCCGGATCATCATTTCCAGTGTATCTTTGATGATATGATCCCCATCCCACTGCACAAGTGATAAAAGTATAGTGGAGCTGGTCATGCCATGAAATTAGAACTTAGAGTAACAGAGCTTATAACATTGTGAGTGTTTTTTATGAAAGCAGAAAAAAAGCATGATCACATTTATTAAAAGAAGAAGAGTGAGAATGATTTAGGCCTTCAAGGTAATGTTTTAGATTATTTAGAAATTTTAGATATCATTTAATGAAATAAGGAACCAAAAGTACAAATACTTGTGGTAAAAACATGCAGTTTGCAAGAATAAGCATCTGGTAAAAACATTGTGAGTGTTTTTTACGAAACTTTTGTGAAAGCAGAAAAAAGCATGATCACATTTATTAAAAGAAGAAAAGTAAGAATGATTTAGGCCTTCAAGGTAATGTTTTAGATATCATTTATCGAAATAAGGAACCAAATGAACAAATATTTGTGGTAAAAACATGCAGTTTGCAAGAATAAGCATCTTGTAGAAACATGCAGTTTGCAAGAATAAGCATCTCACAAAGTAAAAAAAAAAAGAATCCCTTTTTTGTTGAGAAATCAGTCAAATAGGGTTGATTAAGGAACCAAAGTAAGAATGATTTAGACCTTCAAGGTAATGTTTTAGATTCTTTAGAAATTTTAGATATCATTTAACGAAATAAGGTACAAAAAGAACAAATATTTGTAAGAACAAATATTTGTGGTAAAAACAGTTTGCAAGAATCAGCATCACAAGTTCACCTGTTACCAAACATAATTTTACTGACTACGAAAATCTCACAAAGTAAAAAAAAAAAAAAAAAAGCCTTTTTTTGTTGAAAAATCAGTCAAATAGGGTTGATTAAGTAATGCCAAAAAATTGTCTTATGTTCATTTCTTGTACATATCTTTCTCTTGGGTATGGAATGCTTTACATGTGCTTGAGCCAAAGGATCCAACTGAGAAGGGAGAAAACCCAGAAGGGCTTAGACTTGTTCTAATAGGGATGAGAAGGTTGGGTGGTATGGCCACATATGCAACAATGTGCTTGTAGATCAAGACTTGGCGTTCGAGCTCCAGCCACTGAGATGGAGCGAAGGGCCCCCTCACTCCATGCATGTTCACATCAAAGCTGCCTGAATCCAACCCTGAAATCAAACAAAAATAAAGAGAAGAAGAAGAAGAAAAAGTAAGGAGAAGAAAGCAGGAGCTAAAACCATAGCAGATGAGAGAGCAGATACAAAGGACAACAGGGACAAAGTAATGAACAGATCTTAAAATTACCCATAGTAGAGAACATAGGAACAGAGCCCTCGAAGGAGAAAAAGGGCCACTGATCAAAACATGCATTTCTTGCCTGCAACACTCAATGAAACAGATCAAGCTGAACCGAATGGATCATTTTTTTTTTCCGCTTTCCCACTCTTGCTCATGATTCTTCTTCAAAGAAACAATTAGGGATAATGAGAATCAAGAACGGAATCAAGGAAGGCTCTTGTATTTGCTCTTTCCCCTGCTCATTTCTCTTTCTTTCATGAGAAGAAAGAGAGACTCGAACTGCCCAAATCCACGACTTTGAAGACAAAACCCAACCAGAGGAGGAAAAAGAACAGCTTGCTTTTTTCCAAGACACGAATCCTGACTAAATGGTAAAAAAAAAGCCATCGAAGTCCATCTTGTAGCAAGTACTGGAATCAAAGAGACCACCTACCAAACAACACGTTCTTGTGCTTGGAATGAAACCTATCCCAAACCAAAACCAGACCTCCAAAAACCCCAGCTCACTCCAACAAGACCCGAAACACCGAACTATAGGCGTATATTTAATGCAAGTTACCTGCATTCCTGAGAAATGAAGATGTTGAAGAAGTAGATGCTGATGGGTGGTGGTAAGGCAAAGTTCTATCCAGGGTGAGCATCATTGAGGCTTGCCCGGATGCTGAGGAGAAACTAAGCATTTGCTCTCCATCAGCGAAGAGGGGGCCGGGGTTGGGTCTGAGGACAGGAGCCATCTTGAAGCATCTCATGCCATGGGCCGCGGCTTCAGAGGCACTCCCATTATGCTGAAAACAAGATCCCAAGAGCACACTTTGCCTGCTGAGTTCAGTGTCTGAGAAGGCCATGGAAGATGACGAGACACCACCAGCCACTGCCGCATCCATACCCACCACTCCGCTAAACTCAATCTCCTCGACCACTCTTAACTATGAGACCACAGGTGCGAGGACCAGAGCGGTGTGTGTACGCATGAGGACACGGAAGGAAAGTGAGCTGCAGGGGAAGGGGGGAGGAGAAGCCTGGGAGAAGGAAAGGAAGCATTCTTAAGGTGTCAGTATTCGGTTTGGTCACTTTTGTACTAAATACTCTCCTTGGACATGCCTAGGAAAAGTTCAAGTTTGTACTCCTTTCCAGTATCTATACTAAGTATTTCTATTTTATTTTTTTTATTTTTTATTAAAATATTACATATATATACTCTATATATATATATATAACTTGAGTATTAAAAAAATAAACCTAATGCATGGGACTTTCCTCAATAGTGGTAATCTTGATTTTGGTTCAACTGAAATCAAATTAGAATCGAATCGGATAAAAATTGAAATCGAGTCAGATCGAAACTTAAACTGAACTATGGTTCATCGGTTCATACCGGGCCTCGGGTAGTTCAATTTCGATTCCTAAATTTGAAAAACTGAAATCGATGATTTAGAAATCAAAATTGATGATTTTAGTTTTGATTCCAATAGTTGACTCCATGATTTTAAATTATTTTTAAATTATTAAAAATAAATTTATAAAAAAATTTATATTTTAAATTATTTTTAGTTAAAAAATTATAAATTTGACAGTTCAAATCCGGAACCATCAATTCTGAAACCAACGGTTCTGAAATTAGAATGGACGATTTTGGTTTCGATTCAAATCACTGGCTCCGCGATTTTAAATTCTTTTAATTATTCAGAAATAAATTTATAATTTTTTATATTTTAAAATTATTTTAAATTAAAAAAAAATAAATTTTAGCAGCTCAAATCCAATTGACCCTTGCCTGTTTGATTCTGATTTTAATTTTTTTAAAAAAAATCAAAATTATTGATTCCGGAACCATGATCAAAACTATATAAAAGCTATGAAAGGGTAGATAAAAATTATTATTTGCTATGCATTGGAGCATAAAAGAAATAAATAGGCATAGAATATGATCTCATTAGTTTCTTGATGCATAAAAAAATGGGCACTTCTATTGATAAAATGATTATCTTAAAAGATAAAATAGATTATTTTAATATTAAATGAATTAAATAGCCATTTTCCCAAAATGATCAAATAGCAAGGAAGAATCCAACTTTTTTTTTTTGGCATTAATTCAATTTTTTTTTCCCCACATGCAAATCCAATACAGGATTAATATATTTGACCCGAGGACCCAACCGAATACAACTCACCAATAAATGAATTGGGGATTAAGTCAAAATATTAAAGGACTCAAGTAAAACAATTCAACTTGGTAATCATTTCCTTGGCAAGGCTTAAGTTATCAGAAAGAAGTTACTGCTGTTTCTTTAGCTGATCATTAGTTTCTTGAGTTGAGCATTAAATCCCTGTTCAGTTTACTTGGGATTTAAAGCCATGGAAAGAGTGGCTTCAATAGGGTGGTTCCCCAACTTGTCCCAAGTCTCCTGCTCTGTCTCTATCTTAAATCCTTGAAGACACTCCATCCTCACAAAGTCCAATTGGTAAGTGGATGTGCATGAACAAGATGCACTGCATTCGAATTGTGGACCCCCAGCAAACCCATTCTCTTGGCCCCCACCTTGTTCTCCAGAGGAAACACAAATCTTCTCTTTGACTCGAGTTTTCTCAGAAGAAGAAACTATTTCTTTCTTACGTTCAATATATACTACAATCTCCTCCTACGTGATTAATGAATCATAATCACCTTTATATAGGCCTATTTACGCACTCATGGACTCTCATGGAACATTAATTGCCGGGCATAAAGGTCTAATCGAACAAAGAGATGGAACAAGAGGCAGTGTCTTTCACAAAGGGAGGGAACATCGCAAAGGTTGTCATGAGGAGCAGCAGCAACTGTTAACAGTGAAGGTGGCAATTCCCTCAACAATCAGTCCAAAGTCCAACTCTTCCCTCATTTGTCTCTGCACCTCAATCTGGTTTTGTTTGCTTTCTGGTGTAAGCCTAGCTGAGGTTTGTCTCAAGCACCTCTTTTGCAGGCTGATAACCCCAACTCTTGCCACCCTACCACACCTTGCATGCTTTTTTGTCCCTTGATAGCTGCTTCAAGAGAAGTTTTCTGCATGCACAAGTACAAGGCAAAGTCATGCTTTATGTGCTGCCCTGTCACTTTGGGCAGATTCTGAGTTGAGAAACAAGAAAAAAAAAAAAAAAAAAAAGGGAAGTCCATAGCTGTTTGCACAACTTCAGATACGTAACAAGAACATCATTCTCCTTTTGTTTAGGATGAAATGGAACAGCAGTTGTGGACCTTTCTGAAGCATCAAGTTGGCAAGAATCTGACAATTGCAGCTGGACCAGGATTCTTGAGATGACTCAGAGAAGACTTGTATGCTCAAGCATATGAGCTCATGGTTTATTGGTTGGACTGAAGCCCACAGGAATGCCAAAACTTTTGCAGTCTAGTAGTTCAATCCTTGGTCTGCTTTACAGAATGTGCATTCCCTGTTGCTGCACAAACATTGCATTTCTCAATGCTGCAAAAGAATTTGCAGTTCAGTAGCTCAGTGTTTATAGTCAGTGCTGTTGCACTAATGCATTTTCACACATTTAAGATGTTGTGTGTTATCTAAAGTGAGTTACTTTGTTACACATGAAATAGAGAGCAAAGATGATTGCTTAGACACACAAGTTTACATCATTCACTTAGCAAATCTATGCTCATGGACAAATATAGTAATGATACACACTATATCAAAAGTTAAATAGAGTAACTGAAAAGGGCTGTCTTCTATAATTTCCTAATATATTCTGACTTTAATAGGTAATATTTTTCATTATATATATATATATATATATATATATATATATATATATATATATATATATATATATATATATATACAAACTTGCACGCATGTTATTGTGATTAATCTTTGCTATTTATTAGAATTTAATTGGTAGTTTTAGTTTAACTAAGAATGGTAGATTAGAAGCTTAGAAAGAAGCCGAGATAGATCTTTTCTCTAACATGCACCAACTTATGCTCAGAGATTGAGAAGGAATGTTCCATTACTGATAGTTTTGCTCTTCAACTTAGTCCTCCGAGTGACCCAAGTTGGCCCTTTAATTATTGGAATAAAGAATTCTGTGGAAGGTGAGAATTTAAGAGCACACATAATTGTATTGTATGTGCTCTTGCATTCTCACCTTCCAAAATATTCCATAATTAAAGGGCCAAGTATTAACTAAATATATTGTATTATTGTTTTGGTTAATTCCATTCCACATAGAATGGAATTAACTTAAACAACAATACAATATATTTAGTTGTCATAACCACGTTAGCCCCTTGGTTTTTAACCCAAGTTAGTTAATAACTATACATCCTTGACAATTGGATGAATGGCAACATGCATTTAAACATTCGATCAATGAGATTTTTCTTGTCTTCGTTTTATTGATAATGATGAAAAGAAAGGGGGATATTGGATCGTGGTAAATTCGTTTTCTAGCTGAAATTGGATTGAAGTTTTGACACCTATCATCTTTGTGCACTTTGACAACCTTCTTGGAACCATTAGAAAAGTAAGAGTACCTCAAAACCAGCATGATATAGATCATATTTTAGCCAAACTAGGGGTAGCAACAATTCATGAAATAGATCATATTTGTTATATATAGGCTCTCCCCTCTAATAACCTATTGGTCATTAAATCTTGTCACTCTCCCTTAACGTTTGGGAAACCGTTGGAATCCCAAACAAGTAGAATAATTTGACTACAACGAGAAAAAAACAGAAATCTACAAGGCACATCATCCAATCCAATGTGCACACATCATGTGTTGATGACAAGGCCAATAAGACAACAAAAGAGAAGTCTTGCAAGTGAGATTGGGAACCCAAAGGATGATGCCATTGTTATTTCATATGTTCCAAGAAAGGATTCAAGTTGCCATCCTTCGATATGCATTAAGAAAATGGCAAAAATAGTGTCCCTATAAACAAAAAAGGAAATCTTAGTAATGAACATCAACAAAAGATTGTGTCCCTATAATTGACTTTTATGAAAGGATTTTCTTTTTTTTTGTTTACTTTAACTAAGATACTCTAAATAAAATCATAAAAAAAATAATGATTTTCCTTTGATTATGTTTGACTTATTTTTTTTTTGAGGATTGAAGTGTCTCTTTTAGATGAATTAGACCAAGTTGATTTAACTTAACCTTAACTATTCAATTTGATTTAATTATATCCTAAATTACTATTTATTTTTTTTCAATTATCCCCATCTTCATCTCTTCTTCTCCTCCTTTTCCTTCTCGCACTCAATCGCTTTCTCCCTCTTCCCATTAGCTTCCTTCTTCTCTCCGCCTCCTCCACCTACCTCACTCCCTCCTCCTCCTAATTCACCTCAACTGTCTCTTCCTTCTCTCACTCCACCTCACTGTCTCCTCCCACTCCATTGCCTCCTCTCTCCCCTCTTAGTTTTCTTCACCTTCGCCTTCTCTCGCTCCCACTCTCTTTTATGCCTCATCTCTCTTCCTTATTCTCCTCTTTTTCATTTTACTCATCCTCTACTACTCCCTCCCTCCTCTCCTTTTTCTCTTTTCTCCTTTTCTTCCTAAAATATTTAAGTTATCCTAAAAAATATATTAATTTTTATGTAAAAATAACTTAAATTATCCAAATTTATTATTATGCTCAAGTTATACATAGGTTGTACCCATTCACATAACATATTAAAAAATTATTAGTTTATAAATCAAACTATCTTAAATTCATAAAAAAATAAAAAAACTCGAGTTATTCTCAAAAATATATTAATTTTTTTATATAAAATTATCATAAATTATCAAAATATATTACACTCGAGTTACACTCATTCACAAAATATATTAAATATATATTATTTTTTAATAAAATTATCTTAAATTCATCATAAAAATAATTATAAAATCCTATATTTTATATTTTCTATTTCTAACTTAGTTATATTTGAATTTGAAATAAGTTAATGATTACCTAACTTATTTTAATATTAATAAATTGTATTTTTATATTTTAAAGAGAAATAATTATTAAAACTTTGAGAATTCTATTATAATTTGATTCTATCAAAAAAATTACTTTTTTTATTTTATAATAAATTTAAAATATATTTATATAATAAATAATTATTATAATAAATTTTATGAATGAGTGCTGCTCGATTCTAATTTGAATGTAACTTGAATGTAAGGAATCAACCCAAATTGACTTGATTAAATCGACTCATGGATATATTGGGTTCGAAATAGCCCGATTCAAGAGTATCATCCAAATAAAAAAAAAAAGAACACCCCTTGATAAAAATTAAATATAAGGGTGTCATTCAATAAAAGTTTATTACTAAGAGTGTTTTTCAATAAATTACTCTTAAGAAAACTAAGGAAATAAATCTGTCACATTCTCTTCCTTTTGACTCTAATCACCATCCTTTTGTTCTTAATTTGAGACTCTCAATTTCTCTTTCCCAAAGTCATTGAGATTCTCAATTTCTCTTGCCCAAAGTCATTGCATTAATATAGTTTAATTGAAGGAATGCAAGGAGTATATGAAAGATGAGTGAGATTACCACGTGTCCTTATATTTGGGATCTGTGCAATGATAGAAGCTTAATACGATCCATTCTAATTCATAAGCACAAAAAAAATCCAAATACCAACATTCAACAAGCATATGAATGACACGGAAGGGTTATATGATTTTTCTTCTTTTCCCCTCCAATTTTAATAAACTAGACTTGGAAATTTTACATACAAATCTCATAAATGCATCAACACTTGAACACACAATTACTTGCCGAGTAACCTAAATAAAGTGATTGTTGTTGCAAACATCCCCATTTGAAAGACCTTTATGGGACAAAATTATTAGCGAAAATTTTGGACTTCAAAAATATATTGTATAATTCCCTAATTTTGTCACGAGAAAAATCATGTACTACAAGAAAAAAATTGTCATGCATTTGTATGTAAATCTAGTTTGAATGGTTCCAATTATAGGTTACTCCTTACCTACCAAATTTGTTTTCAATAAATTAAATTCAATTAAGGATTTTTTCTGTGCACAATAATTAATTACCAAAGTGTTACTTATGCATTTCTGGCCTAAATAAATGACTCCCATAAATTCAAGTAAAGAATTAATCAGATTAAACTTATTCCCAACTCAATTTTTTCCCTTTTTGAAGCAGAGAATTAGTTTAGAATATTTGTTTAATGTCTTAGTGATCTAAATTCCAGTAGGAAATCTTAGGTACTTAGAATTATTATTTTTTAACTTAAATCGCATTGGTTGGTAAACAATCGAAACTTAATTAGATTCATGCTAACAAGACTACACATGTGAAGGATTTAAATATTTTTGAGAGATACATATACTATATTAAGATTTATGCATATCTATAAACTTTCAATATGTAAAAAGGATCCTTTTCTTTTTGTGTGATAGAGCCCTAGACCAGCTCTAGAAGAAAAGTTGGAATAAGCCGTTCATCAAACAATGATAACGATTTTGGCCCAATTCAACTTTTGTACGTGAACAACGGGTTATTATCTTTAGCACAAGCAAACACCTCTTGTTCTTCTGGAAGACCAGTAGATTGTTCATGAACAGACTTACTTGCTTTTGTTATTCCATTTGCTGGAATGGAGTGAAGTTGACACAAACAACACCCTGTGATAGGTTATTTGTTGCAGTAAAATTGCTTCTGCCTGCTGCTCGCCATTAGGCTTCTGTGTTCATGGTGATGATAGAGTTGTCATAACAGGAGTTGAGAATGACGAGAAGTTAGATAAAACATATATCCTTTAGATATTATTATTATTATTATTTTTTTTGGGTTAAGGCAAATGATATATCAAGGTAATAATATCACAAAATAAGTCGAGGTAGACTCGAGCTTTCGATGTAGTCTGGAGATGCTTTCTAGGAAAATCCTACAAGAAGTAGAGTGTGGTCGACGAGATCTTCTTCCGATGTTCAAATTAAAATATTTTCGTCTAAATGAAGAAAGAATTAATAGTCGAAGAAAGGAATTATGAAAGAAAACTATTCAGGTCGAGAGTGTTTGTAGAGTTTCTATGAAATAAACATATTTAGGATGAGTAATCTTATGAGTCTAAGCCATTAGAAAACGATCCAACACATTTGTAAGCTTTAGTGGCTTCTCGCATGTGCAACTCTGTAAGTTTTGCGTGTGTGAATGATTCTTCTTTCTTCAACCTCGTCGGTGGCAGACCTCACAGCATCAGTTCGTTTCTGAACTGATGGTACGCTTTGCACCGTGAAGAGGCGGTGTTCGAGTGCAGTGCCAAATCCGAGAAAGGTGGCAACTTTCTGCGGATGCATGCTTGCCCATGGGGATTGCACTGCAACGCACCGAAAAGCTCGTGGGGCACAGTAAAAGTTCATCATCGCAAGGCCATGATGCATCCCAATGCCCTCCATCCACAGGCGAGAAGGCATGCAGTTCTTTGCTGGTGCGTGCTGTGTTCTTTGATTCCATCATTGGGTCCGTGGACCGCATCTTTTGCTGCCGGCAGCAGATCTGTGTCGGGTGCTTGCGGGATGCATCGTAAAATACCTACCTGTCTTTGAGTTGAGGAGGCAATTGGTCGAACACTTGCTGCGTGCCTCGGACGGGAACATGGCAAGCAGATATGCGTTCCGTTCTTTGCCAGTGTGTACGGCAAGCAGACAGAAATGGATTTGCTGGATCGATATATATTGGTCAGACATGTCTGTGTTAATTCTGGAGTTGGAAGTACATCTTCTTTCATATATGCAATTCATTCGTGGCTGCCAAATTTTAATGCTTAGTTTCAACAAAACAACGAGGGATATTAACCGTGTATGTAATGAATGCTAATTATGATATTTCCTGAAAACTCCCTTGGTGCATCCCAAACCATCTGATTGATCCTTGATCCTGTGTTTTGTTTTGAGCCATCATTCAAATTCCAAATCCGTCATCCATGCTTCCATGACTGCTGGCACACGAACAAAACCCATGGTTTGAGATGGCAATCTGGTTAACTCTCTCATGTCTTTCCTTTGACTATGTTCCAGCATCCAATTCCAAGCAAACTCCAGCTTTAGATGCGCAAAGGGCAAGAAGGTATAAATCTGTTAAGACTCCACATGTTTCGGGTAGAGAGAGAGAGAGAGAGAGAGAGAGAGAGAGAGAGAGGAAAAGGGATATGTTGGCTGGCATTTGGAGAAATGAGCTCGAAACCTTTTGTGTGGAAGAGAAGCACCTGACTCCCTAAAAAGCAATAGAACAACAATGGGATACAACAGTAGGATAAGCTCTCCCACAGTCTCACTTCTGAGCCACCTAATACGTGCCACAAGATCTTGCATGCCGCAGCTTAGATTAGTTTAAGTTTGGCTTTCGGAAAGAATAGATTGCCGATCGCGGTTGGCAGTGGTTAAGCTCCCCCACTTCAACAAAAGTAGCACCTCTCTGGAGTGAAGCAAACACCACTCCTTTCTCTTTTCAACTTGTTGCTGCTTGTTGGTAATCTGTAGCTGTCTTGGGATCTTGTTTTATGCTGCTTGACAATCTTTCTTCTTCATGAATTAAACTAGCTAGGATATCCATGGAGAAAGGATTTTTGTGTTGGGGATTTCATGTTACTTTTCATTGAATTAAACTTCCATTTCTTTCTGAAGTGGAGCTGGAGCTTGAAGACATTTACTCTGATACTTGCAGAGGTAATTTTGTAAGAGCTTCTGTCTCTAGCCATGTTCACTCTTTGTTTGCAGGTTTTCAGACACCTATATAGTAACAGTAGTTTCTTTAGGAACTCTGCAGGATTGAGTCTCTGAGGCTGTTTCCACAAAGATTCCTTAGCTGGAAATAGGTCAAAGATTTCCCCTCCTGTCCCTTTCTAGTTGCACAAGGTTTCAAAAGTTATTTGTTGTTGTCCCTATCACAAATCTAATTTAGTTATTCAGCTCTGTTTTCTCAGAAAATAAAAGAAAGAAAAAGGGGATATTCAGAAGTGTTCAAATTTCTGCCAAGCTTCATGCAAAAAATGTATGCTGTGAGAAACCTACTTGAATGCCATTGGTATGTTTTTCCCCTTCTTTCTCTCTGTTTAAAAATGGCCTTTTGATTCCTCTGGAACTCCTAACTTGGATTGCTAAATTGGTCCAAAAATTTCATGATAAGTGGTGATATGTTAAAGACCTTCAGGAGAGAGAGAAAAAGAACAGGGGTAGATAGCAACTAGCATATAAGATTACTTAATGAGCAGTTTTCTTTTTTTTGCATGTTATATTAAAAGGTTAACTTTCTGTATATATGTAATTTTATGAATATCACATGTGCATCTCTTACCAGTTTGTTGTGTATAGGATTCTTGCTTGGGAACTGCTTTTGCTTTTTCACCTCTTGATGTAAAGCTGCCAAGGGTGGTTGTTCCTTGTTTAGTCCTGCAAGAAATTGACAGTCAGTATTCATCCATCTCTTTAGCTAAATAAAAAAAAAAAAAGTTACTTCTGCTTCCCACAGTAGATGATTTCGACTTTTAAATCTCCATTTTGAGCTTCAGCTTTTCATCAGTCGAAGGTTTTCTTCCTTGGGTAGCTAATGTTGATGCCTAGAATGAGCTAGTTTCTCTTTCAGATGTATTCCACTCAACAATCCCAGAATGTTGTTGGAACATCAACAACATCTACTTTGATGGCTCCCTGTGCTGCTGCAAGAGTTGCCCAAGAGAGCTCAGGAAACACTTGGGATCCCCTGGCTGCAGTGGTCCAACAGATGGATTCTAACGAGCCAAATATGATATCTTCTTACCACATTAGATTACCCCTAGACCAAGAAACAAGTGATTTGGTTGCTGATGGCGGTCTCTCATCCTGTGACAATGGAAGATCTCATGAAGACAAGAGTTCTTTTGCTCCCTGCCATCCACATGCCCCTGCAATTAGCAAGTGTATCACTGAGACAAACATCAAAGGAAACAAGAGGAAGAGTAAAGCCGAGTGTGGTCCTTCAACATCCCAGTCTCTAGAGGAAGGAGTTCAAGTAAGTTTGAGTTCTCTGTCTCTTCTCATTATCCTAGCAAACTTATGAAGTCAACCAATTTCCATCTTTTCAAGGCTGAAGAACAGCATGATGTTTCGTTTGAGTCTGGCAAAGCTGCGACAGGGAAAGAAGGGAAGAAGCAGAAGAATGAAGTCAAACCAGGTGGCAAGAATCACAAGAATGATTCCACTCATGTCAGGGCCAAGCGAGGTCAGGCAACCAACAGCCACAGCCTTGCAGAGAGAGTAGGTTTCTACCTGTGAAGCATCCTTCTGCATCGTTGCTCTCGCTTTCTCTAAGTCCAGATTGTTAAGTATGCAGATTAGAAGGGAAAAGATCAGTGAAAGGATGAGACTTCTTCAGGATCTTGTTCCAGGGTGCAGTAAGGTAACTAATTCTTTCAAATTGGCTCCAAAAATGTTGCTACAAACATCTTCTGATGCTGCAGATTAACGGCAAGGCATTGATGCTTGAGGAGATCATAAATTATGTGCAGTCATTGCAACGCCAAGTTGAGGTAGCTCCTGAGACTTGTTAATGCCACCGTAACAGTAAGAAAGGTTTCATCCTGACCTTAAGGCGCATCCTTCAGCATCTGCTGTTGCTGTTCTTGAACTCGCAGTTCCTCTCGATGAAGCTTGCGACTGTCGATCCGGAACTGAACTTTGATCTTGATCAAACTCTTTCTGGAGATGTAAGATAAAAATGATTAATGAAAGCTCACTATGCTTCTGATGTATCTGAAAAAATCTTTCTTCTTTTACCTTGTGTCATTTAGGTCCATTCATGCTATGGAGGTTCAGCTGTTCTTGCATTTGGTCCGGGAATGAGCAGCTTCCAACCTAATTTGTATGAATCAACATCGCAAAGAGTCACTCAACCTGAAATGTTGTGCACTGCTCCCAGTCCAGGGGACTTGCTGCAAGCCTTCCTCTCACAGGCCTCCAATATTTCTCAGGTAAGAAGAAGCCATTTCTTTGCAGGACTTGCATGGTTATGTCTTCACATTCTCCACTGTTTGGATTTTTGACAACAGTTAGGAGGTGCATGGCGTGATGAGTTCCATTCCTGATGAAACTTCCACAGAGCTGAATGGTACTAATTCATTGGCAGGTGGCCTTGGATCACTCTGCACTTTTAGGTTCAGCTCATGAAAGTCTGTTTGGCAGTACAGAATCCTTCAAGAATCTGTTCAAAGATCTCATTCATGTTGGATGTATAGCATCACATTTCTAATCTCTGTCTTCCTTTGTTTTTTGGATGAATTCATCACATGGTATACGAAGGCTGGGGGCATGATCAGCAGCTTGTTTCTGGTTCATCCATGAAGGTCTCCCATTTTTTTGTTGGAATCAAAACAGATGGTGCGAGTTATACGTAAGAATTGTCATGGAACTTTTTGATTGTTTAAAGAAGTGGATGAGTGAAATGTGGCCTTTTTAGTTTAAAATACAATACCTACAAGAAGGTTTTTAGCATATAAAGGACTTGAAAACAAGGTTTCTGATTTCTTAGTCATCCAAAATAGAGGTTTGTATTTCCTTCATCAACTAGAAAATTGATCTATACCTAAATCAATAAAACAACATGAGATGATTATAAGTGTAATCTCAAGCCAACAGTCCCGCTGGAATGCTTTCCCGTCTCTGTTTCACACTCGTAAACAGCCACAAGGTATACATATCCACTTCTAATCACCAAAAGGAGTCAAAAGGCTTCACTGCCAACCAGCTGACTTGGTTAACAGGTAGCAAATGCCAAAGCCTGGAATCATTTGAAGTCCAGGGAAAATTCCATCTCATTACCCTACCACAAACAACAGCATGGAAACAAGGTGTTACCAGGTGTTTGTGCTCAAATCTACCACCCATTAAACTTGCAAGTAAAGTGGATATGCAGCTTATGCTTATATCACATCATGCTATGACTTGATTTTGTGTCGCCTAGATTCAATTAGGAACAGTATGAGCATCATATTGATATGAAACTGTGGCACCAAAAGCTAGGTCTCAGTGTAGATTGATCCTTGCGAGTAGCAACAGGAGGGTGTGGCAATAAACCCATCAAATCACATTCTTTGGTTGACCCGCTTTCACCATTCTTTGACTTTCAAAGATTACTTATGAACAAATGCGCGCAAGCATGCACACAAATATATAGTACAATGATCGAGTGTGTAATCTACAAAATAGTATCCACCTAATCTCTTGAACAGCACAAAACCCTCGAGACTATATATAGATAAAGGATCAGATGATCTCACCCAAGCATCACATTGAAAGCTAAGAGACCAAGTTGGTGATGTAAATATATTAGAGCTTACAAGTGTACTGGAATTTATGTCTAGTTGCTCCACAGCAAGTGAAAGATACTTTAGCTCGAGTCAAAATTTTCTTTTCCTCTTAATGCTTTTCCTGGCACCAGCCTCTAAATCATCTTTCGGTGGAGACTTCAGCAACTTGGAACCTACTGCTGAGCTCCACAAAGCTCTCTCAACATCAGCAGGAGTGAAAATATTCCCTTCAGCACTTAAATCCTGCAAGTATAAGAGGTCCTATCAACACCAGTTTTGCAAAGACTTTCCCAACGAAAGCAGAAGCTAAAATATATATGTTCAGGCAAAAACAAACAATTTATTTGAAGAGGATTTTATCTCAACGCTTGTGAAATTTCTTGCATTATACTGCATAAGCTTGAAAAGTATGGGAAGACAAATAAAAAATATAGAATTTTTCTTTCCCTTTTACCTAAATAGAAGTCTGATAATTTTGAGGAACGGAAATGCTTTAATAGCTCCAGATAAAGTGAACACCATAGACCTACACTGTGGGCTGTACTTACCTAGTCAGATTAAATTATGCAATTCCAAGCTTTTGTCTGTGATATATTTTGCTCTACAGATGGTTATGTGGTCATTCAAGTAATCCCCAACTTAATATATATATATATATATATATATATATATATATATATATATATATATATATATATATATATATATTGGCATTCCTTAAGGTACATATAAAAATGAAACAATCTTAGTCGATGAAAGTGAAATATCAACACTATATATGGATTGTCTGAGACCTACCAAGAATTTATATACATAATAAAAATTAAGATGAAGTACCACAGTTAATGTCAAAATGAATCAAATTTTTGTTAAAAATAATACGCTAGCAATAAGGTGAACATCACAGAGCCTTATGTTGGCAAAAAGCTAACACTAACAATACATCATGTTGTTTCATGAAATGAGTAAATTCCATAAGAAACATTATGGTGAATCCTGGGGAAAATGCTAGAAAAAGAGAAAAACTGCAATGCATCGAATTGCTGAGGAGATAAGTGACACGAGCAAGAGAAGATTAAGAAGTATAAGGCAAAGGATGGGAGGACCAAAATTAAAATGCTTGGGCTTACATAATAAAAAGCACCTGGAGAAGAACAAACAAAAGATGGTTTTACGAAGCTGAGAGTTCCGTTCCTGGCAGTAAATTTTAAGCATCAAGTATGAGAAATTCCAGAGAAATCAAAATACAAAGTCTTAATTCAACCAAAGATCTGTTCCTTCACTTCCTTATGAACTGCCATTTCATGCCCATTTTTTAGGGCCAAAAATTTTAAGTGTCTTAGGAGGTGATCTTATATCATCAATAGGTTTTTTACAATACATCCTAGCCAAAGGGCACTGATTATTTATAGTGTAATGATTGTGGTATCCCATACATCAACATTGTTGGCTCCTGGTCTCCCATCCCAGTTAGCAAATTCAGAATAATATGTTTGATCGCCGCCGTTGAAGGTTTTGACATAGGAGTCAAGTCATCTTTCCCAAAATGAAAATAGAAATTGCACGATTTATGGGGTCAAAACTAAGCTTAATATCTTGCTTAAATGCCATTTATTCTTTTTATCTAACCAAAAAAGGCATAATGTTCACAGCATGTTTGCCAACTACGTTAAGGGCAGTGAGTGTGAGATAGACCTTTGCCTTCGTCTGTAGCTTCTCGGCAAATGCAAGATACTGCTTCAAAGTATACTCTTTTGCGTTCCCCATTGCGGCGATCATAGCCTTTTTATCAACAAAGATTGAATCAGATCTAATTCACTGATAGCAACAAGCACAGAGCAAAAGAGCAATCTTTCTTCCAACCTATCTTTAATCCCACCTCATCGGACATGAACGGCGCGACATCCGGCGCGTAGGCAGCTAAAACAGCGGACGCCGTCGCCGGCCCGACTCCCTTCAGCACCGTAAGCTCAGAGACGGCCTTAGAGAGGTCCGGGAGCGCCGCAAAGGCCCTCCGCGAGGCGGACTCCACCGAGGCTTCGTCCAACGACGACACGTAATCCAGCAACCGAGGCCTAAAATTCGAGGGCATCAATGAGCAATAGGAGGATAAGAAGGACACAAATGTGAGCAGAACCTCCATTTGCCTCGGGAGAGCTTCCACTGCATGAGGCGGCGGAGTTCCGGCTTGGTGAGGAAGGGGCGGGGGTCCCTGCGGAGCAGGAGGACGGGGAGCTCTGCCCGGTAGAAGGCATCGAGGGGGAGGAGGTCAGGCTTCCGGAGGAGGGCGAGGCGTCTCTCGTAGGCAGAGAGCGACTCACTCCACGCGCCAACGTCGCGGGTCGCGAACTCCATTGTGGCGGTGGGGTTTCTGACCGCGGCTTCGGCCGTGCCCGTCCAACCTTTATACATAAGATATATTTACCTTGTTTAGAAGACGAATTCCGAAAAAAATATCTTACTTTTCTAAATTTTCATGTAGCGCATGTATTTTAAAAAATTTGAAATAATATATTTTTTAAAATAATCATTCTACCCATTCACCCATCTCCGCCCAACCTAACTCGCTGACTACCATCACCTTCGTTGAAACCCAATAACGTAGGATGATGATACTCATCGGGAGTCAATGACGGGGTAGCTTTGCATACGATGGAGGGGGACGACTAGCCCTGATCAAGAGGAAGATCTTATGCACAACGGAGGAGAGTAGCCAACCCTTATGAAGGTTTTAGAGGGAGGGAGACGACTAGCTCTCATGCAAGGCTACAAGGAGGGTAACTCTATATAGATAGTGGAGGGAGACGACTAGCCCTTGTGCAAAGGTGCAAGTGGAGGGGGCTAACTTTGTACATGATGGGGAGGGGTGACCAGTCATTCCATAAAGTTTATAAACAAATAAGAATGACCCAGTATGATAGAAGGGGGCTATAAACGATGACGGACCCTTGCACGAGGGCTAAGGGCAACAACGAGATGGTAGAGGTGATAATGGGTTTGGTAAAAGAAATAATAAAATATTTTTTTACGTGACTAGGAATGTTATTTTAGAATTTTTCAAAGAAATGACATCAAAAAATTTCCAAAGATAAAGGCCTTTTTGAGAAATTTACCCTTATTTAAATCAAGTTTTCATACTTTTTAATTAAATTTAAGATTATTTTAATTGAGTAATTTTTCATAAAAGATTGGGTATTTTATCCCAGAAAAGCCCACCAATAATAACATTTTATCGTATGGTGCCCCTCATGTTTGTTTTCTACTAGGGACACTCATTTTTTCATAGTTGGATTAAAATATTCTTTATAAAATCAAATAATGATAGATAATATTCATTGATCCTATTTGACTTAGGTTTTTTATTAGAATATTATTTATTTGATATGAATCGAACCTCATTGATTCAAAATAAACCAACTATTTGATTTGTTGAATTTAGGCTTATATTGACCCTTGTATTTCTCTCAAAATACATCATCAAACCTCATTTATTGTTGTCGACTTTCTTGCCATTTGTCGCAATTGCCATCAATAATAGGAGTGATGTCGCCCAACCTAACAGTTGAAGAATTGTAGTTGTTGCCTTCCCATTGAGCCTCGATGGCCTTTGCTGATAGGGAAGGAGGTTATCATCGTCATTCCAATGAGTATTGATGGTCACAATCACGATTGTTGGGATAGGAGGCTAGTCTTGTTAAATCTCAGATTTTGATGATGAAACCAATTGATAGGGTTTGTGATCTAATATGTGTTTTGAGTGACGCAGGACTAGCTTCGATCATGAAAATATAATTAAAGTAGGAAGAATCAATGTTGGGCCAAAGTGGAATATATTAGAAGATTGAACATCGAGCCAAAGAAATGATTAACGTATTAGCAGAAGGCTTCATACCATGAATTCGAGTATTGGGCCAAGAAGTGCGGATATTACACTAAGGAGATTGGAGTTGCAGAGGTTAACATACCGATTGGGTAATACGCCACAAGAGAGGACGATACGTCAAAAGAAGCACCGGATGAACCAATGACATGCCGGATAACATTTGATTCTGAGACTCGGCTTCCCAAGTAGTGTTTAAGTGGTGGTACTGTCCAGTGTCAGGTGGTGGTACCACTAGACTGGGTGATGGTACTACCAAGACACAATTTAGGCAGTCTCCTAAACCGTGTCATGTGGTGGTACCGGCTAGCACAGGCGGTGGTACCGCTAGTACCCTAAAATCTTGGGGTGTTTGAATTTTGACTCTAATTCTTGAAGTCATTTGGTGTCTATAAATACTCAAGCTATTCTTGCTTGGTATAGCAAGAATTAGAGCAGAAACGTGTTGTGATTCTGAGTGAAAGAATTGTGAAAAAGTGCTAAGTGTCCTCCTCCTCCTACTTAGATTCCTATGATCATACTAAGAGAGGTGTGAGGCTTTGTAAAGGTTATCTCCTAAACCTATGAAAAGGAGAAGAGGGTTTAAGAGGGTAGTTAGTCTTCGCCCTTTGAAGGAAGACTGTTAGTAGAAGCCGGTAGCCTTGACAGAAGAGAAATTAAGAGTGGATGTAGGTCACGACGATCGAACTATGATAAAATTGGTGTGCTTCTCTTTCTCTACTTATCTACTTATTTTGTAAGTGCTTTACCTATTCATTACTACTCTTGCAAATATTTCAAGTTAAATATTATTTTTTATATGAGTTTTATTAAGTTGAGTGTTTCGAATTGAATGATGTTTTTTCAAACCAACGCTTTCTTCATAAGCACTAATTAACCCCCCTTTTAGTGCTAACTTAATCCTGATAGTTGGTATCAGAGTCATGTTTATTTCTCATTTGGTTTAATACATAAAAGAAATAACTTTTTTCAGCTTTCAAGAAGGTCTTTCTATCACTCGTCCTCCTATATTCAATGGGACGAACAGCACATATTGGAAAAATCAAATGAGAGTTTTTTTTTAATTTTAATTTATAAAATATTATTGAATATTGTTTTCAACAACTCTCCAAACCTATGAATGAATGAAATAATTTTGAGAAAAAATTAATTTCTTTGAATGCCAAAACGATGAACGCTTTATTTTGTACCTTGGATAAAAATAAATTTAATCAGATTTCAATTTGTGAAACTGTATATGTGATTTGGAACACTTTTGAAATCACACAGGAAGGCACAATTAGAATTAAAGATTCAAAAATTAATCTTTTGATGCATGATTTTGAATTATTTCGAATGGAACCGAGTGAAACTATTGGTGACATGTACATTGTTTTACGGATATCATCAGTAGTTTAAAAAGTCTTTGTAAAGGTTTTTCTAATTTTGAATTTATTAACAAGATTCTAAGATCCCTTCCAAAAAGTTGGGATCCGAAAGTAATGGCAATACAAGAGACAAAGGACCTAAATAACTTTCCGTTTAAAGAACTTATTAGGTCCTTAATGACTTATGAGATGATATTTATGGCGTATTATGAATATGAGAATAACCTTCCAAAGAACAGGAATGATTTGACACCTCGAATAGTAGAAGATCACTTCAGTGGTAACTCAAGTGATGATGACCTTAAACTTATCACTATAAAATTTAAAAAATTCATAAAATAAGAAACTAATAACAAAAATGAACTTAAAAAGAAGAAGCTGTCAAAAAAGAAGAAATCACTCAAGGATGAATCGAGTGCATTCAAAGATGAAGTGGCGAACTACACTTGGATGGCTCACAACGACAAGGTATGTCACTCACCCAAAATGTTTTTACCATACCATGAAATTACTTAGTGTTTTTCATGATTTGATGAATTTAAATTAGTTAAAAAAATTTTCCATGACAACTGCATGTTGAAGAAGATTAATTCCTTATATGTTTTAAGAAGCAATTATATGCATCTTGATGATTTTATATTATTTTTTGGTTTTAAACATGATGTATGGCTTTTGTATGAAAAACTTAAGCATACTTATATGAAATCAATTGCATGAATTAAAACTAAAAAGAAGAAAGTATTTTTAAAAATTTCACTATTTTTAAAGCATTTTGATTTTTTAAATAAAAGATTAATTAATCTATGTATATTATCTTTTGTGACTCTCTTGAATTATGAAAGTGATTTTGATGATTTGATGATAAGTTTAGAGTTAATGAATTGAATTTGAATAAGATTTTTCAAATAATTTATGACTTTTTTTTCTCGAAATCATAACTTGATTTTTTTTATGAATCATGATGAATTGAGATTTCTTATGTATGAATCAAGTTCTTCTACATTCTTTTTGCTATTTACTATCCAAATGAATCATGATTGATATCATTACTATTTTATCTCCTATATTTTATTTTGCTAAAGAAAATATTTATGAATCATGATCTTGATTTCTCGATATTCAATACTTGAGATTTTTTTTTAAAATCAAGATCTTTGATCTCCTAAGGTTTCTTTTCATTATTAAAAAGGAGATTTATCAAAATAGATAATGTCTTTTGGTATTCATGACTTAATTCTCCATGATCTTTGACATTATATCTTCCATGACATGATTTTTATTATGTTCATTCTCTTGGATTTATGATATCTATACCCTATTGATCATTATTGATGAAAATTTGTCTTTATTGATTGTTATGATTTGAAAACTGATGTAAAGAGAAAAGAATTACAACATTGTATTCTTTTCTTCTTTTTGACAATGACAAAGAGGGAGAAAGATTTGCTAGCTTGCATATTTCAAGGAAGCAAAACATTGCTAGCTTGCACATCACAAAGAAAAGCAAATTGCTAGCTTGCGCAAAGGGAGAACTTGCTACCTTGCACATTACTAAGAAAAAAACAAAAAGTTACTAACTTGCACATCATAAAGAGAAGCAAAGAGTTGCTATCTCAAGAGAAGCAAATTTGCAAACTTGCACATATTTAAAACTTGTTAGCTTGTATGCTCAAAAATGATATAAATCTTGCTAAATTGCTAGTTGTACTTCTTTTTGTTGATGACAAAGGGAGAGAAGTTATGATGATGATCATGTATGGGATGATGTACTGAAATATTTTAATTATACATGATTTTGTGATGATATGTTGCTAGGATTCATAATTTATTTATGAATTTATGTTTCTATTAATATATCATATTGATAAGAGGAGTTAAGATTAACTCTGTTATCAATTGGTTGTCATCATAAAAAATGAGAAGATTGTTGAATCTCAGATTTTGATGATGAAACCAATTGATAGGGTTTGTGATCTAATTTACGTTTTGAGTGACATAAGACTAGCTTCGATCGTGGAAAGATAATTAAAGCAGGAAGAATCAATATTGGGCTAGAGTGAAACATGTTAGAAGATTGGACATCGAGCCAGAGAAACGGTCAACGTATTGGCAGAAGACTTCGTGCCATAAATTCGGGCATTGAGCTAAGAAAAGTGGACATTGCGCTAAGGAGATCAGAGTTGCGAAGGTCAACATGTCGATTGAGCAATACACTATAAGAGAGGACAATGCGATAAAGGAAGCACCGGATGAACTAATTATTGAATCTCAAATTTTGATTATAAAACTAATCGATAGTAATTAAGATCTGATCTGTGTTTTGAGCGATATAGGTAGCTTCAATCGGGAATAGACAATTAAAGCAGAAAGAATCGATGGGCTGAAGGAGAACATGTCAGAAGTTTGGACGTCGAGTCGGAGAATCGATCGACGTATTGGTAGAAAGTATCAGACGATGGGTTCCGAGATCAGGCCAAAAAGAGCGAAATTACGCCAATGAGATCAGAGTTGATCGATTGGGCAATAGGCTGTAAGAGAGGATGATGCATCGAAGAATCAGACAAAGTGTCGGATGAACCAATGACATGCCAGACAACAATCGATTAAGCTTTATAATAATTATCTAGATCGAAATAGGTTTTAGGTCTAATTAGGTTGAAATTAGGCCAACTCAATTAGGGGCTAATTGGGCCCAAGTTTGGGCTATGTTAGGCCAAGTGAAAGATCCAAAGAGTGACTCAAGAGGTGGGTCAGGCGATGGCACCACCAGAACAAGCGGTGGAACCACCGGTGGCTCGGTCTCTAAGATAGTCTTCGAGACTGTGTTAGGTAGTGGTACCACTAGACAGGATGGTGATACCACCTGGTGTCAAGCAGTGGTACCGCCAGACTAGGCGGTGGTACCACCGAGTGTCAGGGCAGACTAAGTGGTGGTACAGCCCAGTATTGATAATCGAATCGTTAGTACCCTAAAGGCTGGAGTGATTCAAATTTTGGCTCCAAGTTTGAATTCCCTTAAGGCCTATAAATATCCCTCTTATCCCTGGTTAGTAAACACACCAACTAAGAAAGAAAAGAGGAAAAACTCTATTGTAATAGTACAAAAAATCCTCCTATCTAGAATAGAATTGGTTAAGTCCAAGAGAGAGATGAGTGGGCTTATAAAAGGTTAACTCTTGAACCTGTTAAAAGGAGAAAAGAGTTGTAAGGGTGGTTGGTCTTCGCTCATTGAAGGAAGACTGATAGTGAAAACCGGTGGCCTCGACGAAGGAGGAATCAGGAGTGAGCGTAGGTCGGATGATCGAACCACTATAAAAATCTGGTGTGTTCTATTCTTTTCTGTTCTGCTCCTTATAATTTCCATTTCATGCTCTTCATCACTACTCTCATTCACTTAAAAGTCTCTTTAAGTTCAAGCATAATTGATATTGGTTTTTATTAAATGAATCTTCAAACTGAATGAGTTTTTCGAAATCGATGTAATTTTTATTACTGCACTAATTCACCCCCTAGTGTTGTATTAATCCTAACAGTTAGTATCTGAGCCTTATTATTTCTCATTTAGATTAACACCTAAAGAAAATAACTCTTTTCAGCTTTTAAGAGAATTATTCTATCATTCATCCTCCCATGTTAGGATGGACTACACTTATTGAAAAACTCGAATGAGAGTTTTTTTGCTTTCCTTGAATCTTGATTTATGGAATATTACCGAATATGGTTTTCAACAACCCTCAAAACCTATGAATGAATAGATGGATTTTGAGAAAAAATTATTTTCCTTGAATGCAAAGGCTATGAATGCCTTGTTTTATGTCTTGGACAAAAATGAATTTAATTGAATTTCAATTTGTGAAACTACATATGAGATTTGGCATACTCTTGAAGTTACACACGAAGGCACTAATAGAGTAAAAGATAAATCTTTTCATACTTGACTTTGAATTATTTCGAATGACACTAAGCAAAACTATTAGTGACATGTACACCCATTTTATGGATGTCATCAATAGTTTAAAAGGTCTTGGTAAAGATTTTTATAATTTTGAACTTATTAACAAAATTTTAAGATCCCTTCCAAAGACTTACGATCTAAAAGTAACCGCTATTTAAGAAACAAAAGACTTGAAATGCTATTCTATTGAAGAACTTATCGGGTCCTTGATGACCTATGAAATGACTTAGTTAGAACATGACAAACATGAGAACCACCTTCCAAAGAACAGGAAGAATTTGACACTTCGAACTATAGAAGACCACTCGAGCGAAAGCTCAAGTGATGATGACCTTGAACTCTTAACAATGAAATTTAAAAGGTTCATAAAATAAGAATTAAAGAATAAAAATAAACTCAATCCAGACACAACCACTTGCTATAAACGTAAGAAACTAGGGCACCTCAAAAACAAATAGCCGTAACAAAAAAAGAAGAAGGCACTCAAGGACGAATCCAATGACGAAGTAACGAACTGCACTTTGACTACTTTCGATAACAATTTAAGCAACTTAACCAAAACCCCTTTTCTTTATAAAATTATTTGATGCTTTTCATGAGTTACTTGATTTAGTAAAATAAAAAAATTAAAAACATATCATGATTTTCTTTCTAGTGTTTTTGAAAAATTAAAAAGTTGATCATGAAAATTAGACATTTTGTGATAAAGGAACAAAATGTTAGATTTAAATCTAATGATTGTACATCAAATACAATTCCATGTATGTTTATGATTTTCGTATCGATTTTTGGTTTCAAACATGATGCATGGTTTTGACACAAAAAAATTAATTATCATGATAATTGTATGTTTTATGATAATGCTTGCACACATAATAAGATTAATTCCATGAATATTCATTTTGATGATTTTCGTATTGCTTTTCTATTTCAAACATAATGCACGAATTTGGATTAAAAGATAGAAGCAATCATATGTATTTTGATAATTTTATTGCTTTTCGATTTTAAACATGATGCTTGGCTTTCGTATGCCTATATGAAATCAAAGCGCATGAATTGAAGCATATAAAAAGGGAAAATATAAATGGAATCTTTTGGTTGAAGATGCTTTATGTTTGATGTGTTTGGTCTTGATGGTTTTTATGATGAAATTTATTTTTTGATCTTAACATTGATGCATGTTTAGCATTAAAGGCAAAGGCATGTTTATAAGAAGTAAATCACATAAAATGAGACTAAAAAGGGAATGCATCTTCTATCTTTATCTGATTGATTTTTCAATAAAAGATTAATGAATCCGTGGATATTATGTTTTGTGAATCATTTGAATTATGAAATTGATCTTGATGATTCGATAATGAGTTTTTGTTCAAAATCTATTTATGTTATTTATGAATCTACGAAAGTGATTTTGATGATAGCTTTGGAGTTGACGAATTGAATTTGAATGAGATTTGTTTTTCAAATGATTCATGACTCTTCTCTTGATCTTTCGGAATCATAATTTATTTTTATAAATCATCGTGAATTTAGATTTCTTATGCATAAATCAAGTTATTCTTTTTGCTATTTACTACCAAATGAATCATGAATGGTATCATTGCTATTTTATCTCTTATATTTCATTTTGTAGAGAAAGTATTTATGAATCATGATCTTGATTTTTTGTAATTATAATTTGATTTTTTGATTGAATGAATCAAGATTGTTTTCTATTTAAAAGGAGGTGTCAAAAGTGATTCATGTCTTTTGGTAATCATGAATTAATCTTTATTGATTTTTCATATTAATAACTTTCATGATTCCTTTGTATTTAGGATTTAAATGCCTCATGTGATGATTTGAAAATTGATGTAAAGGAAAAATATTTATAATTTTATATTATTCCCTTTCTTTTGATAATGACAAAAGGGGAGTAAGAATTGCTAGCTTGCATGTTTCATGAGAGAAGAATTGCTAGCTTGCAAAGAAAGATAAAACTTGCTTACACTTCTCAAAAGAGTAGAAACAATAGTTTGTTAGCTTGTGCATCACAAGAGAAAGAAATAATTGCTAACTCGATCAATGCAAAGAAAGCAAAATTTGCTAAGCTTGCACTTCTCAAAAGAGAAGAAAGAACTTGCTATCATGAACACCATAAAAAATTGTAAGCTTGCAATCTCAAGAGAAGCAAAGTGCTATCTTACCTATCGTAAGAAACAAAAGTGCAAACTTGCACATCTGAAGAAGCAAGTGATAAATTGCTATGCTTGCATATCCTTAAAACTTGCTATTCTTGCATGATATAAAGTGATAAATTGCTAGTTTATATGTTGTAAAACTTACATATCTTAAAAACTTGCTAGATGTATTTCTCCTTTTTGTTAATGACAAAGGGGGATAAGTATGATGATGATCATGCATTGAATGATGTATTGAACATTTTGATTTTTGCATGATTTTTTGAATTTAAAGGATCTATCAATATGACAATATTGATAGGGGGAGTTAAGGTTAACTCCGTCATTAATTGGTTGTCATCATAAAAAAAGAGGAGATTGTTAAATCTCAAATTTTGATGATAAAACCAATTAATAGTGATTAAGATCTAATCTATGTCTTAAGTGACATAAGTAGCTTCGATCAGGAGTAGATAATTGAAGTAGGAAAAATCGACGTTGGGTTAAAGCAAAATATGTCAGAAAATTGGACGTCGAGCTGAAGGATTGGTTGACATATCGATAGAAGGCTTCAGACGATGGGTTCAGGCATCGGGCCAAAAAGAGTGGAATTGCGCTAATGAGATCAGAGTTGGCCGATTGGGCAATAGGCCATAAGAGAGGATGATACGTCGAAAAATCGGACGAATTGTCAGATGAACCAATGACATGTCAGATAGCATTCAATTAAGCTTTATAATAATTATCTTGATTGAAGTAGATTTTAGGTTTAATTAGGTTGGAATTGAGCCAACTCAATTAGGGGCCAATTGGGCCCAAGTTTGGGTTGTGTTGGGCTAAGTGAAAGGCCCAGATAATGACTCAAGAGGTGGGTCAGACGATGGCATCACCAGAATAGGCGGTGGAACTACCGGTGGCTCAGTCTCCAAGACAGTCCTCAAGACTATATCAAGCGGTGGTACCGCCCAGTGTCAAGGCAAATTGAGCGGTGGTATCACCAACCACCAGTACCCTGAAGACTAGGGTGATTCAAATTTTGGCTCCAAGTTTGAATCCCCTTAAGGCCTATAAATATCCCTCTCATCCCTGGTTAGTAAACACACCAACTGAGAAAGAAAAGAGGGAAAACTCTACTGTAATAGTGTGAAAAATCATCCCCTCTAGAATAGTATTAGTTAAGTCTAAGAGAGAGATAAATGGGCTTGTAAAAGGTTAACTCCTGAACCTGTTAAAAGGAAAAGAGAGTTATAAGGGTGGTTGGTCTTCGCCCATTGACGGAAGACCGATAGTGAAAGCCGATGACCTCGACGAAGGAGGAATTTGAAGTGGACGTAGGTCGGATGACCGAACCACTATAAAAATCTGGTGTGCTTTGCTCCTTATAATTTCCATTTTATGCTCTTCATCACTGCCCTCTTTCACTTATGAGTCTCTTTAAATTCAAGCATAATCAATATCGATTTTTATTGAACAAATCTTCGAATAGAATGAGTTTTCCAAAATCGACATAATGTTTACTACTATACTAATTCACCCCTCCTCTTATTGCCATATTGATTCTAATACCAATGACATGTCGGAAAATATTTAATTAATGCTTTGTAATAATTATCTTGATCAAAGTAGTTTTAGTTCTAATTGAGTTGATTTAAAATATAATTAGGCTAACTCAATTAGGAGCCAACTTGGCCCGAATCAAGGTTGACTTGGGCCGAATGGATGGCCCAATCAATGACCTGGAGCCACGTCAAGTGGTGGCACCACCAGGGTTGGTGGTGCAACTGCTTGAGGCTCAGCCTCCTAGGCACCACCACTCAGATTAGGTGATTGTACTGCCTAGTGTCAAGCGGTAATACCGTCCAGACACAATCTCCCAAACTGTGTCAGGTGGTGGTACCGCCTAGTGTCAGTGCTGTAGGCGATGGTATTGCTCAGCACAAGTGATGGTACCATCAGTACCTCAAAATCTCTTGGTGTTTGAATTTTGGTTCAAATTCTTGAAGCTATTTAGAGTTTATAAATACCCTAGCTATTCTTGCTTAGTATAACAAGAATGAGAGCAGAAAGGGATTGTGATTTTGAGTAGAAGAATTGTGAAAAAGTGCTAAGTGTCCTCCTCCTCCAACTTAGAGTCTTGTGATCATGCTAAGAGAGGTATGAGGCTTTGTAAAGGTTATCTTCTAAACCTGTGAAATGAAGAAGGTTTAAGAGGGTAGTTAGTCTTCGTCCTTTAAAAGAAGATCGTTAGCGGAAGCTAGTAGCCTCGATGGAAGAGAAATTAATGACAATGACTGAACCACTATAAAATTGGTGTGTCTCTCTTTTTTCGCTTATTTACTTATTTTGCAAGTGCTTTACTTGCTCATTACTACTTTTGTAAATATTTTAAGTTAAACATCATTTCCGATATGAGTTTTTATCAAGCCAAGTGTTTCGAATTGAATGACGTTTTTTCTCCCCCCGCCCCTCACCAAGGAGGCATAAGGTCCTCATCACCTTCTCCCCAAGTAGTGTTACACTTAAGTTTCACTTGATCATAGTGTAACATTATCTAATGGCAATGACACTACCTATATCTAATGGTTTACTGACCACTAGTGATGGTACTACCCCTGACCAAGATTGCCTAGAACTATAGTATCCTATTTAAAAAATTTAATTCTTGAAATCATCTATAAAAAAATAAAAAATGATACTAAAATATTATAATCATGTTAGGATAGTTATAAATAAGTTTATACAAGTCTAGTGAAACTTTCTTTAGTTACACTCTGGTTACTAACACAGGAGTGTCTAATTTGCTACAGTTAACTCACGTAAATCTTATTGATCCTATGATTTTCTCTATAGTTTACAATGCCTGTCCCATAGCTTTTAATCTAGACTTTTCAAAAGTGTCAGCCCATAAGCCAAATAAGTTGCAAGCCCCCGTTTTCTAAACTTATAGATAGCCTAACTTGATTAAATAGTCTGAATTGATTATTAAAGAGTTAAAAGTCCTTTATAAATTGAAAAAGCTCAGTCTCTTAACTTTCCAACTGTTTCATTAATAGATGATCTAATGGGCAGATTTAAAGGAAAAGTTAATTTAATTTATCTTCATGACTAAGGAATAAATTTTATTGTTTCATGAACTAGTATTTATTTTAGTATTTTAGAGTTAGAAAAAATTTAGAATTTGATTGTATTTAGAGAAACTCTTTGAGTTCTCTTTTTTAACTCTGTATCTCTTTGGTTTACCATAGAATGGTAGGTTTAGTCTCTATATCTTTTGGATATTTTTTTAAATAGTGAGTCTTTTTTTAAAGTTCTATATCCTTATTTAATTATCCTTAGGGTAGTGAGTTTCTATATCCCTTTATAATTTTATACTCAGTGAATCCATTTATCTCTATCCCAAAAATATTTTCAGCAAATATAACTACCAGCCTTTCAAATTTCATTCCTTATTATCTTAGTATTAGTTTGGTACTAGAGCTAAATGCTAGAGATCATGGCAAGATAAAATGAAAAAAAATATAGTTGGTGAAGGTAGTGGCCATAAATATGATGTTGAGTCATTGAGGTTGTAATTATAAAGACTGCTACGTAGTCTACAAGAAAAAAATAAAATTATTAAAGAACTTAAAAAAAAACAATCAACATAAAAATGATGCCCAAGAGTTTGGTTCTAATGATGATACACCTCCTCACCCAAGGGAATTGGAAAGATATCGAGCAAGGTATAGAAACCAATATTGTAGAACAAATATAACCCAAAGTTAAATATTCCAAGGTTTGAAGATAAATAATTTTTAATAACTTTATTGATTGGCTTAATACGATGGAAAGAATGTTCGAGTTTCATGAATTACCAAAACAAAAAAAAGATAAAGCTTATGACACTCAAACTTAGAAGGAATGCATTTTTTTGCTAGGAAAACCTGAAGAAATAAAGAGAACGTAAGGCGAAGAGTAAAATCATGACATAGGAGAAAATAAAAAGGGAATTGAAGAAAAAATTACTTGTATGATAAATATAGGTGAGAGATCTTTCTCAAAATTCATGATTTCAAGTAAAAAAGTCTTAGTGTGGAAGAGTATATAGTAGAGTTCCATAATCTCATGTTAAAATGAGAGCTTGTAGAACCAGAGAAGCAAACTATTGTAAGATACTTAGGAGGTCTAAAGTATGAGATTGCTAAGTGATTCAAATCCAGCCATATTTTTCTTTGAATAATGTAAGCAAGTTGGCTTTAAAAGTTGAGAAGCAATAGAAGTTTGAAAAGAGTTCTCGTATGGGTCAAAAGAAGATTATACAAGAGGAGGAAATTCCAATCTTATTCTTTAAAGCAAGGTGGTGTGAAAGGTGCAAGACAAGAGTAAAAGATCTGTTGGCAACAAACAAATACCTATTTTCTCTGCACTAAGTAGCCAAAAATACTTCAAATGCCATGGTTTTAGACATGTTGTTTCAGATTAGTCAAATAGGATGATTATTTCTTTAATTAAATATCACAGTGATTGAGAAGGAGATGAAGCTAACGACGAACCAGAATATGATGATGATGAAAAAAAGGTTACTTATGCCGATCATGATTTGTTTATTATTTTATAGTATAGCTTAAATGTGTCATGTATAGTTAAGGATGAAAGTTGGATGAGAAAGAATGTGTTTCACACCAAATACACTTCTCATGGCAATATGTGCCAGCTTTGAGAATGTGGTGTCTTTAGAGAAAGTGTATAAGCTAATGTTAGATATAATTCTTTATTTACATCCTTATTAATTATGTTGGCCACAAAAGGGAAATAACATCAAGATAATTAAAAGATGTTTAGTTTCATTTTCTATCAACAAGCATTATAAAGATGAAGTATGGTATGATGTTACTCCTATAGATGCTTGTTATTTAATATTGGTAGACCTTGGCATTATAATAAGAGAATATTGTATGATAGCTATAAATATACTTAGTCTTTTAAGATACACGAAAAGAAGATTGTTTTAGCTCTATTACAACCTTCTGAAACTAGACCATTAAAGAAGGAAGTTAGTGCTCTTATGACTTACGGTGAATATAAGGTTGTTTAAGAAAGTGGTAGTGATATTTTGGCTCTAGTAACTGTTAGTTATAGGTGCCCTACAAACCAATCACGTGTGTGATGACACTTGTAACACGCTACGTCAATCTCATTGTTAATATTTATTAGTATTTTCTAACATTATCTGGATGAATATTATGATGTCCTTGGATCTGTGCAATGGGAATCAGATTATGATGAGATCATGATAATAAGATCGATATACTTTTAAATATAGATCCTAAATCATCCTGGTCATAGGTTACTCGATGAAGACATCGAGATAACCGGATAGACTGGTGTGCTGTATACTCGTCTATATGATAGAGGCGATTGGTCTCATAGTCACTTGTGTGGAGACACTAGAGGTACAGTGCAGGTGCTCATTGGAGAATGAGTTCACTAATTGATCTACTTATTGAATACTGGATAGTTAATAATACCTAATATCAAACAGCGATTCTGTAGTCCCAATTGTATGTCTGGTCCTTGGACTTGAGACACCAAAGATGTCTTGTATGAGTACTCTATTCTTTGACGCTGAACTTACAAGTTTGGAAAGCTCCAGATTTGATACAACTGATTCTCGAGAATAGTAGCCAACTTTACGAAGGCAATTGAGTATCAATAGAGGATCATCCGCTCTTAGTATTGTGAGAGATATATCCCGCATGTACTCGCTCAGGCAAAATCCTTGGCTAGGGTCGTTCGGATTGAGAGAGAAGGAGTTCTTCAAGATAATCTGATTAGAGCGAGACTCGGATAGGATTTCGTATGGGCCTGACATTACCATGCCCAATATACGGTCTCTGGGATATCAGATAGATGAGGGACTATAGATACATGGTAACTGAGGACATAAGGTCTAATGGATTAGATCCCCTTGTACCGTCTGAGGACTATGATGTAGTGGCCTAGTACATCTATAGTCGATGAGTCGAGTGAATTGTTATAGAGATAATAATTCACCATACTAGAAGGTGTTCTGAGTGAGAAGGAGTTTTGACAGGAGTGACTCATGGCCAGCTCGGTATCGAGCCTAGAGGATCACACATATTAGGTGGATGTTGCGATGAGTAAAGATATAGATATGAGATATCTATGAAATCCCTAGTTTGGATCTTGTGGATAAGATCCAATCGGATAATTGGATGAGATCAAATTGGATGATTGGATAGACATCCAATTCGATAAAGATTCAACTGGATAATTAGATAGAGATCCAATGTGAATAAGATCCGTTAAGGTTAAGTTTCCTATGTTGGGATCTAGAGCCGCACTAAGAGGGGGGGGGGGGTGAATTAGTGCAGTGGTTAATAATGATAAATTCAACGATTTAAACAAGTTCGAAAAACTTCATATGATTAAAAGCAACATTTCGTTTGAACCCGGAAAGGAATGATGCTTTAAACTTGAAGCCGATTGTAAGAAGGAGAAATAGAGGAAGTAAAGCGAAGATGGTTTGCAGAAATGTAAATAACAATAATAGAAATGCAATCCAAATTTTTATAGTGGTTTGGTCATATGACCTACGTCCACTCCCGATTCCTCTTCTCTCGAGGCCATTGGCTTTTTCACTAGCTATTCTCCTTCTAACGAGCGAGGACCAACTCCCTCACAGCACTCTCCTTTTGACGGGCTTAAGAGGTAACCCTTACAAGCACTCACTCACTTCTCTCTTGAAGCTGAAAATGAATGAAAGCTAGATTTGGGATTTTAGAAGGATTTCTATAGCGTTTTGTCCCTTTCAAGATCTTTGTGCTTGTTCCTTCAACTCTGGGATGAGAGGGGATTTTATAGGCTCCAATTTGATTCAAACTTGGAACCAAAAATCATCCCATCCTAGGTCTACCGGGTTCTAGCGGTACCAACGCCTATTACTAGCAGTACCACCACCAGTCTGACTTTAACACTGGGCGGTACCACCACTCAGTCTAGCGGTACCACCAGTCTGACTTTGACATTGGGTGGTACCACCACTCAGCCTGGCGGTACCACCGCTTGACACACTGATACGGTTAGTGTACTAGGCGGTACCACCGCCTAGCTAACGGTGCCACCGCCTAGCCAACGATGCCACCACCCCAAACTACTTGGGAAGTTAGACCTGGGTAGTGCCACCGCCCCAGTCTAGCGGTGCCACCACCAGATAATGTCCAGCACTCCTGGTTGGGCCTTAAACTTGGCCCAAACCGATCCAATACCAAGCCCAATTGGTCCCTAATAGGGTTAAAGGATTAACACCTAATCCTAACCCTAATTATATGCTAACTATAAAATTAAAGATATTTCCTAAGCTATTATAAAGTCTGAAAAGTCAAGACTTCTTCCGGTGAGCTTCCGGTGGTCTTCCGATGAATCCTCGGAAACTATTCTGCGGACTCCCAGCACGCTCCTGGACTTGATTGATCTTGGTGAGTTCCAATGAGCTTCTTTGGCAAGCTCCAATCTTTCTTGGTGAGCTCCGCGAACTTCCGATGAACCTTCCGGCGAACTTTCAAAAACTCTTCGGCAAGCTCCCTACTCGTTCTCGGCTAGTTCCGATAGCACTCCGACGAATCTTCGAACTCCCGACGAACTCCCAATGATTCCATCGTACTTGACTCCAACCTTTGTTTTGTCTTACTTCTTCATCATTATCGTAGTTAATCATACACATATAAAACTTAACTCTACTTTGATCTAGTCAGTTATTACAATGCGAATTGACATTATATTGCCTGACACGTCATTGGTTGGCGCTTCATCCGGTTCTTCGGTGTATTGTCCTCTCTTGCGGCCTGTTGCCCAATCGACGGTTAACCTCTACAACTCCTATATCCTTAGTGCAACACCACTCTTCTTGGCCTGATGCCCGACGTCCGAAGCCTTCTGTCGATTGTTGATCGGACCTTCAGCTCGACATCTAATATCCTGATGTGATTTCTGTTGGGAAATCCTTCTGGGGGGCGGCATCTCATGTGCAGCGAAAGAATAAAAATAAAACACCCATAATTTTTCATAAAAAGGTTCCATCATCGTGCTAAGATTGGTGTGTCAAAAGAAATCTGTGAAAACTGCATGTGTAAAAGAAAATACCTAGGGAGATCATATATCCCTGAATCCCTATAGATCTGTAAGAAGGGTGAAGGAGGTCAAGTATCCTCATCTCTAGTGGTATCCACACAGCAGGGACTGCGATGATGCACCTCTCTAGGGAGAGGAGAACAAAAGGTAGCTACCAAAAGAAATCCTCAACCTATAGAGCTTTGGTTCCCTCCTATTTATAGAGGCCCCCTGTAAACCCTAATGGATCTTATCCTATTGGGTATTGGATCTCTATCTAATTACCTGAGCCTCTTGGATTAGTGGGTCTCTACCAAATAATCTCTTATTAGCAATTATTGGATCTCATCTGAGGATCCAATAATTCAGGGGCTTAATGGATATCCAATAAGATAGGGGCTCCAGCGGATATCTCATATCCGAACTTCTACTCGTCATAACACCTACCATATGTGTGTGACCCTCTAGGCCTAATATCGAGCTGGCCGTGAGTCATACTTGTCATAACTCCTAACTTAGTGAATTATTATCTCTATAATAATTCACCCAACTCATCGACTACGGACGTACTAGGCCACTACGCAGCAGCCCCCAGACGATACGGGAGAATCCAATCCTTTGGACCTATATATCCTCAGTTACCATGTATCTATATTTCCTCATCCATGTAATATCCCAGAGACCCTATACTGGGCATGGTGCTGTCAGGCCCATACGGTCTCTCCTCGAGTCTTGCTATTGTTGGATTCTCTTGGAGAACTCTTTCTCTCTTAATCCGAATAACCTTGGCCAAGAATTTATTCGAGCAAGAATACATGGGATATTCTTCTCATAATACCAAGAACGGATAATCCTCTATTGACACTCAATAGCCCTTGTAAGGTTGGCTACCACTCCCAATAACCGGCTGTACTAGATCTGAAACTTTCCAAACCTATAAGTTCGGTATCAAAGAGTGGAGTACTCATACAGGACATCCTTGGTGTCTCAAGTCTAAGGACCAGATACACTATTGAAACTATGGAATTGCTGTCTGACATGAGGTATCAATAACTATTCAATATTCCATAGGCGGATCAACCAGTGAACTCATTCCCCAATGAGCACCTGCACTGTACCCTTAGTGCCCCCACATGAGTAGTTATGAGACCAGCCACCTCCATCATATGGACAGGTATACAATACACCAGTCTATCCGGTTATCTCGATGTCCTTCTCGAGTAACCTGTGACCAGGATAATTTAGGGTTTGTGTTTAAAGGTGAATCGATCTTATTATCGTGATCTCATCACGATCCTTTTCCCATTGCACAGATCCAAGGACATCACAATATATGTAACACGTAAGATAAAATGATAAAATACCTAATAATACGCAAAGAGAAAAAGTGCATATCAAGTCACAAGTACCATCACTCATGTGATTGGCTTGCAGGGCACATATGACTAGCAATTTCCTCCGACGCAATGTTAATTCTTTCTGCGTCAATTGTCTAATCCTGATCGAGTAGACTTGCGTCACTCAAAATGTAGTTAGATAATAAAATATAAATAATTAGTTTTATCATCAAAATCCGAGACCTAACAGTCTCCCCCTTTTTGATGATGATAACTAATTGATGACTGATGGAGTTAACCTTAACTCCTCGGAGTTTAACCAAACTCCCTCTATCAATATGTCATTGATAGAACACTTGGATTATCCCAAATCCAAGTAACATGTATCAAAAACATGTCAATAAAAATATCATACAAATATGTAAAATATTCAATCACCATTACATTGCATGAACTCATCAATCTACTTCTCCCCCTTTGTCATCAACAAAAAGGAGAAGAAGCTCTAGCTATTTTAAAAGATATGCAAGTCAACATATAAGCTAGATTTACAATATTCAATCACGGTAAATTTTTTTTTTTAAGGATTCCAAGCATAGCCATTCATCACTTGCTTCTTGTGCAAGTTTGCACTTAGTTTCTCAGGATAGCACTTATGCTTATTAAGTATGCAATCACTATAAACATGCAAATTAAATTTTCATTACAACATACAAGCATAGAAGCATAGTAAGTGTAGGAATGCAAATTTTCTAAGTTTTGCATTTTCTCTTCTTGAGATAGGCAAGATAGCAATATTTGCATCCTTTGAGATAGCAATTCATAGCTTCTCGTGAAATTGCAAGGTAGCAATTTTTGAAATGATCATGATGGCAAGTTCTTTGCAATAATTGAGCTAACAATATTTTCATTGAAGTGTGCAAGCTAGCAATAAACTTTCTCCCCCTTTGTTTTTGTCAAAAAGAAGGGAAGAGAACAATTCTTATCCCTTTACATGAATTTTGAAACTATGATAATTAACAAAGATAAATATTTATCAAGAGATCAATGGTGTATCAAAAATTTACATTCATGATTCATAAATATTCAATTTAAGAAGTATCAAAATTATGATTCAATGATTCATTATAAAACAAATTTCATCAATTTTCAATCATCAAAATTCAAGTCATGAATATAAATTTAACATTCAAGCTAACATGATAAAAATTAATCATGATAATCAAGTCTTGAATTACAATTTATCATTCAACCTAGCCTATTTTCTTTCCCCCTTTAGTCAACGTTGAAAAGAAGGGAGGAAATACAATGATATATAAAAAATTACATCAATCAATATTTTAGTCATTTCATGATGCATTCAAGTCAAAAAAATCATGTCATTTTTAAGTCATAAAGGCTCAAGAAAAATCAAGAGGAATATGATTCATTTAAATGGATTCTTTAACGCATCATCAAAATCTCATTCATAATTCAAGTGATTCACAAAATATCATAAATTTATTACTTATCTTTTATTTGAAAAATCTGAAACTTTAGAGAAAGAGAGATGTTTAAGAAATATGCATATCTCTTTTAGTGATTTGCATTGATTTCGTATAAATATGCCTTTGTCTTTTTATGTTAAATAGAAACAAGCATGAACGTTCAAAACGTAAAGGCAAAATTTTATCTTAAAATTCATTGAGTTGAAGCATGATAACAAAATTTTTAATATTTTCATTTTATCATTATCTATGATGATTTCATAAGGTATGTTCAATGAAAGCCATCATCATATAAATTCAAAATGCAAGTTTTATCATTAAAGTCATCAAGATCAAATGCATCAAAATCTTTCATTCGAAAATTTTATTAAGAGCAACGGAGATGGTTTACATGTAAGCATGTTCAAATCGTTTTTGTATTAGAGGATGTGTATCAAGTTCAAAAATTGAAACACAAGTTTCATTAAAAATGACACGTCATATAAAAATTTCGTCATAAAAACCATTAAAGCCAAATACAACATGTCAAAATGTGAGAGTCACTCATCATATATAATGTGTTTTATTTTAAATTGTTTATTTTATATAAGTGTGCTCATGTTTTAAAAGATGAGTATCAAGTTTAAATCCAAAACATGAGTATTGTCATCAAACCCATTAAGATCAAATGCATCACACATAAATCATCATGATAGTGCATTTTCTAATTTTTATGTGTTTCAATTTAAGTGATGTGATCTTTCATAGGAATGTTCAAATTTTTCATATGAAAATGTTATGCATCATATTTAAAACCGAAAGCATCATCAAAACCATTAAGATTCATGGATTCATCATACACATTATTTCAAAATATGAGATTTCAAGTCATACAATCATTAAGCATGGTTTCATAATACATCATCAAAATCATTTTTAATTCTATCATTCTTTCTTTCATTGTTATTAGTTATAACAAAATTTTTCTTCTTACATGATTCTAGCCTAAAAAAAAATCAAGAGTCATGCTCAAAATTTTCCAAAATCATGTAATAATTTATAAATCCGAAAGATAATTTTCATCATGAAAACCATCAATACCAAAAATATATTATTCCAAAATGTAGAATTTCAATTTTCATTACTTCAAATTCTCATTAAGCATAAAAACCGAAGTACACAATCATGGATTAATCCTATTAAACATAATCATGCTAATTAAATTTTGTGTCAAAACCATACATCAAAATCCGATATGGAAATCATAAACATTCATGGAATTATCATCCATAATGTTGCATCATTCAAAATTTCAAAACATAACATGCATGAAACCTTAGCAATATAATTTTCATGATCAAGTTTTTATTTTTTCAAAGATGCTAAAAAGAGAAACATGATATAATTTTTTGAAAAATAAATTTTTATTTTCTACTTTCTAAATTAAGCACTCATGAAAAGACATCATGTAATTTCAAAATAGTTCATGGGAGTTAAGTTGGTTACCTTGTAGTCAAAGGTCGTCACTACGCAATTTGTCTCTTTGCCTTCGGATGCACTTAATTCCTCTTTATGTGTCTTCCTCTTGTTTGGCCTCTTTCTTCGTTCAAGTTCATTTTTAGTTTTAGATTTTTGTTTAATGAACTTGTTAACATTCATTGTTATGTGTTTAATGTTCTCATCACTTGAGTCATCACTCAAGTAGTATTCATTTGTCAGAAGTTTCAAATCCTTCATGTTCTTCGGAAGGTAGTTCATATGTTCATCGTGTTCAAAATGTTCCAAGAGTCACATTTCATAGGTCATTAATGATCCGATTAGTTCTTCCAATAGAAAATTATTTAAATTTTTATTCTCTTACATTGCAGTTACTTTAGGATCCCACCTTTTTAGAAGGGATCTTAAGATTTTGTTAGTGAGTTCAAAATCTGAAAAAGATTTACCAAGAGCTTTTAGACTATTGATGACATTGAAGAAATGAAAGAATATGTCATTAATAGTCTCGCTTGGTTCCATTCGAAAAAGCTCAAAATTACGCATCAAAATATTAACTTTCGAGTCTTTGACTCTACTCATTCATACGTGTATGACTTCAAGTGTGTGCCAAATATCGAAAGCCGTTGTACACGTAGAAATTCGATTGAACTCATTTTTATCCAAAGAACAATATAAGGCATTCGTAGCCTTTGCATTTAAATAAAAAGATTTTCTCTCTAATTTCGACCATTCGTTCGTCGGTTTAGAGGAAAGTTGAAAGCCGTTTTCAATAATATTCAATAAATTTAAATCTAAAGAAATCAATAAAACTCTCATTCAAGTTTTTCAATAAGTATAGTCCGAACCGTTAAACAACGGAGGACGAATAATCGAAAAACCCTCTTGAAAGTCATGAAGAGCCATTTCTCTTGGGTGTGAATCCAAAAGAGAAATAACGAGGCTCTGATACCAATTGTTGGGATCTAAAGTGGTACTAAGAGGGGAGGTGAATTAGTACAGTAGTTAATAATGATAAATTTGGTGATTTAAATAAGTTCAGAAAACTTCGTACGATTAAAAGCAACATTTCATTTGAACCCAGAAAGGAATGATGCTTTAAACTTGAAGCTGATTATAAGAAGGATAAATAGAGAAAGTAAAGAGAAGATGGTTTGCAAAAATGTAAATAACAATAATAAAAATGCAAACCAAAATTTTTATAATGATTCGGTCATACGACCTACATGAACTCCCAATTCCTCTTCTCTTGAGGCCATCGGCATTTCCACTAGCTATCCTCCTTCCAACGGGCGAGGACCAACTCCCTTACAGCACTCTCCTTTTGATAGGCTTAGAAGGTAACCCTTACAAGCACTCACTCACTCCTCTCTTGAAGTTGAAAACAAATGAAAGCTAAAGGAGGGATTTTAGAAGGATTTCTACAGTGTTTTGTTCCTTTCAAGATATCTATGCTTGTTCCTTCAACCCTGGGATGGGAGGGGTTTTTATAGGCTCCAATTGGATTCAAACTTAGAGCCAAAAATCATCCCATCCTGGGTCTACCGGGTTCTAATGGTACCACCGCTAGTCTGACTCTGACATTGGGTGGTATCACTGCTCAGTCTGGCAGTATCATCGCTTGACACAATAACACGGTCAATGTACTTGGTGGTACCATCGCCCAGCCAACGGTGCCACCACCCAGGCACTTTGCCCCAAGGTGATACTACTACCCTAGACTACCTTAGAAGCTGGACCTAGGCGGTGCCACCGCCAGACAGTGTCCAGCACTCCTAGTTGGGCCTTAAACTCAGCCCAAATCGATCCAATACCGGGCTCAGTTGGTCCCTAATAGGGTTAAAGGATTAACACATAATCCTAACCATAATTATATGCTAACTATAAAATTAAAGATATTTATTAAGCTATTACAAAGTCTAGAAAGTTAAGACTTCTTCCGGCGAGCTTCCGGTGAACTTCCGATGGTCTTTCGATGAATCCTCGGATACCATTCTGTGGACTCCCAACAAGCTTCTAGACTTGATTGATCTTGGTGAGTTCCGACGAGCTTCTTTGGCAAGCTCTAATCTTTCTCAGCGAGCTCCGCGAACTTCTAGCGAACTTTCGAAAACTCTTTGGTAAACTCCCTACTCATTCTCGGCTAGTTCCGGCAGCACTCCGACGAATCTTCGGACTCCCGATGAACTCTCGAACTCCCAATGATTCCATCATACTTGACTCTGGCTTTTATTTTGCTTTACGTTTTTATCATTATCGTAGTTAATCGTGCACATATAAAACTTAACTCTACTTCGATCTAGTCAGTTATTACAACACGAATTAACATTCTGTTGCCCAGCACATCATTGGTCGGTACTTCGTCTGGTTCTTTAGTGCATCATCCTCTCTTGCGACATGTTGCCCAATCGGCGGTAAACCTCTACAACCCCGATATCCTTGGTGCAACACCACTCTTCTTGGCTTGATGCCCGATATCCGAAGCCTTTTGTCGATTGTTGACTAGACCTCCGGCTTGACGTCCAATATCCTAATGTGATTACCTCCGGCGCAATGTCAATTCCTCCTGCATCAACTGTCTAATCCTGATCGAGTAGACCTGCGTCACTCAAAATGTAGTTATACAATAAAACACAATCAATTAGTTTCATCATCAAAATCTGAGATCTAACATCCTGCATCTCTATAAATAGGTGGAACTCCCTGGTCTATTGGCTAGAGCTTTTGGAAGTCACCCCTCCTATTCTCCTTAGCCTCCTCTCCTCCTCCTTGGCTCCGACAGCCTTATGATGCACGTGGAGAGGAAGATCTTGTGGTGATCTGAGGAGCGTCATCATTGCGTTCGCTATGTGGATTACCGCTAGAGAGGAGTACGCTAATGCTCCTTCATCCTCTTTATCAGATCTGGAAAATTCGGGGATATACGATCTCCCTAGGTAAAACTTCTAACATGATACGTGTGATTTTTTGGATTTATGATTTTTCACACACCAATCGTCGCACAATGGTCAAGTACTTAACTTTGAGAAATCTAACCTTGTTTTTATTTTTCGCTGTGCATGAGATACCAATTCACAATTTTCTAACAGTAGTATCAGAGCCAGATTCGTCGTGTGATGATTGGCTTATAAACTACATGTGTTGTGTTTAATCGTGTAGAATTGTTTTATGCATTCTTGTTGCGTTTGACGTGGTTTTTCAGATCTGAAAGGTGCACAAAAGTTACAAACGAGTCGATTGCCCATCGAGGTAGCATCGATGTGTATGTCACCCACGAGCAAGCTACTTACGCTCGCACTGGCTGCCTTGTACATGGCAGCTACTTGCGCAAGGTGGCCGCAATGGTTGCGACCGTCTGCACAAGGCAATAGTTGCCTGCACGCGTAAGGCAGCAGTTGCAAGGGTTGAGATCACTAGTGTTGAATCTCGGATTTTGATGATGAAACTAATTGATTGTGATTTATTATTTAATCATGATTTGAGTTACACAGGTGTACTATCGATCAGGATTAGACAGTTGACGCTGGAGGAATTGACATTGTGCCGAAGCTGATCACGTCAGGATATTGGATGTCGAGCCGGAGGTTCGGTCGACAATCGCGTAGAAGGCTTCGATCGCACGGACTTAGCTGGTTTTGCCTAAGCCGTATGGGCACCAATGCGTATCACCGCAAAGGTCACCTACCCGAAATCTCCTATAATCCCTTAGGACTGCAAAAGAGAAGACGGATGACAGAAAGCGCTTCACACGGATCCGCAAGCCACTCTTTTAGTAAACACTTTATAGCCAATGCACATTCCAACAATGGATATCATAAGCTCGTAATCGCTTGCACAACAAAGGTATAAAATTGGTCCACTACAGACCAATTCTATTACAAGTATTCCTCGACGCTGTACTTTATGTACAAGCCTACAATGGTCTGTCAAACTCACTCAAATAGGGCATTTTGCCTTTGGCAAGCCCTTTACAAGCTTTACAAGTGACAACCAACCAAAAGGGACACAGACAAGCACAAGCATTACACCGAACAAGCCGTTTACAATTTTGTCCGTGACAGTACGTCGGGCATCGGGCCAAGATGCATGTTACACCAAGGATATCGGGGTTGCAAAGGTCATCCGTCGATTGGGCAACGGACCACAAAAGAGGATGATGTGTCGAAGGATCGGATGAAGTGTCGACTAATGACGTGCTGGGCAACTGAATGTCAATTCGTGTTATAATAACTGTCTAGATCAAAATAGAGTGTTTGTTTATTTGTGTGCAGGATTAACTACGATGAAGATAAAGATGAAAAGTAAAACAAAGTGCCGGAAGACAAGTGGGATGGATCATTGGGATTTCAAGAGTTCGATGGAAGTCCGAAGATTCGTTGGGAGTAGTTGCCGGAACCGACCGAGAATGAGTAGGGAGCTTGCCGAAGGGTTTTTGGAAGTTCGCTGAAAGGTTCGTCGGAAGTTCACAGAGCTTGCCAAAGAAGCTTGATAGAACTCGCCAAGATCATCATGAAGTCCGGGAGCTTGCCGGGAGTCCGCAGAATGGTTTCCGAGGGTTCGTCGGAAGACCGCCGAAAGTTCACCGAAAGAAGTCTTATCTTATGGACTTTGAAATAGCTTAAAAAATGTATTTAAAATTTTTAGTTAGCACATAATTTGGTTTAGGATTAGGTGTTAATTCTATAAACCAAATTTGAGCCAATTCGGACTTCGTTTGGACCGGTTTCACGAGTTTTCACCAAAACCACTGTGGCTGAAAAAAATGACCTGGCGGTGGCACCGCCTGAGGCCAAGACCTGGGTGGTGGAACCACCCTGGCAAAGCAGGTAGCACCGCCCAGCACTGCTGTGTCGGTTTGCCAGATCGACAGTGGTAGAACCGCCTCTGACAGGCGGTAGCACCGCCCGACACCGGGAAACTCAAAAAAATTCAAATTTGGAGCCCAAATTTGAATCACTTTGAGGCCTATAAATACCCCACTCATTCAGAGTTTAGGGGGTGTCTAGAACTGAAAAAAAGAAGGGGGAAACTCTCTTGAAAGTATGTCAAATCTTCCCTCTAAGTCTTAAGAGTGTTCTAGTCCAAGAGAGGGGTAAGAGTGCTTGTAAGGGTTATCTCCTGAGCCCATCAAAAGGAGAAGTGCTGTAAGGGAGTTCATCCTCGCTCGTTAGAAGGAGGATAGCTAGTGGAGAAGCCTGTGGCCTCAAGTGAAGAGGAATCGGGAGTGGACGTAGGTCGCATGACCGAACCACTATAAAAATCTGGTTTACATTTACGTTCTCGCAACTTACTTTGCTACAAACCATTTTCATTTGCTACCTTATTTACTCAACTTCATCTTCATCTTATTACGTATACTTTAAAGTTAAAACGTAATCTTTCCGGATTCAAACGAAACGTTGCATTCATTCGTATGAAGTTTTCGAACTTGTTCAAATCGTGAAAAATTTATCGTTCCTTACCGCTGCACTAATTTACCCCCCCCCCTCTTAGTGCCGCTCGATCCCTAACAGCTAGTGCGTGCAAGATAGGCTTTGCAAGGTGGCTGCCTATAACGCAACACCTGTTGGCGGCCTGTGCAAGGCGACGACCACAATAGTTATGGTTGCCTGCGTATGGCAACAGTCGCTACACATAAGGCGACTACAACCTTATGTGTAGGGTGGCTACCAGCGGTCGCACAATGTGGCAGCTGCCTGGCGACTGCTCGTGGCTACGCCATAAGGCGGTAGTCGCACCGCCTGTGTGAGGTGGGCCTGCATAGCCTGCGCGTCAGGCTGCGCCACAAGGCGGCAGTCGCACCACGTGCACGAGGCGATGCCGCAAAGGCACACACAGGCGGTAACGCCTGCGCCTGCGCAGAGGTGGCTGCCACCCATGCAGCAGGCGCTTGGCCATCGCCAATGGCGAGGCGGCTGTTAGGATCGAAAAGGCACTAAGAGGGGGGGGGGGTGAATTAGTGCAGCAGATTAAAAACGTAACTTTGAAGCCGATTTTGCACAAAGATGAGTTCGTAGGAAGATTTCGATTCGATGAAAAAGAACTTGTAAGAAGTTGCTTGAGTAAAGAAAATAGCAAGGAACTAAGCAATTTGCAGCTAAGTAATAAAATGATTCAGAAATGTAAACACTCACACATTCATGAACACAATGATATATAGTGGTTCGGTCAAATGACCTACATCCACTCTTGAAGCCTTCACGATGAGGCTCTGCACTTCCACTAGCAAATCCTTTAAAGAGGAAGGACCAAATACCCCTTTTTACAACCCTTTACAAGAGGTTCATACTCTTACAAGATTTCTCAAGAAGAAGAAGGAGGTGAACACTTAGCAAGAGACAAGGCTTTTCAAGACTATTTAAAGACTTAAACTCAAGATTCTAACTCTCAAAAGGGTACCATTTTAGCTGAGAAAGGGGGGGTATTTATAGATCCAAAATGGTTTCAAATTTGGGCTTCAAATTTGAAATCAAATTGGAGTTCCTGTCATGGTGCTACCACTGTCGAGGCGGTGCTATCGCATGTCGGGCCGTCGGTGACCGATAGTGCAGTGGTGCTATTGCCTCGGAGCAAAGGCGGTGCTATTGCTCGGAGCGGCGGTGCTACTCACTCGAGCACGCGGTGCTACCGCCATCAGACATATGGCCGCGGCACTATCAAGCTTGTCGGCAGTAGAGCACCGCCAAAGACACGATCAAGCAAAGGTGCTACCGCTATTCACCGCTGAATGGGCCTTGTTCAAGGCCCAAAAAGCCTAGTAAGGGCCCGGTTGGCCCCTACCAATTTAGAGCAGGATTAATTCGAAATCCTTGCCCTAAGTACGTGCCAACTATGAAATTAAAACATAATTAACAGTGATTTAAACCGACATTCTTCAAGTCTTATTCCGGTGAGTTTTACGATGAGACTTCGGCGTTCCTTCGATACTTCCCTCGGATTTCTTCCGGTGGATTCCCAGCATGCTCCCGGCTTGTATGGCACGCTCAACGAGTCTTCGACAAGCTTCCGAACCTTCTCAGCAAAGTTCTGCGAACCTTCGATGATCTTTGCGATGAACTTCCGAAAACTTCGGCAAGTCCCTGATTCGATCTTGGTTGGTTCCGGCAACACTTCCGACGATCCTTCGGACTTCTGATGAACTCTTAAACACCCGATGGACTTGACCTCGGCAAATCACTTTATGTTTCTGACCCATCGTAGTTAATCCTGCACACTTATCCTTGATAATATAGATTAGAACAAATATTTCACCAATTGATTTTATCATCTAAATATGAGATTTAACAATCTCCCCCTTTTTGATGATGACAATCAATTGATGATGGAGTTAAACTCAACTCCCCCTATCTATATGCCATATCATTAGAAGGTAAAAAGCACTTGAATTCAATCTTTTGAATTTAAGCCTAATCGAATAGATTTCATTCAACATAAAGCTTAATAAACAAGCTTAGGCATAAATACTAAAAATAATATATTTTAAACAATGTCAAAGTATTTACACCTATAATAACCAAAAATATTAATTCAAACATGATAAAGATCAAGTGATATCCAAAAGAGTGTTTTAATATCAAGACATGATTTCAAATAAAAAAGTAGCTTATCTCAAGAATAAGAGTTCTTAAGCATTTGTAATGCGATACAATTGATTCATATTTCACTTTAAGCATTTTATTCCAACATAGCAACAATTACTCCATCATAGCAATTTACATTTTTCTCCCCCTTTGTCATCAACAAAAATAATGAAGGTGAAGAAACCATTCATTGTCATGGAGAGAGCAAGAAACCTTTCGAGGAAGGTATCAAGTCATAAAATGATATAAAAGTGTCATATAGTAGTCACAAGGAAGAAGGTATCAAGTCAAAATTACGATCAAATCGAAAAAAAGTTCATGCAAAAGCTGAGTAGATGAAATGAAAGTTACAACACACCACATCATCCATAGTAGTCATAAGCATAACAGGACAAGTGTTTAAAAAGAAAACAACAGCTACTCCGGAGGAGGAACGCCAAGATGCCTATACAAGTGATCTATTTTGCGGTTCATTTGTTGTACTTCCTTCAAAATTTCAGTTTGTTGTGATGTGATTTGATTCAAGGCATGCATGATCGGATCTTCAGTAGATGGAGCAAGAACTGGCTCAGACGGTGCTGGATCAACGGGACTAGGCGGAGGAGATTCATTTCCCCTAAAAATTGGTGTTTTAGGTTGCTCTACTGGTGGAGGAACTATATCAACCCTTCTAGATTGCCTAATCCATATGCCATCTCTAAAGGTGCATCTAAGCCGCTTTAGGAGACTTCTATTAATTGTGTTATATCTATCAAATTTCATTACTTCCTCATTGGGTGACACACAAATGTGATGGGTAAAAATGAGTCTAGTGATCAACCCACCATACGACAACATCGAATCTCTAGAGAAAATTTCTATCATATGTTGTCTAATCAAATAACCAAAGCAGTTGTTTTGTCTAGTCATAATCCAATACATCGTACTCAGTTCCAACATACTCATTTCATCAGGATGAAACTGCTTCGAAAGTAGAATGCTTATCATAATGTGATGAAGTAATTTTGAGTTAAAAGGTAATAAGTGCTCGTAGCTTTTAGGGATGATGCCTAGGTTAGGATTAGCAAAAATCATTTCTAAGACTTCGGAGTGGGTTGCTCCGATTGCATCCATATCCCATTGCCCTCTAAAATAACATCATCTATTCGTTTCTTCAATTCCAAGTAACTCACATATGATACGATCAGAAATCTGAATTGTGGTTCCTAACACATAGGTAGACAAAACACCATCTTTAATAATCATGTTAGCATAAAATAGCTTAACCAACCTAGGGTAGATTGGTTCATTAATTTGCAAGATAAATAGAGCATTTAGATTAGCAAACCATCTAATAGTTTCTAGGTTTTCTAGTTCACCTAGATCAACATGTTTACCCTTATGTATGGTTTTACAATCAAAATTTGGGTATCTTAAGGCTACCTCATTAGATCTAAAAAGGATTGGGTCAAATGAATCTCCTTCCAACCTTTTCCCTTTCCCTCTTGTTGATTTCTTAGGAGCCATGTCTATATCTATTCATGATGAACAAACTGTTAAATCTCGGATTTTGATGATGAAATCAATTGGTGAAATATTTGTACTAATCTCTTTGTTGAGATGAGTGTGCAGGAATAACTACGATGGAAAGAAAACATAACGTGATTTACCGAGGCCAAGTCCGTCGGGGGTTCAAGAGTTCATCGAAAGTCCGAGAGATCTTCGGAAGAGTTGCCGGAACCATCCAAGATCAAATCAGGGACTTGTCGAAGTTTTCAAAGTCCATTTCAAAGATCGTCGAAGGTTCGCGGAACTTCCGGAAGATTCGAAACCACCAAGACTAGTTGAGCTCGTCGGAGTATGCCGAGACCACCGTAGCAATCCGAGGAAGCATCGAGGCTGCTAATCTCGCCGTAGTACTCGCCGGAAGTCGACTTGAAGGGTGTCCGATCAAATCACGTTAAGTTATGTTCGTAAATTTGCACATGAGTAGAGCAAGGATTTAAGAAATAAATCCTGCCCAAAATTTAGTAGGAGCCAACCGGGCCACTACTGCGGTCAAGTTGAGATCTAAATGGCCCCATTCGGCTCGTCCGAATGGGGGCAAGCGTGGAACCGCCCAAGCCTGGGCGGTGGAACCGCTAAGCTGGGGCGGAACGCTTGACTGGCGCGTAGCACCGCCAAGACACACACACAGCGGTGGAACGCTTGTCAAAGCGTAGCACCGCCAGATGCATCGACGGCGGTGGAACCGCTGGTCAAAAGCGGTGGCACCGCCCCGCCATCACGGATCGAGCGGTAGCACCGCCGCCTAGGCGGTGGCACGCTTCATACGTCGATCAAAGATCGACACAGTGCGTGGCACCGCCGACAGCAAGTGGCACCGCTTTGACCACTGAAACATGGGAACTCCAAATTCACTTGGAATTTGGAGCCCAATTTGAATCCACTTTGGATCTATAAATACCCCCCCTTTCTCAGCTGAAAGGTTACCCTTTTGAGCAAGAAAAAGTTTGAGTCTTGAGCTTTTGAAGAGTTTTGAAAAGTGTTGTTTTCTTTGCTAAGTGTTCACCTTCTTCTTCTTCTTGAGAGATCTTGTACAAGTGTGAACATCTTGTAAAGGGTTGTAAAAAGGGGTATTTGATCCTTCCCCTTCAAAGGACTTGCTAGTGGAAGAGCGGAGCCTCATCGCAAAGGCTTCAAGAGTGGATGTAGGTCATTTGACCGAACCACTATATATCATTGTGTCCTTAAATGTGTGAGTGTTTATATTTCTGAAATCATTTCATTTCTTGGCTGCAAGTTCATAGTTAGTTCCTTTTCACAAGCAATTACTTTCAAGTTCTCTTTCGTCGAATCGAAATCCTCTACGAACTTGTGTTTCGTTGCGAAATCGTTTTCAAGAATACGAGTTTAATCCGCTGCACTAATTCACTCCCCCCTCTTAGTGCCTTTTGATCCTTTCAATTGGTATCAGAGCAAGGTTTGCTCTCATATTGGTTTAAAACCCAAGAGAGATGGCGTACTCCGGTATGCAAGAGGGTCTCTCCATTACTCGTCCACCTATGTTCAATGGGTCGGATTATACGTATTGGAAGACTCAGTATGAGGATTTTTCTTATCTCCATGGACTTCGAACTTTGGAACATTGTCGAAAATGGCTTCAAAAATCTTCTCTTCCGATGAGTGAATGGAATGAGTCGGAGAAGAAGATTTTCGCTCTCAATGCAAAGGCTATGAATGCCTTATTTTGTGCACTTGATAAGAATGAGTTTAATCGGGTTTCCGCTTGTGAATCGGCTTTTGATATTTGGCGCACTCTTGAAATCACTCATGAAGGCACTAGCCGAGTGAAGGAGTCCAAAATCAACATTCTTGTGCATTCCTACGAACTTTTTCGGATGAAACCAAATGAGTCCATTGGAGACATGTACACCCACTTTACGGATGTCATCAATGGACTTAAAGCTCTTGGTAAAGGCTTTTCGAATTTTGAATTGGTAACTAAGATTTTAAGATCCTTCCAAAGTGTTGGGATCCAAAGGTCACGGCCATTCAAGAGGCCAAGGATCTTAAAGTATTTCCCATTGAAGAACTTATTGGATCTCTAATGACTTACGAGATGACGTGCCATGCTCATGAAGAGCTTGAGAACCCCCTTCCAAAGAACAGGAAGGATATGGCACTTAGAACACAAGAAGACCACTTGAAAGGAACATCAAGTGATGAGGATAGTGACAATGACATTGCACTTCTAACTCGAAAGTTTAAGAAATTCATAAGAAAGAACAAATTCAAAATGACACAAAAGCAAATTTGAACACAAAAAGGACCAAGTCATTTGCTACGAATGCAAGAAGCCGGGACACTTCAAGAATGAATGCCCTCAAGCCAAGAAGAAGCAATTCAAGAAGAAAAAAAGCCTTGAAGGCCACATGGGATGATTCAAGTGACTCCGAGGTTGAAGAGGCTAGCAACAAAGAGGAGGCAAACTTCGCTCTAATGGCATTTGGAGAAGAGGTTAGTGAGTTACTTAATGAAGAGTTATCTTTCGATGAACTTTCTATGGCTTTTCATGAGTTGTTTGATGAATGTAGAACTATTAGTAAGAAGTTCAATTTGCTTAAGAAAGAGCATGCTTTATTACAAAGTAAATTCAATAGTCTTCAAAACCCTTCTCTACCCCCATGCTCTAAATGTGAAGACTTAGATGCAACAAAAGGAGAACTTGTTACTCAAAGAGACCCTAAACAAGTTTAAGGTCGGTAGCAAGGGCTTAGACATGATTCTTGCTAACAAAGGTCATGTCGGAAATAGAAGTGGTATCGGATTTGTGAGAGGTTCTCACCAAAATCCCACCACCTTTGTTAAAGGGTCTACATTGCATGTATCACCCCATTTGAAATGTAATTTTTGTTGCAAAACGGGACATGTTACCTACAAATGTCCATTCAAGAAAATTAGTCCACAAAAGTTGATATGGGTTCCTAAAGGAACCATAAACAATTCAATGATAAATTACAAAATAAGTAGATCAATTTGTAAGGCACCCAAAATCAAATGGGTACCTAAAAACAATCCTCTTTTATAGACAAACTCACAAGCTAGAGCAAGAAATGGTATCTTGATAGTGGATGCTCAAGGCACATGACCGGAGATCCATCTCATTTCTCTATGCTCTCTAGCAAAGAAGAAGGATATGTCACTTTCGGAGACAACAACAAGGGTAAAATCATTGGCAAGGGAACCATAGGTAACAAATCAAGTTTTTCAATTGATGATGTGTTACTAGTTGATGGTTTAAAACATAATCTTTTAAGTATTAGTCAACTATGTGATAAAGGTTATGTTGTTAGATTTGAATCCAATGTTTGCATTATTGAAAAACCCAACAACAACATATCCATGATTGCTTTAAAACAAAACAATGTCTACACCATAAATATTGATAAATTAAGTAATGAAATGTGTTTTTCGGTTTTGAATAATGACGCTTGGCTTTGGCATAGGAGGCTAGGCCATGCAAGCATGAAACTAATCTCTAAGATTTCATCTAGAGATTTAGTAAGAGGTATCCCAAACACGAAATTTGTTAAGGATAAGGTATGTGATGCATGTCAACTAGGAAAACAAATAAAGACTAGTTTCAAATCAAAAATCACATTAGCACCACTAGACCATTGCAATTGATCCACTTGGACTTATTTGGACCAATTGACATAACAAGCCTAGGAGGTAGCAAATATGCCTTTGTAATTGTGGATGACTATAGTAGATACACTTGGACCTATTTTTTGGCTCATAAAAGTGATTGCTTCAAATGTTTCTCTAAATTTTGTAAACTCACTCAAAATGAAAAAGGCTTTATGATCTCATCAATTCAAGTGATCATGGAGGTGAATTTCAAAATCATGACTTCCAAAATTTTTGTGAAACAAACGGATACAATCACAACTTCTCTACTCCAAGAAATCCACAACAAAATGGAGTAATAGAAAGGAAAAATAGAAGTTTACAAGAAATGGCTAGAACCATGTTAAATGAATATAATTTACCAAAATATTTTTAAATGGCCGTGAATACGGCTTGCTATGTGATGAATAGAGTTCTAGTGAGACCATCCCTATCCAAAACTCCATATGAATTATGGAATGATAAAAAAACCCAATGTTTCTTACTTTAAAGTTTTTGGTTGCAAATGCTTTATTTTGAATGAAAAGGATGCCTTAGGAAAATTCGATGCAAAATCCAATGAAGGCATATTTCTTGGTTATTCTTCCGTTTCTAAGGCTTTTCGTGTTTTCAACAAGAGAACCTTACTTATAGAAGAATCTATTCATGTGGTTTTTAATGAAGTTTCCGAATTTAAGAAAAAGATTTTGATGATGATTTTGGTCTTGATGATTTGATTTTGAATGAACCCTCTCCTCAAAATAACATCTTGGATGCATCTTCTTCCCAAACTTCCTTACCAAAGGAATGGAAGTATGTAGATGCTCATCCCAAGGAGTTAATTATAGGAGATGCATCGAAAGGGGTTCAAACTCGCTCTTCTTTCAAAAATTTTGTGCCCCATGCTGCCTTTCTTTCTCAAGTTGAACCAAAATGCATTGTTGATGCCTTAAAAGATGATTCTTGGGTTATCGCAATGCAAGAAGAATTGAATCAATTTGAGAGGAATGAGGTATGGAAGCTTGTTCCTAGATTCTAATGACCACTTAGTTATTGGTACTAAGTGGGTCTTTAGAAACAAGCAAGATGAATGCGGTATCGTGGTTAGAAACAAGGCTAGACTAGTGGCCAAAGGTTTCAACCAAGAAGAAGGTATCGATTATGAAGAAACCTTCGCTCCGGTGGCAAGATTGGAAGCCATTAGGATGCTCCTTGCCTATGCTAGTAGTAAAGATTTTAAATTATTTCAAATGGATGTCAAAAGTGCATTCTTAAATGGTTTTATTTCCGAAGAAGTTTATGTTGAACAACCACCCGGATTCAAAACTCTCTATTTCCTAACCATGTGTTTAAGCTAACTAAGGCCTTATATGGTCTTAAACAAGCCCCTAGGGCTTGGTATGAGAGGCTTAGTTCTTTCTTGATTTCAAATAATTTTACTAAAGGCAAGGTTGATACTACATTGTTTATTAAACATTTTGAAAACAATTTTCTTATTGTTCAAATTTATGTTGATGATATCATTTTCGGATCTTGTAATAAATCACTATGTGAATTATTTGCTAAGGATATGAGTGATGAATTTGAGATGAGCCTAATAGAACTAAATTTCTTTTTAGGACTTCAAATCAAGCAACTAAGTAATGGTATATTTCTAAATCAATCAAAATACACATTGGAATTGTTAAAACGATTTAATATGGATGGATCAAAAGAAATTAGCACTCCTATGAGCACCTCCACTAAATTAGATATGGATGAAAATGGAGAAAGTTTTGATCAAAAAACTTATAGGGGCATGATAGGTAGCCTGCTTTATCTCACTGCAACCAGACCTGACATCATGTTCAGTGTAGGGCTATGTGCAAGATTCCAAGCTAATCCTAAGCTATCTCACTTGAAAGTCAAGAGGGATTCTTAGATATCTTAAAGGGACCCCTAATCTTGGATTATGGTATCCAAAATCTGAAAATTTTAGTTTGAAAGCTTATGCAGATGCGGATTTTGGTGGATGTAAACTAGATAGAAAAAGCACATCCTAACATGCCAATTTCTAGGACATGCACTTGTTTCTTGGACTTCCAAGAAACAAAATTCGGTTGTACTATCTACAAAGCAGGTTGAATATATAGCTGCTAGTGCATGTCAGTGCACAAGTTATCTAGATGAAAAATACACTAGAGGACTATGGAATCTACTTAAAAAATATTCCTATAAAGTGTGATAACACTAGTGCAATTTGTCTAACTAAAAATCCAATCCAACACTCTCGCACTAAGCACATTGACATCAGGCATCACTTTATACGTGATCATGTAAGTAGTAGAAATGTCACTCTTGATTTTGTTGATACAAATCATCAATTAGCGGACATTTTTACGAAACCTTTAAATGAGGAACAATTTGATTTTATTAGAAGGGAATTAGGCATGCTAAACTGTCCAAGTAAGTAACTTTTTTGATGATGTCTTTTCTTGAAATTATGTTTAAACTATGATTTCCATCGATTTGATTCGGATTGTCCCATGGATTTATTCCTTTTGACTTCATCCCATCTCTGAGACTTTAAAAAAAAAAAAAAAAAAGGGGGGGAACATGAAATCCGAATTGGTTTTTGTGCTACCGGCGGTAGCACCGCCAGATGCGGCGGTGGAACCGCCTGGGTAGTCAGCCAGCGGTGGAACTCATTCAAGGGCTGTAGTACCGCTCTAACACCCTGCTATAAATGTGCTAGGGCCGGCGGTAGAACCGCCTCCCCTAATCTGAACCGCCTCACTCTTCCAAACTCTTCCAAACTTCAAATTGGTGTCATTTCGCCTATCTAGAAGCCTAAGGAGGAGATTTTATCGTGATTCAAGCTTCCTACATCTCAAAGAACCAATCTAAGGTAAAACAGAATTATTTCTCTTTTCTTTTCTTGTGAAGTTTCATTCCTTTCTTCAATTAATTTTTGATCATTCCTGAATAGAAATGGCTCCTAGAAGAACATCAAGAGACAAAGGAAAAGGATGGAGGTAGATTCATTTGACCAATCCTTGTTTATATCACAAGAAGCCTCCTTAGATTTTCTGAATTTGGTTCTAGACCCATTCATAAAGGAAAGTATGTTGATTTGAATCAATTAGGAAACTTAGAACCTCTCATGTGGTTTGCAGACTTAGAGGCTTTACCTATTCTCGCAAATTATTGAACCTATTTATCCACGCTTTAGTTAAGTTGTTCTATGCTAATTTAACTCACAATGATGATGGCTTGTCAACTTATCTTCTAGGTAATGAGATTCAAATATGTGATAATACTATATGCTCATTAATTGGAATTGTTGAAAAAGAGCTAGGTGTTATTTTCGGGAAAATGGGATATGGACACAAATTGGTGCCACTCACTCTGAAGCTTTAGAAACTGTGTTTGCAAACCCAAATTTAGGAATAATTCCCAAGAGTTGTGAACACTTATTACCTTTTAACTCTAAAATTTTGCATCACATTCTAATAAGCATTGTTATTCCTAAGCAGCTTCATCATGATGAGATCAGGTTTCACCGAATTAGGTACCTTATATTGGATCATGACTAGACAACATTTCTGTTTTGGTTACCTAATCAGCAAAGACACATGATAGAGGTCCTTTCTAAAGGATCAATGTTACCATATGGAGGTTTAATAACTAGACTATTGCATGCCCATAACATCCGTGATTCCACCAGATGAAGAAGCAATACAAGTCAAAAATTTAATATTATTAATGTTAAACTAATCGAGACGACTTAGATGTACTTGTCGAGCATGGAATAAGGGTTAGGCAACCTAGGAGATGTGATATACCTCCCCACCAGTAGACCATCCTCGAAACACCAGTCCTTAGGGGAAATGAATCTCCTCCTCCTAATCCTTTTGTTGCAGCTACTTCATGTGACATTTTCTCGCTCCATCTTCTACTGATCCGATCATGAGAGAGTTAAATGAAGTAAAACTACAGCAAATTGAAATTTTGAAGGAAATGCGGAAGATGAACTTAAAGATCGATCACATGTATAGGCATCTTGGCATTCCTCCCGAGGAGTAGCTTGTCATGTGTTTTCCTTTTGAACGATGTAAACTTGTGTTGTATGTTGACATTTATGTTGTATTCCTTACATCGTGACATCTTCTTGTTGACATCTATGTTGTCTTAACTTCATGCTGTGTTATCTTACATCTTTCGGCCATTGTGGAATGGTTTTCGGTTTTCGATTTCCTTTTCCACATTTGTGATGTTTTCCGACCCTCCTTATTGTTATGATTCCTCGCTTCCTTTTGTTGATGACAAAGGGGAGAAATGATATGTGTATTGCCATATGATATGCGTTGTCCAACATAAACTTAGTTGGGTAGTTGATATCATGTTTTTGATTATGTATACTTCATTGATATCCTTGATATCTATTTTGAAATCTTGAAATTAAAATTAATTATGTTGAATTCAAAAATTGAATTCAAGCAATTTTTCTTTATGGCATATACATAGGGGGAGTTAAGAATAACTCCATCACCAATTGATTGTCATCATCAAAAAGGGGGAGATTGTTAAATCTCGGATTTTGATGATGAAATCAATTGGTGAAATATTTGTACTAATCTCTTTGTTGAGATGAGTGTGCAGGAATAACTACGATGGAAAGAAAACATAACGTGATTTACCGAGGCCAAGTCCGTCGGGGGTTCAAGAGTTCATCGAAGTCCGAGAGATCTTCGAAGAGTTGCCTAACCATCCAAGATCAAATCGTGACTTGTCGGGTTTTCAAAGTCCATTTCAAAGATCGCTGAAGGTTCGCGGAACTTCCGGAAGATTCGGAAACCAGCCAAGACTAGTTGAGCTCGCCGAGTATGCCGAGACCACCGTAGCAATCCGAGGGAAGCATCGAGGCTCGCCGGAATCTCGCCGTAGTACTCGCCGGAAGTCGACTTGAAGGGTGTCCGATCAAATCACGTTAAGTTATGTTGGTAAATTTGCACATGAGTAGAGCAAGGATTTAAGAAATAAATCCTGCCCAAAATTCAGTAGGAGCCAACCGGGCCACTCTGTGGTCAAGTTGAGATCTAAACAGCCCCATTCGGCTCGTCTGAATGGGGGCAAGCGATGGAACCGCTTAAGCCTGGGGCGGAACCGCTAAGCTCGGGCGGTGGAACCGCCACTGGGCGTAGCACCGCCAAGCACACACACAAAGCGCGGTGGAACGCTTTGTCAAGCGTAGCACGCCAGACACCGACGGCGGTGGAACCGCCGGCTGGCGGTGGCACCGCCCCGCCACGGACTAGAGCGTAGCACCGCTTTGCTCAAGCGGTGGCACGCTTCGCCGATCGGGCCAAAGATCGACACAGCGGTGGCACCGCCGACAAAGGTGGCACCGCTTTGACCACAGAAACATGTGGGAACTCCAAATTCACTTGGAATTTGGAGCCCAATTTTGAATCCACTTTGATCTATAAATACCCCCTTTCTCACCTGAAAGGTTACCCTTTTGAGCAAGAAAAAGTTTGAGTCTTGAGCTTTTGAAGAGTTTTGAAAAGTGTTGTTTTCTTTGCTAAGTGTTCACCTTCTTCTTCTTCTTGAGAGATCTTGTACAAGTGTGAACATCTTGTAAAGGGTTGTAAAAAGGGGTGTTTGATCCTTCCTTCAAAGGACTTGCTAGTGGAAGAGCGAGCCTCATCGCAAAGGCTTCAAGAGTGGATGTAGGTCATTTGACCGAACCACTATACATCATTGTGCCCTTAAATGTGTGAGTGTTTATATTTCTGAAATCATTTCATTTCTTGGCTGCAAGTTCATAGTTAGTTCCTTTTCACAAGCAATTACTTTCAAGTTCTCTTTCGTCGAATCGAAATCCTCTACTTACTTGTGTTTCACAAGTAAATCGCTTTCAAGAATACGAGTTTAATCCACACTATTCACCCCCTCTTAGTGCCTTTTGATCCTTTTACAAACAAAAGGAAATAATAAGGAAAAGACAAGCAATTGTGAGTAGAAGAGAAAATTTCAGCTATTACCTTGTTTGTGTTTCCTAGAGAGGTGAGGAGCTTGGATCACAAAAATGTCTTTGATTGCCCTTTAGGAGGAGGAAGAATGGAGAGGAGAAGGCTTAGAGAAGATTAGGAGGAAGAAGAATGAAAGGGAGAGAGTTTTCGGTCGGTTCTACCACCGACCCTAACACCCCTTTAATATGGGGGTGTTCGGGTGGTACTATCAGCCAACCAGCAGTGGTGCTACCGCTGGGAGCCGAATACCAGGCGGTATTACATTGTTCAAAGTGGTGCTACATGCCCCACAAAATATATATTTTTAAATTTGTTCTGAATTTGTTTTCAGAGATTTTAAGGATGGGATGATGTCAAAAAGAAATCCAAAATTTCAAAAAGAAATCTGTGAGGAAGTCAAATCGACGAAAATCAAAATTTCAAAGAAAAATCTCATACAATAAAGCTTATTTATTAGGACAATTTAACATGCCTAATTCCCTTCTAATAAAATCAAATTGTTCCTCATTTAAGGGTTTTGTAAAAATGTCCGCTAATTGATGATTTGTATCAATAAATTCAAGGGTGACATCTTTACTACTGACATGATCACGTATAAAATGATACCTAATGTCAATGTGCTTAGTTCGAGAGTGTTGAATCAGATTTTTAGTTAGACAGATAGCACTCATGTTATCACATTTTATAGAAATATTCTTTAAATAAATTCCATAGTCTTCTAGCGTATTTTTCATCTAAATAACCTGTGCACAGCATGCACTTGCAACTATGTATTCGGCTTCTACCGTAGATAGTGCAACTGAATTTTGTTTCTTGAAAGTCCAAGAAACAAGTGCATGTCCTAAAAATTGGCATGTTTCGAATGTACTTTTTCTATCTATTTTACATCCACCAAAATCCGCATCTGTATAAGCTTTCAAATCAAAATTTTCAGATTTTGGATACCATAATCCAAGATTTGGAGTCCCTTTAAGATATCTAAGGATTCTCTTAATGGCTTTGAAGTGAGATAGCTTAGGATTAGCTTGGAATCTTGCACATAACCCCACACTAAACATGATGTCAGGTCTGGTTGCAGTGAGATAAAGCAAGCTGCCTATCATGCCCCTATATGTTTTTTATCAAAACTTTCTCCTTTTTCATCTATATCTAACTTAGTGGAGGTGCTCATAGGAGTGCTAATGTCTTTTGATCGATCCATGTTAAATCGTTTTAACAATTCTAATGTATACTTTGATTGATTTAGAAATATACCATCACTTAGTTGCTTAATTTACAATCCTAAAAAGAAATTTAGTTCTCCCATTAGGCTCATCTCAAATTCATCACTCATATTCTTGGCAAATAATTCACATAGTGATTTATTAGAAGAACCAAAAATAATATCATCAACATAAATTTGAACAATAAGAAAATTATTTTCAAAATGTTTAATAAACAATGTAGTATCAACGTTGCCTTTAGTGAAATCATTTGAAATTAAAAAAGAACTAAGCCTCTCATACCAAGCCCTAGGGGCTTGTTTTAGACCATATAAAGCCTTAGTTAGCTTAAACACATGGTTAGGGAGAAGAGAATTTTCAAATCCGGGTGGTTGTTCAACATACACTTCTTCGAAAATAAAACCATTTAAGAATGCACTTTTGGCATCCATTTGAAATAATTTGAAATCATTACTACTAGCATAGGCAAGGAGCATCCTAATGGCTTCTAATCTTGCCATCGGAGCGAAGGTCTCTTCGTAATCGATACCTTCTTTTTAGTTGAAACCTTTGGCCACTAGTCTAGCCTTATTTCTAACCACGACACCACATTCATCTTGCTTATTTCTAAAGACCCACTTAGTACCAATAACTAAGTGGTCATTAGGTCTAGGAACAAGCTTCCATACCTCATTCCTCTCAAATTGATTCAATTCTTCTTGCATTGTGATAACCCAAGAATCATCTTTCAAGGCATCATCAATGCATTTTGGTTCAACTTGAGAAAGAAAAGTGGCATGGGCACAAAAATCTTTGAAAGAAGAGCGAGTTTGAACCCCTTTCGTTGCATCTCCTATAATTAATTCCTTGGGATGAGCATCTACATACTTCCATTCCTTGGGTAAGGAAGTTTGGGAAGAAGATGCATCTATGTTGTCATTTTGAGGAGAGGGTTCATTCAAATTCAAATTATCAAAGCCAAAATCATCATCAAAATCTTTTTTCTTAAATTCAAAAATTTCATTAAAAACCACATGAATAGATTCTTCTATAACTAAGGTTCTTTTGTTGAAAACACGAAAAGCCTTAGAAACGGAAGAATAACCAAGAAATATGCATTCATTGGATTTTGCATCGAATTTTCCTAAGGCATCCTTTTCATTTAAAATAAAGCATTTACAACCAAAAACTTTAAAATAAGAAACATTGGGTTTTTTATCATTCCATAATTCATATGGAGTTTTAGATAGGGATGGTCTCACTAGAACTCTATTCATAACATAGCAAGCCGTATTCACGGCTTCGGCCCAAAAATATTTTAGTAAATTATATTCATTTAACATGGTTCTAGCCATTTTTTGCAAACTTCTATTTTTCCTTTCCACTACTCCATTTTGTTGTGGATTTCTTGGAGTAGAGAAGTTATGATTATATCCATTTATTTTACAAAAATTTTGGAAGTCATGATTTTGAAATCACCTTCGTGATCACTTCGAATTGTTTCATTTTGAGTGAGTTTACAAAATTTAGAGAAACATTTGAAACAATCACTTTTGTGAGCCAAGAAATAGGTCCAAGTGTATCTACTATAGTCATCCACAATTACAAAGGCATATTTGCTACCTCCTAGGCTTGTTATGTCAATTGGTCCAAATAAGTCCAAATGGATCAATTGCAATGGTCTAGTGGTGCTAATTTGATTTTTTGATTTGAAACTAGTTTTTATTTATTTTCCTAGTTGACATGCATCACACACCTTGTCCTTAACAAATTTCATGTTTGGGATTCCTCTTACTAACTCTTTAAATGAAATCTTAGAGATTAGTTTCATGCTTGCATGGCCTAATCTCCTATGCCAAAGCCAAGCATCATCATTCAAAACTGAAAAATATATTTTATTACTTAATTCATCAATATTTATAGTGTAGACATTGTTTTGTTTTAAAGCATTCATGGATATGTCATTGTTTGGTTTTTCAATGATGCAAACATTAGATTCAAATCTAACAACATAACCTTTATCACATAATTGACTAATGCTTAAAAGATTATGTTTTAAACCATCAACTAGCAAGACATCATCAATTGAAAAACTTGATTTGTTACCTATGGTTCCCTTGCCAATGATTTTACCCTTGTTGTTGTCTCCGAAGGTGACATACCCTTCTTCTTTGCTAGTGAGCGTAGAGAAATAAGATGGATCTTCGGTCATATGCCTTGAGTATCCACTATCAAGATACCATTTCTTGCTCCTAGCTTGTGAGTTTGTCTACAAAAGAGGATGGTTTTTAGGTACCCATTTGATTTTGGGTGCCTTACAAATTGATCTACTTAATTTGTAATTCAACATTGAATTGTTTATGGTTCCTTTAGGAACCCATATCAATTTTTGTGGACTAAATTTCTTGAATGGACATTTGTAAGCAATGTGTCCCATTTTACCACAAAAATTACATTTCAAATGGGGTGATACATGCAATGTGGGTCCTTTAATGAAGGTGGTGGGATTTTGGTGAGATCCACTCACAAATCCGATTCCACTTCTATTTCCAACGTGACCCTTGTTAGCAAGGATCATGTCCAAGCTCTTGCTACCGACCTTAAACTTGTTTAGGGTCTCTTTGAGTAGCAAGTTCTCCCTTTTTGTTGCCTCTAAGTGTTCACACTTAGAGCATGAGGGTAGAGAAGAGGTTTGGAGACTATTGAACTTATTTTGTAATAAAGCATGCTCTTTCTTAAGTAAATTGAACTTCTTACTAATAGTTCTACATTCATCAAATAACTCATGAAAAGCGATAAAAAGTTCATCGAAAGATAACTCTTTATTAAATAACTTACTAACCTCTTCTCCTAATGCCACTAGCGCGAAGTTGGCCTCCTCTTTATTGCTAGCTTCTTCAACCTCGGAGTCACTTGAATCATCCCACGTGGCCTTCAAAGCTTTCTTCTTCTTGAATTGCTTCTTCTTGGCTTGAGGGCATTCATTCTTAAAGTGTCCTGGCTTCTTGCATTCGTAGCAAATAACTTGGTCCTTTTTGTGTTCAAATTTATTTTTTGTGTCATTTTTAAATTTGTTCTTTCTTATAAATTTCTTAAACTTTTGAGTTAAAAGTGCAATGTCATTGTCACTGTTCTCATCACTTGATGTTCCTTTCAAGTGGTCTTCTTGTGTTCTAAGTGCCATATCCTTCCTGTTCTTTGGAAGGGGGTTCTCAAGCTCTTCATGAGCATGGCACATCATCTCGTAGGTCATTAGAGACCCAATAAGTTCTTCAAGTGAAAATATTTTAAGATCCTTGGCCTCTTGAATGGCCGTAACCTTTGGATCCCAACTCTTTGGAAGGGATCTTAAAATTTAGTTACCAACTCAAAATTAGAAAAACCTTTACCAAGAGCTTTAAGTCCATTGATGACATCCGTAAAGCGAGTGTACATGTCTCCAATGGACTCATTTGGTTTCATATGAAAAAGTTTATAAGAATGCACAAGAATGTTGATTTTGGACTCTTTCACTCGGCTAGTGCCTTCATGAGTAATTTCAAGAGTACCCCAAATATCAAATGCCGATTCGTAAATAGAAACCCGATTAAACTCATTTTTATCAAGCACACAAAATAAGGCACTCATAGCCTTTGCATTGAGAGAAAAAATCTTCCTTTCCGACTCATTCCATTCACTCATCGGAAGAGAAGATTTTGCAAAACCATTTTCAACAATGTTCCAAAGTTCGAAGTCCATAGAAATGAGAAAAATCCTCATACGAGTCTTCCAATACGTATAATCCGACCAATTAAACATAGGCGTACGAGTAATGGAGTGACCCTCTTGCATACCGGAGTAGGCCATCTCTCTTGGGTTTTAAACCAATATGAGAGCAAACCGTGCTCTGATACCAATTGTTAGGATCGAAAAGGCACTAAGAGGGGGTGAATTAGTGCAATGCGGATTAAAAATGTAGTTCTGAAATCAATTTTACAAAAGATAAGTTCGTAGGGAGATTTCGATTCGATGAAAGAGAACTTGTAAGAAGTTGCTTGATCAAAGGAAATAGCAAGGAACTAAGCAATTTACATCTAAGTAATAAAATGATTCAGAAATGTAAACACTCACACATTCATGAACATAATGATGTATACTGGTTCGGTCAAATGACCTACATCCACTCTTGAAGCCCTCACGATGAGGCTCTACATTTCCACTAGCAAATCCTTTAAAGGGGAAGGACCAAATACCCCTTTTTACAACCCTTTATAAGAGGTTCACACTCTTACAAGATTTCTCAAGAAGAAGAAGGAGGTGAACACTTAACAAGAGACAAGGCTTTTCAAGACTATTCAAAGACTTAAACTCAAGATTCTAACTCTCAAAAGGGTGTCCTTTCAGCTGAGAAGGGGGGATATTTATAGATCCAAAATGGTTTCAAATTTGGGCTCCAAATTTAAAATCAAATTGAGTTCCTGTCTTGGCGGTGCTACTCTGCTTTGTCAGTCAGATCGACAAGGTACAGTGTAGTGCTACCGCTTGGAGCAGGCGGTGCTACCACCTGGAGCAAGCGGTGCTACCGCCACTGTACACTATAGCCGGGTGGTACTACCGCCCTAGGCTGGGCAGTAGCACTGCCCAGCACACGGCTGCCAGGTGGTGCTACCGCCGCACAAAGTGTTCTACTTGCCTGGCACAAAGTGTTCTCTTTCTCGCCCCTTCAAAGAAAGCTGAATGGGCCTTGTTCAAGGCCCAAAAGGCCCAGTAAGAGCCCGATTGACCCCTACCAATTTAGAACAGGATTAATTCAAAATCCTTGCCCTAAGTACGTGCCAACTATGAAATTAAAACATAATTAATAGTGATTTAAACTGACATTCTTTAAGTCTTATTCTGGCGAGCTTTACGATGAGACTTCGGTGTTCCTCCGATACTTCTCTCGGATTTCTTCCGGCGGATTCCCAACATGCTCCCGGCTTGTATGGCATGCTCAACGAGTCTTCGACAAGCTTCCAAACCTTCTCGGCAAAGTTCTGCGAACCTTCGACGATCTTTGCGATGAACTTCCGAAAACTTCGGCAAGTCCCTGATTCGATCTTTGTTGGTTCCAGCAACACTTCCGACGATCCTTCAGACTTTCGATGAACTCTTGAACACCCGATGGACTTGATCTCGGCAAATAACTTTATGTTTCTGACCCATCATAGTTAATCTTGCACACTTATCTTTGACAATATAGATTAGAACAAATATTTCACCAATTGATTTTATCATCAAAATCCGAGATTCAACACGAGGCGCACCTATTTTGCGTCTCGCTATCTTGCCTATGACATAGAGATGTCACTAGTAACCTGAGGACCTGGTATGCTTGGTTGAGTCCCTCGAGGGCATATCACTAAATCAGACTCATCTTGTAACGATAGTGATGACTTAACTGGACATCATGGTTGGTCGGGTCCCTTGAGGCCATGGTGATTCAAAGGCCGAACATGGGAATCACAAGGAGTTGTGATTAGCAAGAGTTGCCTACCTTTTGGACTTAGTGTGATTGGTCGAGTCCCTCGAGATTATACTAAGATGCCAATTGGATCCTGATCCCCATTAGAAATCTGTCAGAGACTTTCGTTTCACGTGTTGAGGGTGTCACGTGACTCGCTAGAAAAATTAGTGGGAGCACATCATGATAGAAGCCCATATCTTGATTATTTATTTTTCTATGAAATCTACATGCTATTTACTTATGCTACATCTCTTGTTTATCAGAAACATGTCGCCATCGGACCTCCTATGTGGCATACTTGATGTCAACTGTCTCACTAGTCCAAACTATGCAGATTGGCTCTGTAATCTAAGAATAGTTCTCACAGCAAAAAAATCACATATATCCTGGATACGGTCATACCCCAACCTAAGGCAGAAGCACCTCAAGAAGAGTTTGCCTAATATGCGAAGTATATAGATGATTCCACTCTTGGTCAGTATTACATGTTGGCCTCTATGACTCCTGAGTTATAGAGACAACATGAAAACATGGATACTCAATCTATACTCCAACATCTCCACAAACTATTTGAGGAGCAAGGAAGAACTCAACGATATGAGATATCCAAGAGTCTCTTTCGTACTAGGATGACTGAGGGGACATTGCTTCAGAACCATGTCCTAAAGATGATAGAGTGGATTGAGAAACTCACAGGTCTAGGAATGGTCCTAGATGATAACCTATGTGTTGATCTTATACTTCAGTCCCTATTAGATTCCTTTTCTCAATTCATCATAAATTTTAATATGAACAAACTTGAGGTGATTCTCCCTGAGCTCCTTAATATATTGAGGGAGGCAGAGAGCACTATCAAGAAAGAGAAATTAGTTCTCTATGTTGGTGAGACCAAGAGGAAAAGGAAGATTGGGAAGACCATTAAGAAGGGCAAGGTTAAGGGCAAATGTTGCCAAAATTGACCTAGCAAAGGGCAAAGGCCAGTGCTTCCATTGCGGTCAAGATGGGCATTGGAAAAGGAATTATAAGGTGTATCTTACAGAAAATGCAAAACAAAAGCTTAGGGAAGCTTCAGGTATATTCATGATTAGTCTCTATGTGTCATATTCTTATGATAAAACATGGATATTGGATACCGATTATGCTTATCACATTTGTAATTTGTTGTAGGTTCTAGCAAGGCCTAGGAGATTGACAAAAGGTGAAATGAACCTCAAGATGGGCAATGAAGCAAGAGTTGTTGCTGTTGCTATCGGTGAGATCACTCTACATCTGCCTGATGGAGCTACTATTATATTAGATGCATGTTATTTTGTTCCCTCTATTATCAAAAACGTTATTTTCATTTCATGTTTGACATTAAATGGTTATAAAGTACTTTTTGAGAATAATTGTTGTTCAATTAGTAAGAATGATAAGATCATTCCTAGAGGGATATTGCATAATAGTTTGTTTATACTAAATACTACTATATATATCATGAATGTAAACATATCCAAGAGGAGCGAGATAAGGTGAACAGTGCATACCTATGGCATTATAGGCAAGGTCCTATTCATGAGTGAAGGATTCGAAAGCTATTGAAAGATAGATACTTAGATCCATTTGACTATGAGTCATATACAACTTACGAGCCTTGCCTTCATGGAAAAATGACCAACTCTCCATTTAGTGGGACTGGAGAGAGAGAGCTATTGAGTTACTAGAACTCATACATAGTGATGTATGTGGTCCTATATTAACTCAGGCCATATGTGGTTACTCTTACTTTATTACTTTCACTAATGATTTCTCTAGGTATGGACATGTGTACTTAATGAAGTATAAGTCCGAAGCCTTCGAGAAATTCAGGGAGTATAAGAATGAAGTAGAGAACCAGATTGGAAAGAGTATTAAAACTCTTCGATCGGATCGAGGAGGAAAATATTTGAGTATAGAATTTACCTAGTTCTTCAAGGACCATGGGATTTTATCCCAATGGACACCTCCTTATACACCACAGCTCAATGGTATATCAGAAAGGAGGAATCACACACTATTAGATATGATGTGGTCCATGGTGAGTTTCGTTGATCTACCTATCTCATTTTGGGGATATACCTTAGAGACCGTAGCTTATCTTATGAACATAGTTCCATCTAGATTGGTAGTGTTTACACTATATGAGATATAGAGAGGGAAGAAGCTCGATCTTAAGGTTGTTAAGATTTGGGGCTGCTCTGCCCATGTTAAAAGACATGACCCCGATAAGTTGGAATCCAGAATGGAATGGTGCAAGTTCATGGGATACTTCAAGGAAACTTGTGGTTATTATTTCTATCACCCCGAGGACCAAAAAGTCTTTGTTACGAAGAGAGAAGTGTTTCTTGAGAAGAAACATATTCTTAGCGGAGATAACGAGAGCATGATAGAGTTGAGAAAGGTTGGAGAACCTAGCTCAAGCACCATTCCAGAGACCCAGTCTGTTCGAGTACCTAACACACAAATTTTGACTTTATGCAGGACTGGTAAAGTGTCACACTCTCCTGAGAGATATATTAGACATATCAGTGGAGAGGACACTTAGGATATTGATCCTCAGACTTACAAGAAGACTATTATGAGCATAGACTCCGGGAAGTAGCAATAAATTATGAATTCTGAGATAGAACCCATGTACTCTAACAAGGTTTGAAACCTTGTTGATGCACTTGAGGGTATTATACCCATTGGTTGTAAATGAATCTTTAAGAAGAAGATCGGGGTAGATGGAAAAGTGGAGACCTATAAGGTAAGGCTAGTGGCTAAGGGGTATTGTAAGAGGCAAGGTGTTGACTATGACGAAACCTTCACACCCGTAGCTATCTTGGAATCCATTCGAATTCTATTGGCCATTGCAGCACATTATGACTATAAGATCTAATAGATGGATGTGAAAACTGCATTCCTCAATGACAACCTTGAAGAGAAAGTGTATATGATACAATCTGAGGGATTCATATCCAAGCAAAGTCCAAATAAGGTGTGTAGATTGCTTGAGTCCATTTATGGACTAAAGTAAGCTTCCCAAAGTTGGAACATAAGGTTTGATGAGACGATCATATCTTATGACTTCGTTAAGAACGAAGATGAGCCTTGTGTATATAGGAAGGTAAGTGGGAGCGCTATCACATTCTTGGTGTTATATGTGGATGACATTTTAATCATTGGGAATGATGTAGGAATGCTCTCCACAGTAAAAGCTTAACTATCTAGACATTTCTCCATGAAGGACTTGTTGGGAAATCCTTCAGGGGAGTGACATCATATGCACAGAGGAAGAACAGAAAGCAAAACCCCAGATTTCCCATAGAAAGTTTCTATCGTCGTGCGAAGATCGGTGCATCAAAAATAAATTCGTAAAACTGCACGTGTAAAAGAAGATACCTAGAGAGATCGTATATCCCTGAATTCCTACAGATCTATGGGAGAGGATGAAGGAGGTCAAGCATCCTCCTCTCTAGCGTTATCCATATGACAGGGATTATGACGATGCACCTCTCTCTCTAGGGAGAGGAGAACAGGAGGTGGCTACCAAAAGAAACCCTATGCTTATAGAGCTTTGGTTCCCTCCTATTTATAGAGGCCCCCTGAAAACCCTAATGAATCTTTTGCCCTATTGGGTATTGGATCTCGATCTAATTACTCAAGCCACTTGGATTAGTGGGTCTTTACCCAATAATCTCTTATTAGCAATTATTGGATCTCATCTCAGGATCCAATAATTCAGGGGCTTAATGGATATCCAATAAGATAGGGGGTTCAGTGGATATCTCATATCCGAACCTCTACTCGTCGCAACACCTACCATATGTGTGTGACCCTCTAGGCACAATATCAAGCTGGCCGTGAGTCATACTTGTCAGAACTCCTTCTGACTTAGTGAATTATTATCTCTATAATAATTCACTCAACTCATCGACTACGGACGTACTAGGCTACTACGCCGCGGCCCCCAGACGATACAGGGGAATCCAATCCTTTGGACCTATCTGTCTTCAGTTATCATGTATCTATAGTCCCTCATCCATCCAATATCCCAGAGACCCTATACCGGGCATGGTGCTGTCAAGCCCATACGGTATCTCCTCGAGTCTTGCTCTTGTCGGATTCTCCCAAAGAACCCTTTCTCTCTCAATCTGAATAACCTTGGCCAAGGATTTGTTCGAGCAAGGACACATGGGATATTCCTCTCATGATACCGAGAGCGGATGATCCTCTATTGACACTCAATAGCCCTCGTAAGGTTGGCTACCACTCCCAATGACCGGCTGTACTAGATCTGAAACTTTCCAAACCTATAAGTCCGGTATCAAAGAGTGGAGTACTCATATAGGACATCCTTGGTGTCTCAAGTCTAAGGACCAGATACACTACTGGGACTACGGAATCGCTGTCTGACGTGAGGTATCAATAACCATCCAGCATTCCGTAGGCGGATCAATCAGTGAACTCATTCTCTAATGAGCACCTACACTGTACCCTTAGTGTCCCCACATGAGTAGCTATGAGACCAGCTACCTCCATCATATGAACGAATATACAGCACACCAGTCTATCCGGTTATCTCGATATCCTTCTCGAGTAACCTATAACTATGATAATTTAGGATCTGTGTTTAAAGGTGAATCGGTCTCATTATCGTGATCTCATCACGATCCAATTCCCATTGCACAGATCCAAGGACATCACAGTATATGCAACACGCAAGATAAAGTGATAAAATGCATAATAATAAGCAAAGTGATAAAGTGCACATCAAGTCACAAGTGCCATCACTCATGTGATTGGCTTACAGGGCACATATGACTAGCAATCTCCCACTTGACCTAAAGCCAATCACCAATATGTCTGATCCCCATCAGACCTCTGTGACACTCAAAGACAATCTGAGTCAATGGCTTTGTCAGTGGATCTATAATGTTATCTTCGGATGGAACTCTTTCCATTACTACATCTCTTCGGGCCACGATCTCTCTAATAAGTTGGAACCTCCTCAGAACACTTCTGATGAGACCTGGGTTCCCTTATTTGAGTAATCGCCCCGTATTTGTCAGAATATAAAGGAATCAACTCTTCGCTACTCGGGATGACTCCTAAATCTGTGATGAACTTCTTCATCCAGACTCCCTTCTTTACTGCCTTTGCCACAGTAATGTATTCTACCTCTGTGGTCGAGTCAGCAGTAGTGTCTTGCTTGGAACTCTTCCAGCATACTGTTCCTCCATTCAGGGTGAACACATACCTTGAATTAGACTTGCTATCATCGACATCGGACTGGAAGCTCGAGTCCGTATAGCCCTTAACCCTGAGGCTACTACCTTTATATACCAGTAAAAGATCCTTAGTCCTTCTCAAGTACTTAAGGATACTTTTTACTGCTTTCTAGTGCTCCAAGCCTAGATCTGCTTGATATCTTCTCGTGACACTCAGAGCATGCACTATATTAGGCCTGGTACATAGCATAACATACATGATAGATCCTATTGCTGATGCATATGGTATCATATTCATATGTGTCCTTTCTTTAGGAGTCTTTGGGGGACATACTCTTAGAAAGTGATATTCCATGTCTCATTGGTATGAGACCTCTATTGGAATTTTTCATGCCAAACCTTTTAACAATGGTGTCTATGTACCTGAACTGGGACAAGCCAAGCATCCTCTTAGATCTATCTCTATAGATCCGTATCCCCAATATGCAGGATGCTTCCCCTAAGTCCTTCATGGAGAAGTGCCTAGATAACCAAGTCTTTACTATGGAGAGCATTCCTACATCATTCCCAATGATCAGGATGTCATCTACATATAATACCAAAACGGTGATAGTGCTTCTACTTAATTTTCTGTACACACAAGGTTCATCTTCGTTCTTAACGAAGTCATAAGATCTGATCGCCTCATCAAATCTTATGTTCCAACTTTGGGAAGCTTGCTTCAATCCATAAATGGACCTAAGCAACCTGCATACCTTATCTGGGTTATCCCTAGACACGAATTTCTTAGGCTGTATCATATACACCTCCTCCTCGAGGTTGCCATTGAGGAATACGATTTTGACGTCCATCTGCCAGATCTCATAATCATAGTGTGCTGCAATAGCCAATAGAATTCGAATGGATTTTAGCATAGCTACAAGTGAGAAAGTTTCGTCATAGTCAACACCTTGCCTTTGACGATACCTCTTAGCTACTAGCCTTGCTTTATAGGTCTCTACCTTTCCATCTACTCCAATCTTCTTTTTGAAGATCCACTTGTAGCTAATGGGTACAATACCCTCAGGTGCATTAATTAGGTTCCAAACCTTGTTGGAGTATATGAAATCCATTTCTGAATCCATGGCTTCTTGCTATTTCCTGGAGTCTATGCTCATAATAGCCTCCTCATAGGTCTGAGGATCAATATCCTCACCATCCTCTCTTCTGATATGTCTCACATATCTCTTAGGAGGATGAGATACTCTATCGGACATACATAAAATTGAAACTTGTGTGCTAGGTATTTGAACAGACTCTGGCTGTGGAATGGTGCTTGAGCTAGGTTCTCCAACCTCACTTAACTCTATCATGCTTCTACTATCTTCACCAAGAATGTGTTCCTTCTCAAGGATACTGCTTTCTTGGCTACAAAGACCTTTTGGTCCTCAGGGTGATAGAAGTAATACCCATAAGTTTCCTTAGGGTATCCCACGAACTTGCACCGTTCCGTCCTAGATTCCAACTTGTCAGGTTTGTGTCTCTTAACGTGGGCATGGCAGCCCCAAATCTTAACAATCTTAAGATCGAGCTTCTTCCCATTCCATATCTCATATAGAGTAGACATCACTAACTTAGTTGAAATTCTGTTCAGAAGGTAAGCTGCGATATGTAGGGTATATCCTCAGAATGAAATGGGTAGGTCGGTGAAACACATCATGGAACGCACCATGTCTAACAGTGTGCGATTCCTCCTTTCTGATACACCATTAAGCTGTGGTGTATAAGGAGGTGTCCATTAGGATAAAATCCCATAGTCTTTGAGGAACTTGGTGAACTCTGTACTCAATTACTCACCTCCTCGATCTGATCGAAGGGTTTTAATACTCTTTCCTATTTGGTTTTCTACTTCATTTTTATATTCCCTGAATTTCTTAAAAGCTTCAGACTTGTACTTCATCAAGTACACATGTCCGTATCTTGAGAAATCATCAGTGAAAGTAATAAAGTAGGAGTAACCACCTATGGCATGAGTCGACATGGGATCGCATACATCACTATGTATGAGTTATAGTAACTCAGTGGCTCTCTCTCCAGTTCCACTAAATGGAGAGTTGGTTATCTTTCCCCGAAGGCAAGGTTCACATGTCACATATGACTCATAGTCAAATGGATCTAGATATCCATCTTTTAGCAACTTTTGGATCCTTCCCTCGTGGATGTGACCTAGCCTACAATGCCAAAGATATGCATTGTTCACCTCTTCTCGTTTTCTCTTAGACTCACTTACACTCATGATACGTGGAGCTGTATCTAGCATAAATAAACCATTATGCAATGTTCCTCTCATAATGATCTGATCATCTAATATTATTAAACAACCATTGTTCTCAAAAACTAATTTATATCAAATAACTGTCAAACATGAAATGAAAATAATATTTTTTGATAATAGAAAGAACATAATAGCATGCATCTAATACAATAATAGCTCTACCAGCCAGATGTAAAGTGACCTTGCCAATAGCCACTACAGCAACCTTTGTTCCATTGCCCATCTTAAGGTCCATCTCGCCTCTGTTCAATCTCCTAGGTCCTGCCAGAACCTGCAATGAATTGCAGATATGATAAGTACTCCCGGTATCCAATACTCATGTGTTATCATAAGATTTTGACAAATGGAGACTAATTATAAATGTACCTAAAACTTCTCCAAGCTTTTGTTTCGCCCTTTTTGTAAGGTACTCTTTGTAGTTCCTCTTCCAGTGCCCATCTTTGTCGTAGTGGAAGCACTGGCCTTTATCCTTTGTTGGGTCTTTCTTAGCAATCTTTGCCTTACCCATTTTCCCCTTGCCCTTGCCCTTCTTAAGGGTCTTCTCAGCCTTCCTTTTCTTTCTGGTCTCATCAGTGTAAAGAACCGACTTCTCTTTCTTGATGGTGCTCTCTGCTTCTCTCAACATATTGAGGAGCTCTAGGAGGGTCACCTCAAGTTTGTTCATATTAAAATTCATTATGAACTGAGAAAAGGAATCTGGTAGGGATTGAAGCACAAGATCTACACACAGGTTATCCTCTAGGTGTTAGGGATCGAGCAGCACTAAGAGGGGGGGTGAATTAGTGCAGCGGATAAAACGATGGATTTTTTAGCGATTTAAAACTAGCTTAAACTTCGTACGATGAAAGCAACGTTCATTTGAAACCGATTTTTAATTCTAACTTTAAAGCATGCGTATTAAAGATAAAAGGAAGTGGAGCAAGTAAAGTAAAGGCTTGCAGCAAAGTAAAACAGAAATTTAAACACTCACACAATCAAGACGCAGCGATGTATAGTGGTTCGGTCAAAGTGACCTACATCCACTTCCGAAGCCTTCTCCGATGAGGCTCCCTTCTTCCACTATCAAATCCTTTGAAGGGGAAGGATCAAATACCCCTCTTACAACCCTTTACAAGTGGTTCACACTCTTACAAGATTTCATAAGAAGAATGAGGTGAACACTTAAGCAAATGAAGAACAAGACTTTCCTAAGACTTATTTTCAAAATCTAACTCTCTAAGGGTTGTTCTTTCAAATTAAAAGAAGGGTATTTATAAACCTCAAAGTGATTCAAATTTGGAGCCTAAACTTGGAGCCAAAATTTGAATCTCTTTGAATTTTTCAGTCTTTGTTAGTCTTGGCAGATCCACACTCAGCGGTACTACCGCCTCGGCCATTTCTTCGGTACTTACTCGCCCAAGCAGTATATCGCTGCTAAATAGTTTCACTTGAAGATACTAGCCACTATGAGCTATGGATTAAGCATCCACTATGGCATGCACGTAGCATGCATGCACGTAGTTGGTTCTGTTTGGGCCATAAACTCATCCTAATCAAGGCCCAATGGGCCCACTTTGGGTTATCTACTTCTAACCCAAAATACGTGCTAACTATGAATTTTAAAGACGTTTCCTAAGCTATTACAAAGTCCACATGACAACTTCTTCCGGCGAGCTTCGGTCAACTTCCGACGGTCTTCCGACGAACCTTCGGAAACCATTCCGCGGACTCACAGCAAGCTCTCGGACTTCACGATAATCTTGGCGAGTTCCCCCGAGCTTCTTTGGCAAGCTCCGATCGAACTCCCAATGATTCATCACACTTGTCTTCGGCCCTTTGTTTCGCTTTACGTCTTCATTCCTATCGTAGTCACTCCTGCACAAACAAACACCAAAAACTCTACTTCGATATAGAGGCAAGGACATATTACAACGCGAATTGACATTCAGTTGCCCGGCACGTCATTGGTCGGCGCCATCCGATCCTTCGGCACATCGCCTCTCTAGCGGCTTGTTGCTTGTCGACGGTTGACCTCCGCAACCTCGATATCCATGGCGCACTCCGCACTTCTTGGCCCGATGCCCGACGTTCCTGCCGATAGTCGGCCAACCTCCGCTCGACATCCAATATCTGGACGTGATTCCTCCGCGCAATGTCAATTTCTCCATGTCAATGTCTAATCCTGATCGATAGTAGACCTGCGTAACTCAAAACGCAGTTAGACCACAAATCACACTCAATTAGTTTCATCATCAAAATCTGAGATTCAACACTAGGACCATTCTTAGACCTGTGAGTTTCTCGATCCACTCAATCATCTTAAGGACATGGTTCTGAACCGGTGTCCCCTTAGTCATCCTGTCACGGAAAAGACTCTTTGATATCTCATATCACTTAGTTCTTCCATGTTCCTTAAATAGTTTACGAAGATACAAGAGTATAGAATTAGCATCCATATTTTTATGCTGTCTCTGTAACTCAGTAGTCATAGAGGCCAACATATAACACTGAGCAAGAGTGGAATCATCTAAGTACTTCACATAACGAGCAATCTCATCCTCACTTGCCCCTTCGTTGGGCGTAGAGATTACTGTATCAAGGACATATGTGATTTTCTCCACCGTAAGAATGATTCTCAGATTGTGAAGCCAATTCGTATAGTTTGGACCAGTGAGGTGGTTGGCATCAAGTATGCCACGTAAAGGATTTGAAAGCGATATTTTCTGAAATTAAAGATCTAGCATAAATAAATAATATGCAGACTTTGCAAAAATTAAACAGTTAAGATAAAGACTTCTATCTTAATGTACTCCCACTAATTTTTCGTGAGACACATAATACCCGTCGGTATGTGAATCGGAGACCCCCGGTGGATCTCTAGTGGGGATCGGGATCCAATTGGCGTCTTAACGTAATCTCAAGGGACTCGACCAATCACGTTAAGCTCGTAAAGGTAGGAAACTCTTACAAATCACAACTTCTTGTGATTCCCATCCTGTTCGGCCTCCGAACCACCATGGCCTCGAGGGACTTGACCAACCATGATGTTCAGATAAGTCATCACCATTATTACAAGATGAGTCTGATTCGGTGATATACTCTCGAGGGACTCGACCAAACATACCATGTCCTCAGGTCACCGGTGACATCTCTATGTCATAGATAAGATAGCGAGATGTGATATAGGTGAGTCTCGAGGGACTCGACTAACGCAATCTACACCGGGAATTGGTTCCTAGCTATAATGATGGAAGGCCACGTGGGTCAATCTAATTACCTTACATTTACTGACTTAATATTATTAATGAAGAGGATTTTTGATTTGGTCTCCTAACATAATGTGTCACACACATACGTATTTAATATATATATCTACATCGCATGCAAATATATATATATATATATATATATATACATATCTAGTAGGTGTATATCTAATCACACATCACATGAGCAATCACACTAGATGATCATGGACCATATCCTAATGTGATCAGGCCCGAGCCAATGGGCCCAATCACTCACATCAAGATCTATGTGTACTTCAGCGCATCTCTATGCCCTGTGATCGTCCATCTTGCTTCGACAGATCCATCGGCATCTCAACGCATCTTTATGCGTCGGATCGTCCGTCTCAGCCTCGTGAGTCACGCTACCACTAAGCCTCCTCATGTAATTATAACATAATTACAGGCATGCAGGCCCAACAATAAATGAGAAAAGAATAGAGGCTCGTAGGCCCCAATAATAATAATCACATGTACACACATCACATCACAGGTCCATGATCATCTGTCCACATCATACATCACATGTATATGTTATTTTATAGGACTACTAGATAAAAAAAAATAATAGTTAATTAAACTATTTAAATTTACATATTTATTTTTCTGAAATCAGGGACATAAAAGAAAATTTTGAATTCCCAAGGGTATTTTGGTAATTCGGCCAAAAGGGTATTTTGGTAATTCTATCAAAAGGGACAGAATCTGAAATTTTAAAAATACTGAGGGGTATTTCAATAATTCTATCAAAAGGGATAGAATCTAGAATTTCTAAAATTTCGAGGGGCAAATATGTCTTTTGATAAAAAAAACCTAATCCCTTTGCCCTGTTGCGTTTGCGGCTGCGGTGCGCCCGCCGCCACCTAGCCGGCGGCGGCGCCATGGGCGGCACGGCTCCTACAGGCGCTGCCCCACGGGCTCCTCGTCGGCGCCCTAACGGCATTGCCCTCACAGTATCGCCGCGGCGCGCCGCCTCAGCGGCCTTGTCCTCGCGGTGGCGCAGCGCTTCTTGCTTGGCGCGCGGCGGTGGTGGTACGCCTGCGGCATCGCCGCCTTTAGGCAGCGCTACCTCGCGAGTGCCTCTACCGCGGTCGCAGCGTAAGCGAGAGAGAGCTGTGTGTTGGCAGCTTGCTTGCGCCCACACCGCCGTGGCCGCCACTGTGCATGCAAAGAAGCAGGCAAGCAAGCCTTGACGGTTGCTGCATGAGTGGGCATCAACAATTGCTGCCCTTTCTCGCCCTTCGCGCCAACGATTTTGGCATCAAAAGTAGATCTAAAACACAACACACGTAGTTTAAGATCCGATCTTCGCACAAACAACCTGGCTCTGACACCACTATTGAGAAATCCTTCAGGGGAGCGACATCACATGCGCATCGAAAGAACATAAAACAAAACCCCAGATTTCCCGTAGAAAGTTTTCGTCATCGTGCGAAGTCGGTGCGTCAAAAACAAATCCGCAAAACTGCACGTGTAAAAGAAGATACCTAGGGAGATCGTATATCCCTGAATTCCTACAGATTTGTGGGAGAGGATGGAGGAAGTCAAGCGTCCTCCTCTCTAGTGGTATCCACACGATAGGGATTACAACGATGCACCTCTCTCTCTGGGGAGAAGAGAACAGGAAGTGGCCACCAAAAGAAACCCTCTGCCTATAGAGCTTTGGTTTCCTCCTATTTATAGAGGCCCGCTGAAAACCCTAATGGATCTTTTGCTCTATTGGGTATTAGATCTCCATCCAATTACTCAAGCCTCTTGGATTAGTGGGTCTCTACCCAATAATCTCTTATTAGCAATTATTGGATCTCATCTCAAGATCCAATAATTCAGGGGCTTAATAGATATCCAATAAGATAGGGGGTTCAGCGGATATCTCATATTCGAACCTCTACTCGTCGCAACACCTACCATATGTGTGTGACCCTTTAGGCCCAATATCGAGCTAGCCATGAGTCATACTTGTCAGAACTCCTTCTGACTTAGTGAATTATTATCTCTATAATAATTCACCCAACTCATCGACTACGGACGTGCAGGCCACTACGCCGCGGCCCCCAGACGATACAGGGAATCCAATCCTTTGGACCTATCTGTCCTCAGTTACCATGTATCTATAGTCCCGCATCTATCCAATATCCCAGAGATCCTATACTAGGCATGGTGCTATCAGGCCCATACAGTCTCTCCTCGAGTCTTGCTCTTGTCGGATTCTCCCGGAGAACCCTTTCTCTCTCAATCCGAATAACCTTGACCAAGGATTTGTTCGAGCAAGAATACATGGGATATTCCTCTCATGATACCGAGAGCGGATGATCCTCTATTGACACTCAATAGCCCTCGTAAGGTTGGCTATCAATCCCAATGACCGACTGTATTAGATCTGAAACTTTCCAAACCTATAAGTCCGGTATCAAAGAGTGGAGTACTCATATAGGACATCCTTAGTGTCTCAAGTCTAAGGACCGAGATACAATATGAGACTACGGAATCGCCGTCTGACGTGAGGTATCAATAACCATCCAGCATTCCGTAGGTGGATCAATTAGTGAACTCATTCTCCAATGAGCACTTGCACTGTACCCTTAGTGTCCCCACACGAGTAGCTATGAGACCAGCTACCTCCATCATATGAACGGGTATACAAAGACATCGCTCTATCCGGTTATCTCGATGTCCTTCTCGAGTAACCTATGACCAGGATAATTTAGGGTCTGTGTTTAAAGGTGAATCGGTCTCATTATCATGATCTCATCACGATCCGATTCCCATTGCACAGATCCTAGGACATCACAGTATATGTAACACGTAAGATAAAGTGATAAAATGCCTAATAATAAGTAAAAAAGATAAAGTGATAAAATGCCTAATAATAAGCAAAAAGATAAAGTGCATATCAAGTCACAAGTGCCATCACTCATGTGATTGGCTTGTAGGGCACATATGACTAGTAGGACTTAGGGAAAGTATCCTATATTTTGGAGATTCAAAAGGATGCTTAGCTTATCCCAGTCCAGGTACATAGACACCATTGTCAAAAGATTTGACATAGAAAATTCCAAGAGAGGTCTCATACTGATGAGACATGGAATTTCACTTTCTTAGAGTATGTCCCCAAAAACTCCTAAAGAAAGGACAAACATAGATAAGATACCCTATGCCTCTGCAATAAGATTTATCATGTATGCTATGTCATATACCAGGCCTGATATAGCACATGCTCTAAGTGTCACGAGCAGGTATCAGATAGATCTAGGCTTAGAGTACTAGAAAGCAATAAAGTGTATCCTTAAGTACTTGAGAAGGACTAAGGATATTTTACTAGTATATGGAGGAGATACTCTCTAGATTGAGGGTTACACAAACTCGAGTTTCCAATCTGATGTTGATGATTGCAAGTCAAATTCAGGGTATGTGTTTACCCTGAATAGAGTGATAGTAAGTTGGAAGAGTTCCAAACAAGATACTATTACTAACTCGACTACAGAGGCAGAATACATTGCTATGGCGGAAGTAGCAAAAGAGGGTGTATGGATGAAGAAGTTCATCACGGACTTAGAAATTGTATCAAACAACATGAAACCATTTCCCATATATTACAACAATAATGGGGCGATTGCTCAAACAAAGGAACCAAGGTCTCATCAGAAGTATAAGTATGTTCTAAGGAGGTTTCACATGATCAGAGAGATCATGGCTCGAGGAGATGTAGTAGTGGAAAGAGTTCCATCTGAAGATAACATAACAGATCTACTGTCAAAGCCATTGACTCAGATTGTATTTGAGCATTATAGAGATCTAATGGGGATCAGACACGTAGATGATTGGCTTTAGGTCAAGTGGGAGATTGTTAGTTATAGGTGCCCTATAAGCCAATCACGTGAGTAATGGCACTTGTGACATGCTACATCGATTTCTTTGTGTAATATTATTGGCATTTTCTCACATTATCTGGATGAATATTGTGATGTCCTTGGATCTATACAATGGGAATCGGATCATGATAAGATCATGATAATGAGACCGATATACCTTTAAACATATATCCTAAATCATCCTGCTCATAGGTTACTCGATGATGATAATGAAATAATCGGATAGATTGGTGTGCTGTATGCTTATCTATATAATGGAGGTGATTGGTCTCATAGTCACTTGTGTGGAGACACTAGAGATACAGTGCAGGTGCTCATTGGAGAATGAGTTCACTGATTGATCCGCTTATGGAATGTTGGATGGTTAATGATACCTAACGTCAGACAGCGATTTTGTTGTTCCAATTGTGTGTCTAGTCCTTAGACTTGAGACACCAAATATGCCTTGTATGAGTGCTTTATTCTTTGATACCGGACTTACAGATTTGGAAAGCTCCAAATCTGGTACAACCGGTTCTTAGGAATGGTAGCCAACCTTACGAAGGCAATTGAGTGTCAATAGAGGATTATCCGCTCTTGATATGATGAGAAATATATCCCTCGTGTACTCGCTCTGGCAAAATCCCTAGTCATGGTTGTTCGGATTGAGAGATAAGGAGTTCTCCGAGAGAATCTAATTAAAGCGAGACTCGGATAGGATTCCGTATGGGTCTAACATTACTATGCCCAATATATGATCTCTGGGATATTAGATGGATGAGGGACTATAGATACATAGTAACTGAGGATAGATAGGTCCGATGGATTAGATCTCCTTGTACCGTTTGGGGACTATGGCGTAGTGGCCTAGTACGTCCATAGTCGATAAGTCGAGTGAATTATTATGGAGATAATAATTCACTATACTAGAAGGTGTTCTGAGTCAGAAAGAGTTTTAATGGGAGCGACTCACGGCCAGCTCGGTATTGGACCTAGAGGGTTACACACATTAGGTGGATGTTGCGATGAGTAGAGGTGCAGATATGAGATATCTACGAAGTCTTTAGTTTGGATCCTATGGATAAGATCCAATCGGATAATTGGATGAGATCAAATTGGATGATTGGATAGATATCCAATTAGATAGAGATTCAATTGGATAATTGGATGGAGATCTAATGTGAACAGGATCCGTTAAGGATAAGCTTCCTGCATCTCTATAAATAGGAAGCAGCCACTAGGGCTAGGGTTTGGAGTCCTATATAAGCATGTAGCCTCCACCTCTTTTGAATAAGAAAGATCCATCTACAATTACAGCCATTTGGCTGACTACCAAGGAGGGTGGAACCAAGGGTTGATCCCCTCAAAGATCAATCTACATAGAATTCTTTTAGGGTTCTACTTATTAGGATCAGAGCAGCACTAAGAGAGGGGGGGGGGAGAATTAGTGTAGTGGATTAAAATTCGTAAACTTGAAATCGATTTTGAAGATAGTTCGTTCGCAAGCAAATTTTGATTCGACGAGAGAGATTTTAGAAAGTAGTTCGAGTGAATGCAATTGAGAATAGGGAGAAGAAAATTGAACGATTTACAGCAAATAAAAGTAAGATGCAGAAATTTAGAACTCACACATCCAAAGTACACAGTGATGTATAGTGGTTCAGTCAAATGACATACATCCACTTCCAAAGCCTTCTTCGATGAGGCTCCCAACTTTCACTATCAAACTTCTTTGAAGGGGAAGGACCAAATACCCCTCTTACAACCTTTTACAAGTGGTTCACACTCTTATAGATTTTTTTCGCAAAGAGAAAGAGGGAGGTGAACACTTAGCTATCGAAAATAATACTTTGCTATAACTTTGACTCAATTTCTAACTTCTCAAAAAGATGTTTTCTCAGCTGAGAAAAGAGGGGTATCTATAGACTCAATTTGGTTTCAAAATTTGAGCAAAAAAGAGTCACATTGCATGTTTCGGGGTACTGGCAGTACCATCGCCTGACAGAGTCCTCGGGCTCTGTGGTCTGGTGGTACCACCGCCTACCAAGCGGTACCACCGTTGGCAGGTAATAACTGCCAACGGTACTACCGCTGACTTAGGGTAGTACCACCGCTGACCTGGGGCGATTGCACCACCTGGGTTTGACGGTGCCATCGCTAGACTATACTAGCAAGGCTGAATGGGCCCTAACTTCAACCCAAATCAGTCCAAATAAGGCCTAGTTGGCCCTTACAAGGGTTAAACATGATTATTACCTAATTCTTATCCTAATTTTATGCTAACTATAAAATTAAAATATAATCCTAAGCAAATTAACAATTGACAATGTCGAGTCTTCTTCCGGCGAGCTTTCCGGCAAACTTCCGGTGGACTTCCGATGCACCCTCGAATTTCCTCTGACGGACTCCCAACAGGCTCCCGGACTTGTGATGAGTTTAACGAATCTTGGGCAAGCTTTCAAACTATCTTGGTGAGCTCCGTGAACCTCCGACGATCTTTCCAGTGAACTTCCGAAACCTTCAACAAGTCCTCGATTCTTTCTCGGTTGGTTCCGGCAATACTTCCAATGATCCTTCGGACTTTCAGTAGACTCTCGAACTCCCAACAACTTGACTCTGATAATTTTCTTTATGTCTCCAAGCTATCGTAGTTAATCCTACACACTTATCTCTATAATATGGATTAGATCAAATAACCTATCAATTGACTTCATCATCAAAATATGAGATTCAACAATCTCCCCCTTTTTGATGATGACAATCAATTGATGATGGAGTTAATTTTAACTCCCCCTATCTATATGTCATATTCTGAAAAAGAACACATGAATTTAATCTTCTTAAATTCAAACCGAAACCGATAAATTTCATTCATTAAACTTATCCTCATGCTCAACAAGCATGATTTTTTATCCACAAATATGAAACTTCATATTTTTCAAGTCGAATGATAGACATTTATCATTTCAACAAGAGATATGAATTATAATTTGAAATACAACATGTATCAAATGATATCGATAAAGTGTATAAAATTAAGACATGATATCAAATGAGATAATAGTTTATCATATCAATAAAAAGAACCCTATTTTTAAATATGATATGATATTGATCTCTCAAAAATTTACATTTTAAGTATTTGAGATTCATGTGAAACATTATGATATGATCCAAATTTTATTGCGATGCTTTTAAAGATATCACCAATTTTCAATTATAAAGCATGGCAAAAGCAATTAAATTACAATATAAAACATATAAGATATTTTCATTCCATCATATTGCAATACACAACATATAAGTCATATTCTTCTATGTCATCGATTTGCACATTCTTCTCCCCCTTTGTCATCAACAAAAAGGAGGTAAAAGAAAAATGGTCATCATAAGTATGCACATCAACCATATAAAGAAAATTGTAAGAGTAGTTATTTATCAAACATATATGATACATGAGGTTAATATTTGCTTAGAAATCGATTTGATATGTCATTTAGGTTACATTTAGAAATCAAAATGTAAGATATGTCATTCTCGACGGATAAATCTGAAAAATGTTTTGTCATTTTTGTTCATGTTTATAAAATCCAGAAAAAGATAAATCATCACTTATTAAGCTATAAAAGATTCATTCATGAAAGAGGATGAAAGGCTTAAGATGCAATTTTGAAAATCCAAGGATAAAATTATGGAAGGATAGATTATTAAAGTCATTCATCAAACATTTCATATTTTAAGGTAAACTCTATGAGAAAGAGATGTCAAAATTCATAAAACTTCAACGTAGCATTCTTGTAGTGATTCATGAGGAGGAAGTCATAAAACCTTAAATCATAGCGATTAGCACAAGAATAAAAATCGAAAATAAACATTTAAGAGCTTATTTTTTGCACAATTCATAGTATTAATTTATGCATATGTTAAGCTTCATATAAAATGCAAGTTACAAAATTTCTTTAGTCATACTTAAAGGAGGGTATAAAATCAGTTTTTACTACATTATTAATATCCATTATTTGAAGAAAGAGGAAAACAACATCATGATAGCTTTCATCAAGATTATGATTGAAAGATAAAAATGAGAGCTCCATGATATCAAAATCTGAAAAATATAATATCAAGGTGAGACTATCAAAACTGAAATTTTAATCATTTCATCAAAAGGCATGACATAACTCAAAAATTCATCAATCGAAGAGGAGAATCAAAAATACTATGATGAGAACTCCGTTCAAAAGATGATATTGTAAAGATGTCATCCAAAAACAAAGAGATAATATCAAGATAAGACAATAAAAGCCAAAGTTGAAAATTTTCGAAAAAGAAACAATATCATGTATTAGAACAATTTAGCATGCCTAATTCTCTTTTAATGAAGTCAAATTGTTCTTCATTTAGGGGTTTTGTGAAGATGTCCACTAATTAGTATTTTGTATTAATAAATTCTAGAATGACATCATTATTATTGACATGATCTCATATAAAGTGATGCCTAATGTCAATATGCTTAGTTCTAGAGTGTTGAATTGGATTTTTGGTTAGACAAATAGCACTTGTGTTATCACATTTTATGGGAATGTTCTTTAAATGAATTCCATAGTTTTCTTACGTATTTTTCATCTAAATAACTTGTGCACAATATGCACTTGCAGCTATATATTCGCTTCCGCCGTAGATAGTGCAACCGAATTTTGTTTCTTGGAAGTCCAAGAAACAAGTGCATGTCCTAAAAATTGGTATGTTCCGGATGTGCTTTTTCTATCTATTCTACATTCGCCAAAATTTGCATCCGCATAGGTTTTTAAATCAAAGTCATCAGATTTTGGATACTATAATCCTAGGTTAGGAGTTCTTTTAAGATATCTAAGGATTCTTTTAACGGCTTTAAGGTGAGATAACTTAGGATTAGCTTGAAATCTTGTACGTAGACCTACACTAAACATGATATCCGATCTAGTTGTGGTGAGATAAAGTAAGCTACCTATCATTCCCCTGCATGTTTTCTGATCAAAATTTTCTCCACTTTCATCTAAATCTAACTTAGTGGAAGTGCTCATAGGAGTGTTGATGGTTTTCGAACCATCCATGTTAAATCGTTTTAACAATTCTAATGTATACTTTGTTTGATTAAGAAATATACCATCATTAAGTTATTTAATTTGTAATCCCAAAAAGAAAGTTAATTCACCCATTAGACTCATTTCAAATTCATGACTCATACACTTGGCAAATGATTCACATAGTGATTCATTCGAAGAACCAAAAATAATATCATCAACATAGATTTGAACAAAAAGAAAGTTATTTTTAAAATATTTAATAAACAATGTAGTATCAACCTTGCCTTTAGTAAAATTATTTAAAATAAGAAAGGAACTAAGCCTCTCATACCAAGCTCTAGGGGCTTGTTTTAATCCACAGAAAGCCTTAGTTAATTTAAACACATGATTGGGAAGAAGAGAGTTTTCAAATCCGGGTATTGTTCAACATACACTTCTTCGGAAATAAAGCCATTTAAGAAAGCACTTTTGACATCCATTTGAAAAAGCTGAAAGTTATTACTACTAGCATAGGCAAGGAGCATCCTAATGGTTTCTAATCTTGCCATATGAGCAAAGGTTTCTTTGTAATCGATACCTTCTTCTTGATTGAAACCTTTGGCCACTAATCTAGCCTTATTTCTAACCACGATACCACATTCATCTTGCTTGTTTCTAAAGAACCATCTAGTACCAATAACTAAATGGTTACTAGATCTAAGAATAAGCTTCCCCACCTCATTCCTCTCAAATTGATTCAACTCTTCTTGCATTGCGATAACTCAAGAATCATCTTTCAAGGCATCATCAATGTACTTAGGTTCAATTTGAGAAAGAAAAGCAGCATAGACACAAAATTTTTTAAAAAAGGAACGAGTTTGAACCCCTTTTGATGTGTCTCATATAATTAGCTCCTTAGGATGGGCATCTACATACTTACATTCCTTAGGTAAGGAAAATTCAGAAGAAGATACATCCAAGGTGCTATTTTGAGGAGAGGGTTCATTCAAATTTAAACCATCAAAACTAAGATCATCATCAAAATCATTTTTCTTAAGTTCGGAAACTTCATTAAAAACTACATGAATAGACTCTTCTATAACTAAATTTCTTTTGTTAAAAACACGAAAAGCTTTATAAACAGAAGAGTAACTAAGAAAGATGCCTTCATCGGATTTAGCATCGAATTTTCCTAAGACATCCTTTTCATTCAAGATAAAGCATTTGCAACCGAAAACCTTAAAGTAAGAAATATTAGATTTTTTCTTATTCCATAATTCATATGGAGTCTTGGATAGAGATGGTCTTACTAGAACCCTATTCATGACATAGCAAACCGTATTAATGGCTTCAGTCCAAAAATATTTGGGTAAGCTATGTTCATTTAACAAGGTTCTTGCCATTTCTTGTAAATTTCTATTCTTTCTTTCTACTACTCCATTTTGTTGAGGATTCCTCAGAGTAGAGAAGTTATGGTTATATCCATTAGATTCATAAAAAGTTTGAAAGTCATAGTTTTGGAATTCTCCACCATGATCACTCTGAATTGATGAAATCATGAAACCCTTTTCATTTTAAGTAAGTTTACAAAATTTAGAAAAATATTTAAAGCAATCACTTTTGTGAGCCAAAAAATAGGTCCAAGTGTATCGACTATAATCATCTATAATGACAAACATATATTTGCTACCTCCTAGACTTGTTGTGTCAATTGGTCTAAATAAATCCATATGGATCAATTGTAATGGTCTAGAGGTACTTATTTGATTCTTTGATTTGAAGCTAGTTTTTATTTGTTTTCCTAGTTGACATGCATCACATACTTTGTCCTTGATAAACTTGATATTAGGAATTCTTCGTACTAGTTCTCTAGATGAAATTTTAGATATTAGTTTTATGCTTAGATGGCCTAATATCTTATGCCAAAGCTAAGCATCATCATTTAAAATGGAAAAGCACATCTCATTACTAAGTTCTTCAATGTTAATGGTGTAAACATTATTTTGTTTTAACGCAATCATGGATATGTTGTTGTTTGGTTTTTAATGATGTAAGCATTAGATTCAAATCTAACGATGTAACCTTTATCGCATAATTGACTAATGCTCAAAAGATTATGTTTTAATCCATCAACTAGTAACACATCATCAATTGAAAATTTTGATTTGTTGCCTATGGTTCCCTTGCCAATTATTTTACCCTTATTGTTATCTCCAAAGGTGACATATCCTTCTTCTTTGCTAGTGAGCATAGAGAATTGAGATGGATCTCCAATCATGTGCCTTGAGCATCCACTATCAAGATACCATCTCTTTCTCCTAGCTTGTGATGGTGAGTGTCTACAAAAGAGGATGGTTTTTAGGTACCCATTTGATTTTGGGTGCCTCAAAAATTGATCTACTAACTTTGTCATTTAGCATTGAATTATATATGGTTCCTTTAGGAACCTATATCAATTTATATGAACTAATTTTCTTAAACGGACATTTATGAACATGTCCGGATTTACAACAAAAATTACATTTCAAATGAGGTGATACATGTAATATGGGTCCTTTAATAAAGGTGGTTTTAGTTCGGTGAGATCCACCCACGAATCCAATTTCACTTCTATTTCTGACATGACCCTTGTTTACAAGGATCATGTCCAAGCCCTTACTACCAACCTTAAACTTGTTTAGGGTCTCCTTGAGTAGCAAGTTCTCATTTTTCATTGCTTATAAGGGTTCACACTTAGAGCATGGGGGTAAGGAAGGAGTATTAAGTTCAAGACATTCAAGTTTATCTAATAAGAAAGCATGCTCCTTTTTTAATAAATGAAACTATTTAGTAATAGTTCTACATTTATCAAATAATTCATGAAAAGTAATAGAAAGTTCGTCGAAAAATAAATCTTCATTAATTAAATCACATACCTCTTCTCCTAAAGCCATTAGCGCGAAGTTGGTATCCTCTTTGTTGTTTGCTTCTTCATTCTTGGAGTCACTTGAGTCGTCCCATGTCACCTTTACCCATGTCACCTTTAAAGCTTTCTTCCTCTTCAGTTGCTTCTTCTTGGCTTGGGGGCATTCATTTTTGAAGTGCCATGGCTTCTTGCATTCATAACATATGACTTGATCTTTTTTTGGTTCAAGTTTGTTTTTAGTATCATTTTTAAATTTATCCCTCCTTATGAATTTTTTAAATTTTCGAGTCAAGAGTGCAATGTCATCGTCACTGTCCTCATCACTTGATGTTCTTTTCAAGTGGTCTTCTTGTATTCTTAATGTCATATCCTTCCTGTTCTTTGGAAAGGGGGTTCTTGAGCTCTTCATGAGCATGGTATGTCATTTCGTAGGTCATTAGAGACCCAATGAATTCTTCGAGAGGAAAAGATTTAAGGTCCTTGGCCTCTTGAGTGGTTGTAACTTTTGGATCTCAACTCTTTGGAAGAGATCTTAAAATTTTAGTTACAAGTTCAAAATTAGAAAAACCTTTACCAAGTGCTTTGAGTCCATTGACAACATCCATAAAACGGGTGTATATGTCTCCAATGGACTCACTTGGTTTCATCCGAAAAAGTTCATAAGAATGCACGAGAATGTTGATTTTGGACTCTTTCACTCGGCTAGTGCCTTCATGAGTGATTTCAAGAGTACGCCAAATGTCGAAAGCCGATTCACAAATCAAAACACGATTAAAATTATTTTTATCAAGTGCATAAAACAAGGCATTCATAGCCTTTGCATTTAAAGCAAAACCTTCTTCTTCAATTCATTCCATTCGCTCATCGGAAGAGAAGATTTTTGAAACTCATTTTTAACGATATTCTAAAGTTCAAAATCTATGGAGATCAGAAAAATCCTCATACGAGTCTTCCAATAAGTATAATCCGACCCATTAAACATAGGTGGATGTGTAATAGAATGACCCTCTTGCATGCTGGAATAAACCATCTTTCTTGGGTTTTAAACTAGATGAGAATGACCTAGCTCTGATACCAATTGTTAGGATCAGAGCGACACTAAGAGGGGGGTGAATGAATTAGTGCAGCGGATTAAAATTCGAAAACTTGAAACCGATTTCGAAGATAATTCGTTCGTAAGTAAATTTTGATTCGACTAGAGAGATTTTAGCCAAAGTAGTTCAAGCGAATACAATTAAGAATAGGGAGAAGAAGACCGAATGATTTGTAGCAAGTAAAAGTAAGATGCAGAAATTTAGAACTCACACATCCAAAGTATACAGCGATGTATAGTGGTTCGATCAAATGACCTACGTCCACTTCCGAAGTCTTCTTCGATGAGGCTCCCAACTTTCACTATCAAACTTTTTTAAATGGGAGGGACCAAATACCCCTCTTACAACCTTTTACAAGTGGTTCACACTCTTATAGATTTTTTTCACAAAGGGAAAGAGGGAGGTGAACACTTAGCTATCGAAAATAAGACTTTGCTATAGCTTTGACTCAATTTCTAACTTTTCAAAAAGGTGTTTTCTCAGTTGAGAAAAGAGGGGTATTTATAGACTCAATTTGGTTTCAAAATTAAGCAAAAAAGAGTCACATTGCGTGTTTCGGGGTACTAGTGGTACCACTGCCTAGCACTGGCGGTACCATCGCCTGGCACTGGCAATACCATCGCCTGATAAAGTCCTTGAACTCTGTGGTCTGGTGGTACCATCGCCTACTAGGCGGTACCACCATTGGCAGGTAATAACTGCCAACGGTACTACCGTTGACTTGGGGCGGTACCACTGCCTACCAGGTATTAAAGTCTACAGTACCACTGCTGACCTAGGGCGGTGCCACCACTTGGGTTTGGCGGTGCCACCGCCAGACTATACCAACAAGGTAGAATGGGCCCTAACTTCAGCCCAAATCAGTCCAAATAAGGCCCAGTTAGCCCCTACAAGGGTTAAACATGATTATTACATAATTCTTACCCTAATTATGTGCTTACTATGAAATTAAAACATAATCCTAAGCAAATTAACAACCAATAATATTGAGTCTTCTTTCGGCAAGCTTTCCGGTAAACTTTCGACGGACTTCCGATGCACCCTCGGATTTCTTCCGACGGACTCCCAATAGGCTCCCGGACTTGTGGTGAGTTTGATGAATCTTGGGCAAGCTTTCGAACTTTCTCGGTGAGCTCTGTGAACCTCCGACGATCTTTCCGGTGAACTTCCAAAACCTTTGACAAGTCCCCGATTCTTTCTCATTTGTTCTGGCAGCACTTCCGATGATCCTTCGGACTTCCGGTGGACTCTCGAACTCTCAACAACTTGACTCCGGTAATTTGCTTTATGTCTTCAAGCTATCATAGTTAATCCTGCACACTTATCTCAATAATATGGATTAAATCAAATAACCTATCAATTGACTTCATCATCAAAATCTAAGATTCAACACTACCAAGGTACTAGTCTAGTCATGTGCTTGAGTTGACTGACTCAGGTACTAATCCAGTCTTTGCCTGAGTTGACTAACTCGGGTACCAATCCAGTCTTTGCCTGAGTTTACCAAGCTTGGGCGCCAATCCAGTTTTTGCCCGAGTTTAGCAGCTCGGACACCAGTCCAGTCAATGCCCGAGTTGACCGACTCGGGCACTAGTCCATCATGTGATCAAGACGACCAGCTTGGCATGCAAGTCCGGCCCATCCCTATATTGATCAACTAAGCGACGTCTCGACGCATCATCGCAGCTTGGCCCCCCGTCACGAGAACAACAACACAATGAAGTAGCTATCAACTCCTGCACAACGAATGACACAGTAGATAAGGCAGAACCAGACATGCCCCAAGGCCCTCCCCAAGGACCCCAGAGCATGTCTCGTTGTGGGGGGGGGAGGGGAGAAGTGATAGGGGATACTCTAACATCACCCACGCGGAAGCAGCCAATAGACACATCAGCATGGAGGTACGACCCTTGGCCTAACGCAAGATGCCATGTCTAACGTGCCACCTCAGGTTGGAAGTGATAGTTGCTCCACATGTCTACTCCCGATTTCTCTTCACTTGAGGCCATCGGATTTCCACTAGTAGTCCTTCCAGTGGTCGAAGGCTAAGTCCCTTATAATGTCTTCTCCTTTTGACAGGCTAGGCTCAGGAGATAACCCTGATACGCACTCACACACTCCTCTATTTGAATCGAATACAAATGAAAACTAGATGAGAAAAAGGATTTTAATAGCATTTTTCTACTTTTATGTTCAATATGCTTGTGTGTTCTACCAAGGGATGAGAGAGGTGTTTATAGGCTCCAAATGGATTCAAACTTGGAGCCAAAAATCTTTCCATCCCAGATTTTCCAAGTACTGGCGGTACCACCACCAGTGGGTTCTGACACTAGGTAGTACCATCACCTAGTCTAGCGGTACTATTGCCAGAGCAATCTGACACTAAGCGGTACCACCGGCCAGACCCAGTCTTGAAGATTGAGCCTTCAAGTAGTTCCACTGCCCACCTAGCGGTGCCACTGCCTGACGTGCCATCCGGGCACTGTATGGACTTTTCATTTGGCCCAACACAGCCCTGATTCGGGCCCAGTTGGCCCCTACCAGGGTTAAAGGGATTATCTTCTAATCTTAACTATAATTATATGCTAACTATGAAATTAAAGATATTTTTTAAGCAACAAATCAATATGGCACATCAAGACTTCTTCTAGCGAGCTTCCGGCGAACTTCCAACGGACTTCCAACGAACTCTTGGACATCTTCCGGTGGACTGCTGGCAAACTCTCAGATTTTACAATAATCTTAGCAAGTTCCGATGAGTCTTCTCTGATAAGCTTCGATCTTTCTCTGTGAGCTCCGCGAACCTTTCGATGAAATTTCAACAACCCTTCGGCAAGCTCCCGATTCATTCTCGGTCAATTCTGACAGCGCTTCCAACGAACCTTTGGACTTCCGACGAACTCTCGAATTTCCAACGATTCGATCATACTTAACTTTGGCACTTTGTTTTGCTTTATACCTTCATCGCTATCGTAGTTAATCCTCACACTAATTAAGACTTAACCCTACTTCGATCTAGATAATTATAAAGTGAATCAACATCTTATTGCTTGGCACGTTATTGGTCGACACTTCATCCAGTTCTTCAGCACATCATCCTCTCTTGCAACCTGTTGCCCAATCAGCGGTTGACCTCTATAACCCCAATCTTCTTGGCGCAACTCTGCTCTTCTTGGCCCGATACTTAAACTTTTTATCTGAAGCCTTCTATCGATCGTTGACCAGACCTCTAGCTCGACGCCCAATCTCCTGACATATTCTCCTCCAGTGCAATATTGATTCATCCTGTATTAATTGTCTAATCCTTATCGATTTTTCGGATTTGTGATTTTTTGAATTTATAAATTTTCGCATACCAATCGTCACACATTGGCCAAGTATTTAACTATGAAAAATCTGGTCTTGTTTTTATTTTTCGCTACACATGAGATGCTTATTCATGATTTCCTAGTAATAATAATTAAAGGAGAATGAACAACATAAGAAGTCACCTGCAATTATGAAATCAATCCTAGAGAAGTTTCAAGATGTTATACCAGAAGAGATTCCACATAGTCTTTCACCTTTGAGAGACATCCAACATCACATAGATCTTACTCCAAGAGCTGTATTACCTAATAAAACAGTCTACAGAATGAGCTCCAAAGAGTATAAAAAACTTCAAAGGCAAATGAAAAAGTTGGTAAAAAAAGGATTGATTCAAGAGAACATGAGTCCTTGCGTGATTTCTATTAGTGCCTAAAAAGGATGGTTCTTGAAAAATATATATGGACAGTCGTGCCATCAACAAAATCATAATTAATTATTATTTTTTCATTCCAAGGTTAGATGATTTACTTGATCAATTGTATGGTGCTTTTATTTTCTCTAAAATTGATTTGAGAAGTGACTATCATAAAATTAGAATGAGGCCTTGAGATGAGTAGAAAATAACATTCAAAACTAAGAATGACTTATATGAATAGTTGGTTATATAATTTAAGAATGCTACTAGCATTTTTATGAGATTTATAAATCACGTACTTAAGTCATCTATAGGGTCTTTTATTGTGGTTTATTTTGATGACATATTAGTATATAACAAAAGTGAAGAGAGCATATGAATCATCTTAAAGAAATTCTTTTTATTTTGAGATAGCAATAGCTTTATGCTAATATAAAGAAATGTAATTTTTTTACTTCTAGTATTGTGTTTTGGGATATATTGTTTCAAAAAATGAAATCTTGATAGATTAAAGTAAGACAGAGACTATTCTTATTTAACTAACATTAGCTTCATTGTATGTTGTAAGGAGTTTCTATAGCTTAACTTCCTTTTACAGAAGATTCATCAAAGGTTTTACCTCTATTCATCATCGAATGCTTGAAAGGTGATAAATTTAAGTGAAGTAATAAGGCCGATGATGCTTTTGAGCTGTTAAAAAGAAAGGTGACCGAAGCTCCTGTCTTAGTTTTGCCTAATTTTGACAAGATATTTGAGGTTGAATGTGATGCATATAATATGAGTATTGGTACTATTCTGAGTCAAGAAGAAATGCCCATTATCTTTTTTAGTAAGAAGCTGAATGATACAAGGAGATGTTCTACCTATGATAAGGAGTTCTATACCATTTATAGAGTCTTATCTCATTGGAGTCAATATCTTTTGCTAAGTCATTTGTCCTATATTCTGATCATGAGACATTGAAATTCATTAATCTCTAGAACAAGTTAAACAAGAGGCATACAGCTTAAGTAGAGTTCTTGTAATCTTAGAACTTTACTATCAAGCATAAAACTGGTGTTCAAAACATAATTACTATCTACAAGAATGATATGGATTGTAGCTCAATATGATAGAATTGTAAATCAAGTTCTTTCTAATAATTTTCTTTCTTTGATGGGATTTCTTTTTCAAGCTAATGCCTTATGTATTTCATCTTATTCTTTGAGATAAGAAATTATGGTTGCAACATATAATGGTGTTTTGGGAGGATATTTTAATAGAGATAAGACTTTAGCTCTTATTCGATCAAATTTCTATTAGCCTAATATGTTTAAAGATGTGGAGAGGCTTGTAAAGCAATGTAGAGTGTGTCATTTGACATAAATAAGAAGCTAACATTTTGGTTTGTACACTCTATTGCTAGTGCCTAATACTCCATGGGAGAACGTGAGTCTTGATTTTGTTTTGGGACTACTAAGAACTCAAATAAACATGGATTCTATCATGGTTGTTGTTGATAGATTTCAAAAAAAATTCTCATTTTGTTCTCTGCAACAAATCAAATGATATATCTCATACTATTGATTTGTGCTTTAAGGAAACTATAAGATTGCATGACATTCCAAGAACTATAGTGTCTGATCAAGATTCAAAATTTCTTAACCATATTTGGAAAACTCTATAGAGGAAACTAGGTACATTTATGAATTTTGGTATCTCTCATCATTTATAAACCGATGGGCAAACAAAGCAATAAATAGAAACTTGAGAAGCTTGCTTAGAAGCTATGTTGCAAGAACCTCAAGCAATGAGATTTCATTTTTTTCATAAATTGAGTTTGTTTACAGCTGTTCCATGCATCATAGTATTGATAAGAGTCCTTTTGATGTTGTTTATAATGCTAATCCTACTTTCCTTATTCAATAACTAAACAACTTAGTAGAGATATTGATGAGAGAGTTAAATAGATAAAGAAGTTGTATAAGAGTATTAAAACAATCATTGGGAAGCAAAATCAAAGGTACATGCAAGCTACCAACAAACATAATAAGCATGTGGAGTTTAATGAGGGTGATTTGGTCTAAATTTATCTAAGAAAAGAGAGGTTTCCACCGGGCAAACTTAGGAAATTAAAACCAAAGGCTGATGGTCCATTCAAGGTGCTAAAAAAATTAGTAAAAAGACTTATGAGATCAAGCTATTTGGAGATTATGAAGTGTCTCCAACATTCAATATGGCTAATTTAAGTCCTTATCATATTAATGAAATAATTAAGAATTTGAGAATAAGTCTTTTTCAACTAGAAGAGATTGACACGAGAGTACCTAATTTACTATAATCAACTTAGGTAAATCTTGATGATCCTATAGCATTCTCTACAATCAACAATGCTTGTCCCATAGCCTTTAATCCAAACCTCTCAAATGTGATATTCCATAAGCTAAATGAGTTGCAAGCTAATTTTCAAACTTATGGATAACTCAACTTGATTGAATAGCCCAAATTGATTGCTAAAAAGTTAAGGGGCATGTCTTTATAAGTTGAAAAAGCTCAGACTCTTAACTTTCTATCTAGTAGGCAAATTTAAAGGGAGAGTTACTTTAACTTTTTTCATAACCAAGAAATACATTAAAAGGCTTAGTTATCAACTGCAAAGTAATAAATTTTATAGTTTTTATGTATGGAGGGTTATTTTATGTACTAGTATTTATTTTAATGTTTTAGAGTTAGGAACAATTCAAAATGTATTTAGCAAAAACTTTTTAAATTCTCTCTTTTAACTATATATATCTCTTTGGTTTACCATAGAGTGGTGGGTTTAATCTATATGTCTCTTGGATATTTCTTTGGGTGGTGTCTTTTTGTTTTAAAAGTTTTGTATCCTTGTTTAATTATCCTTAGAGTGGTGAGTTTCTATATCTCTTTGTGATTTTAAACTTAATAAATTTATTTATCTCCTTTCCAAAAGTATTTCCTGCAAAGACAACTATTACCTTTTGAAATTTTATTTCTCTTTATCTCGGTATAAAAAATATTAAAATTAAAAAATTTGTGATAATATGCTGTGGTCAAGTATAACTTAGTTCAAAATGAGTGTAACCTAGTCAATTTTTATAAAATGTATTCAAACTACTATAACAAAATTAGGGCATGCCCTAAGATGATTATTATCAACTTTTCTATATTTCAAGGATTTTAGGGTGGTAATACATTATAACTAGAGAATTTTTAATAAGATGTTGTGAACAAGTATAATTTAGTTCAAAAATGAGTGCAACTAGATAAACGTTTATGAAACTGATTCAAACTTTCACAGAACTAGTAGGATATGATTTTAAGATTATTATTTGTTTATTTTTATAATTTTAGAGTAATAAAATATCAAAATTGAAAAATTTTAGAAATGTACAATCGAGTGTAACCTAATTCAAAAGTATAACCTAGTCAACCTCTATGAAATATAACCAAACTTTTACAAAACTACTAAGACATGAATGTAAGATGATTGATATCATTTTTTTTTTAGAATTTTAGGATGATAAAATATCAAAATTGAGAAATTTATAAAAACATGTTATAATTGAGCATAATTGTTCGTAAATGAGTGTAACTTGGTGAACTTCCATGAAACCTATCCAAAATTTTATAAAAATAATAAGACATATTAGCAAGATTATAGTAAGTATTTTATTTTTTAAATAATTTTATAATAATTAATTATTAAAATTAGAGATTTTTTGGATAGGTATTATGATCAAGAATAATTTAGTTAAAAAACGAGTGTGACTTGACACTACTTTTTCTATTTTTAGCATTTTATGATAATTAATAGAATTTGACACATTGTGGTGAGATTGTAAAATCCTATCGGAAGGATACCTCAACTAAAACATGATTGCAACTCAAGTAAAATCCACTTTCACAACTTAGCTAAAACATAATTATAGCAAAGATTATAAGATCAATTGTGCAACAGTAACTTCATATTCAAAATTTATAATAGTTTATAACACTTCATAATGTTGTGACACATTTGTCAAAAACTTGTATACGCATATTATACACAAAAAAATCATCTCCTATAGCCAATGCAGGTAACAAAATATTATTCCATGACTTATACAATAAGTGATAATTTGCATGAGTATCGATTATGATATAATTGTTGACATCTCAAACACAGTGATCCTGCCATTATATCTCGATAAACTTCAAAAGTTTTCAGATGTTATCCTTTGCAAGAATTTTCATATGAAAAACGAGCTTGTAAGACTAAGACTTTAACTTCTAATTATTACGGGAACAATGCACCAATTTCATAAAAAATCCTAAATAAACACTTTAAATTACCCAATGATTCAATAATGTAGTTTGGTGACATAATGGCAACACTCACAAATGCTTCAATGATGCAGTGAAGGAGCAGGAGAAGATAGGAGGAAAGGCGGAGAGAGAGAAGGTAGCAGAGGGGGAGGTGAAGAAGAAGGAGAAAATATAAAGATGTGGAGGATGAGAAGGCAGAGATATAGGAGGAAAAATAGGATAAGACAGATGAGGAGATGAAAGGAAGAGGAGGAAGAGGCAATAGAAGGGAGGAGGTAAAAGAATAAGGAGAAGATAAAGGTGGAGAATAATGATGAGCAGAAATGAGATGAGGTTGTTAGGATCTATAGGATCTAGAGCGGCATTAAGAGGAGGGAGGGCGGTGAGAGGGGGGGATAGTGGGGAGGAGTAAATTAGTGTAGCGGTTAAGAACAATAAATTTTGGCTAATTTAAAACGATTTTGAAAACTTTGTACGTTAAAACTTCGTTTCGACTAAAACCCGATTTCAATTGAAGCATATCGGAAAGTGCTTAAATTATGGAGCGTATAGAGAAGATGAAGGATAGTAATAAGGAAGTCGAACAATGAAGAGAAGATAGTTTGTAGGAATATAAAGACAATAAGTAAACGTAAACCGTTTTTATAGTGGTTTAGTCATGTGACCTACGTCTACTCCCGATTCCTCCTCTTGAGACTACCAGCTTTTCACTAGTTGTTTTCCTTCCAACGAGCGAAGACCAACTCCCTTTTATAGGGCTCTCCTTTTGACAGACTTAGGAGGTAATCCTTATAATACCTCTTACCCCTCTCTTGAACTTAGCCAATACTTAGAGTTTGAGGGGAGGATTTCTCTCAAGTTTACAACAGAATTTTTCCTCCTATTTGTTCTCAGTTGTGTACACCTCAACTATGAATGAGAGGGGTATTTATAAGCCTCAAGGTTTGGAGCCCAAATTTGAATCACCCCGGATTTCAAGGGTATTGGCGGTATTATCACCAATGCTGGGCGGTACCATCGCCAAGGCTTTCTGCCCCTGTCAGTGTACTGGGTAGTACCACCACTTGGGTACACTAACCTTGTCAGTGTACCGGGAAGTATCACTGCCCAGACAACTTGGGAGATCGAGCCCTAGGCAATGCCACCGCTAGACAGGGTTCAGTAACCCTGTTTGGGCCTTGAGTTTGGCCCAAACTTATCTGAGTATGGGCCTAATTGCCCCCTAACTGGGTTAGCCCAATTACAACCCAATTAGTTCTTAATCCTACTTCAATCTAGATAATTATTACAATGCTTAATCAAAATATCACCCAGCATGTCATTGGACATTGACGCTTCGTCCGTTTCTTCGGCGTATCATCCTCTCTTATGGCTTCTTGCCCAATCAGTAGTTGATGCCTGCAACCTTGATCTTCTTAGTGCAACTCTACTCTTCTTGGCCTGATACTCAATTTCTTTATTCGAAGCCTTCTGCCGATTATCAACTAAACCTCCGGCTTGATGTCCAATCTCCTAACGTGTTCTCCTCTAGCACAACGTCAATTCTTCTTACATCAATTGTCTAATCCTAATCGAGAGTAGACATACATGACTTAAAACATAATTAGATAAATAAAATATGATCAATTAGTTTCATCATCAAAATCCGAGATTCAATAATCTATCCCTTTTTTTTTATGATAACTAATTAATGATAGAGTTAACCTTAACTCTCGGAGTTTAAACAAACTTCTCCTATCAATATGCCATATTGATAGGACCCTTGGATTATGCCAAATCCAAGCAACATGTTATGAAAAATATCAAACCATCATGCAAATATATAAAATATTCAATACTTTATTCACTGCATGAAATCATCAATCTACTTCTCCCCCTTTGTCATCAACAAAAAAGAGAAGTTGCATCTTAGCTAGTTTTAAGAATGTCCAAATTTTATAACACACTAGCAAGATTCAATCATAGCAAGTTTTAAGTTCATGCAAGTTTTACAACATCAAGCTATATTTTCATCACAATACACAATTATAGCAAGTTTTTTAATGATAATTTTTACATGCTTCTTTTGTAAGTTTACACTTTGATTCTCTTGAGATTGCAAGGTAGCAATTTTTGTGATGTTCAAGATAGCAAGTTCTGTTTTGCAACTTGAGAGATAGCAACTTTTGCTTCTCTTTACGATATTTATACTAGCAATTTTTGTATGAAACTAGCAATTTTGTAAAGTTTACATCACTTTAAACATGCAAGCTTACAAGTTAGAAAAAAATTTTCAACTTTGCAATTTCGTTCTTCTCTTTTGAGAAGTACAAGCTTGCAAGTTTTGCTTTCTTAGCATGCTAGCTATTTGCTTTCATTTACAATGCACAAGCTAGCAAACTTCTCCCCCTTTGTCAATGTCAAAAAGAAATGAAGGATCCAATGATATAGACTTTCACATCAATTATAAATTTATGTCAATAAAAGTTTACAATAATCTTTCAATCTTCACATGATGCATACAAGCCATAGATGCAAAGAATTCATAAGAGATATCAATATGAAACATCAACAAGGACCAAAAGATATCATTCGTGGTACATAAATATTCCTATCAAGATCATGATTCAATGATTCATCATAAAGCAAATTAATTTTCAATCATCACATAGGGCATTCAACCAAGAATCATGATAAAAAAAATATCAATATTAAAGATCAAGTCATGATTACAAATGCTAACATATTTTCTTTCCCCTTTTTGTCATTGTCGAAAAGAAAGGGAGGATAGAATTCAATGATACAATTATATCATGTCATGAATTCTAAGACATTTCAGTTATCAAGATCACATAAGAAAGATATTTCAAAAGATATATCGCAATCACAAATATTGATAAGTGATTCATTTGAATGTAACATTTCATTAGTAAAAGAATCATATGAGAACATGATTCATGCATAAGAAACATTAAGTCATCAAGATCAAAAGAAAATTTCAAGTATCAAATAAGGGGATAAAAAATCATCGATTCATGTATTCAAACCATCATTACTCTATGAATCATGATTTCAAAAAAAATTGTGATTCCGAAAGTTTAAAAATAAAAGTCATGAATCATTTTGAAAAATCTCATTCTAGTTCAATTCATCAACTCAAAACTTTTCATCAAAATCACATTCAAGAAATTTATGAGATTCACAAATCATATGTTGGAAAATTAAAAAGATAGATATAAAGTGATTTTAAAAGATGCTTTCCTCATTTTGTGATTTTAATTCATGTAATGATTTCATATAAACATGCCTTTGTCTTTTTATGTCAAACAAGCATCAATGTCCAAGACCAAAAGACAAATTTTATAAAACAACTCAACAATTCTATAAAGCATCTTCAAATCTATAGAATGTTTAAATCATCATCAAATGTTTAATTTCAATCATCTTTTTATTGTAGTTAGTTGTAACAAGATGTTTTCCTTTTTAACTGTTGAATCTCGGATTTTGATGATGAAACTAATTGAGTGTGATTTGTGGTCTAACTGCGTTTTGTTACGCAACAATCGATGTTTTCTTTTGATCAAGATTGGATCTAGCTTAGGTTCGTACTATCGGGAGGAGGCTTCGTCGTCGGGCATCGGGCCAAGAAGTCAGTTGCGCCATGGATATCGAGGTTACGAGGTCAACCGTCGATTGGGCAACAAGCCGCTAGAGAGGCGGCGATGTGTCAAGGATCGGACGAAGCGTCGACCAAATGATGTGTCGAGCAACCGAATGTCAATTCGCATTGTAATAATTCTAGATCAAGTAGAGTGTTTGGTGTTTGTTTGTGCAAGTAACTCGAAAGGGATGAAGGCGTAAAGTGAAACCAAGGGCGAAGTCAAGTGCGATGGACCATTGGGAGTTCGAGAGTTTGATGTTCATTCATCTTATAACCAGCATGAGAGCTTTTGCGCTTTGCCTTTGAAGTTCACGGAGAAAAGATATTGCCATTCGGGGAACTCGCCAAAATCATTAGAGCTTGTCGGGAGTCCACAGGATGGTTTCAGAGGATCGTCGGAAGACCGCCGTAGTTCGCCATCGAGGAAGAAGATTTGACTTGTGGACTTTGTAATAGCTTAGGAATGTCTTTAATTTCATAGTTAGCACATTAATTTGGGTTAGGATTAGGGGTTAATCCTCTAACCCAAGTATGGGCCCATTGGGCCTTATTCGGAACCGGTTTGGGCCAAGTTTTGGCCCCAAACCAAATGTAAATTTGTGCTTCCCAATTTATCATGATGCATGCATGTTGAATACGTGCTGCTACGTGCATGCTATTGTAGCTCGGCTATTGTAGTGCGTCCGACTACTGTAGCGCGCCCGGCTACTATAGCGAGCCCGATTCTTATGTGCGGTGGTGGCACCGCCGCACTCGGGTGGTAGCACCGCCTGCATCTTATGTGCAGCGTAGCACCGCTTTTGGTGATGCGATGGCACTCACAGATCGACAAAGGGTGTGAATTAGCAAAACTCAAATTTTGGCTCCAAGTTTTGGCTCCAAATTTGAGTCCTCTTGAGCTCTATAAATTTCCCTCTTTTGCAGGTTCAAAGTGCAGTAAGAAGAGTGAAAATCTTGAGGGAAAACTCTACTCAAATAGTATCAAAAACTTTCCTCTTACTCTTAAGTGTTTTCTTGTTCAAGAGAGGGGTGAGAACTTTGTAAGGGTTATCTTCTAAGCCTGTCAAAAGAAGAGGCATTGCAAAGGAGTTCTTCCTCGCCCATTGGAAGGAGGAAAGCTAGTGGAAAGCCGGTGTCCTCAAGCGAAGAGGAATTGGAAGTGGATGTAGGTCGGATGACCGAACCACTATAAAAATCTGGTTTGCATTTACGTTCTTGCTATTTACTTTGCTGCAAACCATTTTTACTTACTGCCTTATTTACTCAACTTCCTTATCATCTTATTACGTATGCTTTAAAGTTAAAATGCAATCTTTCCTGGTTCAAACGAAACGTTGCATTCATTCGTACGAAGTTTCCAAAGCTTATTTTAAATCGCTGAAAATCTATCGTTTTATCCGCTGCACTAATTCACTCCCCCCCCCCTCTTAGTGCCGCTCGATCCCTAACATTAACAAGATTCTAGCTTAGTGTAGGAAATCAATAGTCATGCATCATTATATAGAACCAAAAACATCAGCAAAATCTCTTTTCTTAATTTACGAGAATCATAAAGTATCATAAATAAATTTTTTAATCTCGATAAGATAGAAAATATTATTTCTTTTTATGTGTTTCATCTTATAAGCATGCTTTTGCCTTTGATAGAAATATGTATTAACATTTTAGAGCGAAAGGGAAACTTCATCATAAAAATCATCAAGACAAAAATATAATATATTATTTCAAAACATAAGATTCAATTTATCATGATAATGTTGAATCTCAAATTTTGATGATGAAACTAATTGATAGTGTTTTATTGTCTAACTGCATTTTGAGTGATGCAGGTCTACTATCGATCACACAGAATGAATTAGCGTTGCGCCAGAGGAAATCATATCAGGAGATTGGATGCCGAGCTAGAGGGCCGATCAACAATCGACAAAAGGCTTTGAACATCGGACGTCGGGTCAAGAAGAGTGGTGTTGTGCTAAGGAGATCAGGGTTACGGAGGTCAATCGTCGATTGAGCAATAGGTTGCAAGAGAGGACGGTGCGTTAAAGAACTGGATGAAATGCCGACCAATGACGTGTCGGGCAACAAGAGATTGATTCATATAACTAACTAGATCGAAGTAAAGTTAAGATTAATTAATGTGCAGGATTAACTATGATAACGATGAAGATATAAAGTAAAACAAAGTGCCGGAGTCAAGTGTGATGAAATCGTTGGGAGTTCGAGAGTTCGACGGAAGTCCAAAGATTCATCGTGAGTGCTGCCAGACTGGCCGAGAATGAGTAGGGAGCTTGCCAAAGGGTTTTTGAAAGTTCGCCGAAAGGTTCATCGAAAGTTCACGGAGCTCACCGAGAAAGATCGGAGCTTGTCGAAGAAGCTCGTCGGAACTCGCCAAGATCATCGTGAAGTCTTGGAGCTTGCCGGGAGTCTACATAATGGTATCTGAGGGTTCATCAGAAGACTATTGGAAGTTCACCGGAAGCTCGCCGGAAGAAGTTTTAACTTTTCAGACTTTGTATTAACTTAGGAAATATTTTTAATTTCATAGTTAGCACGTAATTAGGGTTAGGATTAAGTATTTATTCTATAACCTTGGTAGGGGCCAATTGGGTCGGTATTAGATTGGTTTGGATCGAGTTTAAGGCCTAACCAGGAGTGTTGGACTTGTCTGGCGATGGCACCACTAGACTAGGCGATGGCACTGCCCAGGTCTAGCTCCCCAAGTTGTACTGAGCGGTGGTACTGCCTAATGACAGAGTACCTATATGGTGGTACCGCCCAGACTAGATGGTAGTACCACCCAGTACATTGATCATGTCAGTATGTCAAGCGGTGGTACTATCAGTGTCAGGGTCAAACTAGCATGGTACCGCCAATACCTAGTAAACTCGGGATGGGAAGGTTTTTGGCTCCAAGTTTGAATCAGATTAGAGCTTATAAAAACCCCTCTCATCCCTAGGTTGAATAAACAAGCACATACATTTAAAAGTATAGAAACTCTATTTAAATCTCTAGAAATCTCCTCCTCTAGTCCTTATTTGTTTTTAAGTTAAAAGAGATGAGAGAGTGCTTATAAGGGTTATCTCCTTTGCCCGTTAAAAAGAGAGGTGTTGTAAGAGAGTTCGTCTTCGCCCGTTGAAAGGAAGACAACTAGTGGAAAAGTCGGTGGCCTCAAGAGAAGAGGAATCAAGAGTAAACGTAGGTCGGATGACTGAACCACTATAAAAATCGATTTGTGTTTACTTATTGTCATTTACATTGTTGCAAACCATTTCATTTTACTACAATCATCCAGCTTCTTCTTTATCCTCTTACAATCACTCTCAAGCTCAAGTATTTCCGATACGCTTTTCAACGAAGTATCTTTTTATCATACGAAGGTTCCGAAAGCCTTTTTTTAAATCATTAAAATTTATCATTCATAATCGCTGCACTAATTCACCCCCCCCCCCTCTCCTTAGTGTCGCTCTAAATCCCAATAATTAGTATTAGAGCCTTGTTATTTCTCTTTCGAATTTGCACCCGCGAGAAATAGCTCTTCACGGCTTTCAAGAGGGTTTTTTGATTGTTCATCCCCCGTTCTTTAACAGATCAGACTACATATATTGGAAAACTCGAATGAGAGTTTTCTTGATTTCTCTATATTTAAACTTATGGAATGTTATTGAAAACGGCTTTCAACTTCCCTTTAAACTGACGAACGAATGGTCGGATTTGGAGAGAAAATCTTTTTTATTAAATGCAAAGGCTATAAATGCCTTATTTTATGCTCTAGATAAAATTGAGTTTAATCGGATTCCTATGTATGAAACAGCTTTCAATATTTGGTACACATTTAAAGTTACACATGAAGAAATGAGTAGAGTTAAAGACTCGAAAGTTAATATTTTGATGCATGATTTTGAGCTTTTTCAAATGGAACCAAGCGAGACTATCAATGACATGTTCTCCCATTTCTCAGATGTCATCAATAGTCTAAGAGTACTTGATAAATGTTTTTTGAATTTTGAACTCACCAACAAGATCTTAATATCCCTTCCAAAAAGATGGGATCCTAAAGTAACTACAATACAAGAGACTAAAAATTTAAATGACTTACCTCTTGAAGAACTCATTGGGTCTTTAATAACCTATGAAAGGACTTTTAAACTTGATGAACATAAGAACTACCTTCCAAAGAATATGAAAGATTTGACACCTCGAACAAGAGAATGCCACTTGAGTGATGACTCAAGTGATGAGGACAATGTTGAGAACTTTAAACTTTTAATAAAATTTAATAAGTTTATTAAACAAAAATCTAAAATAAAAAATGAACTTGAATAGAGGAAGAGGTCCAAGAAGAAGAAGGCACCCAAGGATAAATCAAGAACTTCCAAAGGCGAAATGGCATATTACGCTTTGACGAGCTTCGACTACAAGGTAAGCAACTTAACCAAAACTCCCTTGAACTATTTTAAAATTATATGATGTCTTTTCATGAGTGCTTAATTTAGATAGTAGGAAATAAATAAATTATTTTAAAAAATTTTATCATGCTTTTCTTTCTAGCATTTTTGAAAAGTAAAAATTAAAATGATACTTGCATGATTAGTGATAATGCATGTACACCTAAAAGGATTAATCAATGCATGTGTATCTTGATGTTTTATATTATTTTTCATCTCTAAACATGATGCTTGACGATTTTATATCATGCATGAATTTTTGAAGTGATGTTGATTTGAAACTCTATGTTTTGGATTAACGAGTTTTTGGTCTAATCGTTCTTATAACAAATTAAGATAACATAATACATGTACACCTAAAAAGAAAAATTCTATGTATGCTTTCCATATCGATTTTCAATTTTAGACATGATACATATCTATGTATGGATTTCTTTAAAGTCTTTTGATGATAGATGTTTGTATGGTGCTTATGACTTGAAAACTTCTATTTTGGATTAATGTGTTTTTGGGCTTAACGAAATTTGTTTTGAAGTCATATAATGATGGCTTTCTTACAAAAACTAGAATATACTTATATGAAACAAATAAAACACATAAAAAGGAAAGCGTCTAATCATAATAAATTCATGAATCTTGATGATTTTATATTGCTTTTGGTTTCAAACAAGATGCATGATTTTTTACACAAAAAATTAATGGCATGTTTTAAGATAATGCTGGCACACCAAATCTGATTAAAAGATAAAAACAAGCATATTGGTGATTTCACTTTTAACATGATGCATGGTTTTTACATGAAAATTTGAACATGCTTATATGAGATCAACCACATAAAATAAAACACATAAAAAATTAAAAATGTGTTGTCATGATGTTTTATTTTTGATGTGTTTGGTCTTGATGGTTTTATGATGAAACTTATGTCTCATTTTTAAATGTTGATACATGTTTTCATAAAAGACTTGAACATGTTCACATGAAATCAATTGCATGAAATGGAAATGCATTTTCAATCCTATTGAGATTAATGAATTCATTTTACCAATCTTGTGAATCTCATGAAAATAAACATGATGAATACTTTATAAATGAGTGTATCTTGTGTTTGGTCTTAATGATTTCCCTTGAAACTTACCTTTCGGATCTATACGATAATAGATAAATCTAGTAGAAAAAAACAAGAGCATACTTACATGTAAACCATCTCCATTGCTCTTAGTAAAATTTTCGAATGAAAGATTTTGATGCATTTGATCTTGATGACTTTAATGACAAAACTTACATTTTGAATTTATATGATAATTACTTTCATTGAACATAACTTATGAAATCATCATTGATAATGATGAAATAAAAATATCAAAAGTTTGTTATCATGCTTAATGTGTTTCAACTTAATGATTTTTAAGACAAAATTTGCCTTTCCATCTTGAATATTGACACTTGTTTTATTAAAGGTAAAGGCATGCTTATAAGAAGCAAATCTCATGAATAGAAATTTATAAAAACAAAATACAATCCTCTATCTTATCGATTTTTCAATAAATATATGCTTGTCATGTATGAATTTATTGAATGTGATTTTGAGGATGATTTCAGATTTGATAAATGCTTTATTCATATTTACGATGTGAGATACATTTTAAATATAAATCATGTTCAATGCTTCATTCATGTTCTATCTCCCTTAATTCATTTTATTCTCCTATAATTCCTTTTTATTTACTAAAGAGGAGAACCTTCCAAATGAATCATGAATTCGAATGAAATGATACAAATGAATCACTTATCGATATATCTTTTTGAAATATCTTTTTAATGTGATGTTGATAACTTGAGATGTCTTTTAGAATTTATGACATGAGATGATTGAATCTTTGACTTACTCTTTTTATCATGGCTTGAAAATGGATGTTTGAAACCATGCTTGATGAGTTGTTTTATGAGACTTTGCCTTTATGACTTGAACTTTCATGATTGTCTCAATTTGACATTAAAGACAAAGGCATGTTTATATGAAGTAAATCATAAAAAGAAAATGTATGATTCTTGAAAATTTTTCTATCTCTAGAGTTTTCAATTTTTGGATAATAGACAAATGATGAATCCATGTATGTTTTATAAATCTTGTGAATTTCTTGAATGTGATTTTGATGATGTATTTGGAGTTGATAAATTGAACTAGAATGAGATGATATAATGAATCATGACTTGATCTTTGATATTGATTTTTTTTCCATGATTCTTTTATGCTCCTTATCATGAATTGAAAATTGATGCTAAAGAATAATTATAATTCATGATCTTGATCTCTCATATTTACAACTTGAGTTCCTTATAAATCAAGATTGTTTACCATATTCCTTCCATTTATCAAAAGAAAGTTCTTCAAATGAAATGTAACTTGTCTTTTGATTTCTTGGAATTCAATACTTGAATTTTTATGAATTTGTGATCTTAATATCTTGATACTTGAATTTCTTTTTTTATGAAATATGATCTTGATATCGTGATTCTTGAATTTCTTTGTTATGAAATGTGATCTTGATATCTTGATACTTGAATTTCTTTGTTATGAAATGTCATCTTGATATCTTGATACTTGAATCTTTAAATGAGTTCTTGATGAGAATTCCATGCATAAATCATATTCTCATGTGATTCTTTTACAAATGAGATGATATAATGAATCATGATTTGATCTTTGATATTAATATATTTTTATCGTAATTCTTTTATATTGATTGTCATGAATTGAAGATTGATGCAAATTTAAATGATGTGAAAAGTTATTGTAAAAAGGAAGAAAACAATCCAAGTCTTGATATCTCGATATTTGATACTTGGAATTTCTTATAAAATGTGATCTTGATAAGAATTCCTATGCATGAATCAAGTTGCTCTTTATGCTATCTAATTTCAAATGAATCATGAGCCTTGATATCATATCTTTCATTATATAGAAATGATAAGATTTCTTGGCCATGTATGCATCATGTGATATTGATTGACATTATTTTCTAAATGATGTAAAAAGGAAGAAAACTATGTCCTTCTTTCTTTTTGACATTAACAAAAAGGGAAAAGAGTTTGCTAGCTTGCACATTACAAATGAAAGCAAACATAGCTAGCTAGAACTTGCAAAAAGATAAAACTTGCATTTTTCAAAATGAGAAGAAAGAATTTACAAAGTTGCATTATTTTTTTTTTTAACTCATGAGCTTGCATGTTTAAAATGTCATAAATTTTACAAAAATTTGCTAACTTATTACAAACAAAAAGTTGATAGCTTGCAAAGGCAAAACTTAGTTTCAAAAGAGAAAAATTGAAAGGAAGCTAGCTTGCGTATCGTAAAGTATGCTAGATTGCTAATCATTATTGCTTGCTTGCTTAGCATCAATTTTCCTCATATCATGATTTATTTATGACTCCCTTGCATTCATGTCTTGATGAAAATTCATGATGCAAATTTATTGTTTTGTCATGATCAAAGCAATGATGTAAAAGACTATTCATACTCCTCCACTTCTTTTTTACAACAACAAAGGGGGAGAAAGTTTTTACTAGTTTACAGACTTTAATGAAAAATTTTGCTAGCTCAAAGAACTTACTATTTTAATAGAAGCAAAAAAGAAAATTTGTAATCCTACACTTGCTATGCTTGTATGTTATATATCTTGATAGCTAGTATGATTGTAAAACTTGCATATCCTTAATCCTAGCTATAATGCAACTTCTCCTTTTTGTTCATGATAAAAAAGGAGAAGTAGATTGATGAACTCATGCAATGTAATATTGATTGAATATTTTATATATTTGCATGATATTTTTTGACATGATTTTGATACATATTGCTTGGATTTGGAATAATTCAAGGTTTCTATCAATATGACATATTGATAGGAGGAGTTTGGTTAAACTCCGAGAGTAAGATTAACTCCGTCATCAATTAGTTGTCATCATCAAAAAGGGGGAGATTGTTGAATCTCGGATTTTGATGATGAAACTAATTGATAGTGTTTTGTTGTCTAATTATGTTTTGAGTGACGCAGGTATACTATCGATCACACAGAATGAATCAGCATTACATCGGAGGAAATCACATCAAGAGATTGGACGTCGAGTCGGAGGTCTGGTCGACAATCGGTAGAAGACTTCGAGTCGGAGATTCGGTACATCGAAGAACTAGACGAAGTACCAACCAATGACGTACTGAGCAATAGGAGGTTGATTCATATAATTGACTAGATCGAAGTAAAGTTAAGGTTAATTAATGTACAGGATTAACTATGATAATGATGAAGATATAAAACGAAACAAAGTGCCAAAGTCAAGTGAGATAAAATTATTGGTAGTTTGAGAGTTCGACGGAAGTCCAAAGATTCATCATGAGTGCTGTTGGAACTGGCCGAGAATGAGTAGGGAGCTTGCCGAAGGTTTTTCGGAAGTTCGCTAAAAGGTTCGTCGAAAATTCACGGAGCTCATCGAGAAAGATCGGAGCTTGCCGAAAAAGCTCGTCAGAACTCGCCAAGATCGTCATGAAGTCCAAGAGCTTGCCGTGAGTCTATAGAATGGTGTCTGAAGGTTCATCGGAAGACCGTCGGAAGTTCGTCGGAAGCTCACCGGAAGAAGTCTTGACTTTTCGAATTTTGCATTAGCTTAGGAAATGTCTTTAATTTTATAGTTAGCATGTAACTAGGGTTAGGATTAAGTGACTTTCTTTTTACACATGTAGTTTTCGAATTCCTGAATTTGTTTTTGACACATTGATCTTCGCATAATGATGGAACCTTTCATGAAAATCCAAGAGTTTTTGTTTTTTGTTCTTCTACTATGCATGAGATGTCGCCCCCTTGGATTTCCCAATAGATACCTCCTCCGATGAGGTCATCGACTTCCACTATCAATCTTTCTTGAAGGGGAAAGATCAATCACCCCTTTACAGAACTTTATAAGTGGCTCACTCTCCTTTTATAAACTTTTGCACTTAGAGAATCATGGAGGTGAACACTCAACTTTTGAAGGCTATTTTACTATAGTTTCGGTTCAGTTTATATCACTTCTCTGTGCTTAGCTAGTTGAGAAGTTAGGAGTATTTATAGGCCTCAACTGGCTTCAAAAATGGAGCCAAAAAAGATCCCATCCTAGATTTTCGGGATACTAGCGGTACCACGGCTTGTCCCTGGCGGTACCACCGCTAGTTGACCCTAACACTAGGCGGTACTGCTACTAGACAGAGTCCTGGATGCTGACTTGGGGCGGTACCACCACCTAGCAATTATTAACTACCGGCGTGTCATGCACTTAGCTGATTTTACCTAAGTCGTGCGGTACCCTTGCATGTCCGTCCGTGAAGGTCAACCTCCCCGAAACCTCCTACGATCCCTTAGGACCTATAGAAGAGAAGATGGGATAGAGAAAGCGCTTTACACGGGATCCACAAGCAACCATGCCAGTAAACACTTTATAGCCAATGCAAATTTCAACCATGGACTTCATAAGCTCAAAACAGTTGCACAATAAAGGTATAAAATTGGTCCACTATAGATCAAAATCTGTTACAAGTGTCCACATGATACAGCTTTATGTACAAACCTACAACGATCACTAAACTCACTCAAATGGGTCTGTTAAGCCTTTGGCCAGCCCTTTATATACTTAGCAAACATGAGCAAACTGAAAAGACATAGACATGTATAAGCATTACATTGAACACCTATTTACAAGTTTTGTCCATGACATTCTCCCTCACTTATTCCTTCGACGTCCTCATCGAAGCCTTTGTTGATACTGTAACTCTTGACCTTTACTGAATCTTCAATCTTCTACTCCTGCTATAATGCACCCCTTTGGCTCCCAACTGCTCTCCATTTGTTGTTATTGAGTCATCGAATTTTGATCCACCATGCTACTTCAACTCGCCAATGACTTTGACTCTAGTGCAGGGTCGGCAGAGTTGTGCTGATCCTTATTAATTCTTGTAGATTCTTCAAGTGAAGAAAAAGACCATCCTTGATATGTGTCAGTCTACAAATGCCTCTTATTGCTTGAATTGGGTGGATGCTTATTGGAGCTTTAACGAGCATCGCCTCGCAAACTTTGAAGTTTTCAAGTCCTTCCTCCATAAAATTTGCCCAACGAATCTTCTTCCACTTAATTGTCTCATCCAAGTAGGTTCGCATCACTTCTACTTTTGATTGGCATTCAGTTGGAAAATGAAGCAAACAATCTACTCTCAGTAGCACTGATCACCATCGGTGAGGACTTAACAACTATTGCCTTTCATTATGTTCCTTCGAAGGGTCTTCAAATATATGTAGAGCTCCTCTATTGGATAACTAAGAGAACTGGGGTATTCGATTTTACCCATTCTCTAAGAGTTGAGAAGGCAAATGTTACTTGACTTCGCCCGCCTCCATGAGGTTGTACTTCATGTGTCGAGCTGGTTATTGGACTTTGCATACTCTTAACTCACACTTTCAAAGCACTTAAAGTGTTTGCAATCCTAGCGTTGAGTTAGCTACTATGATTCACCTTCTCAATGCCATTGAACTTCTGGAATGCAAGAAGTTTCTACTCTAAACTAGAGCAAGTTGTTGATACTTTTGGTCACCTTTGGGATTGTACCATCTTATCCATCATTTCTGTCACTTACTCCTCTGAGTAGCAAAGGTACAGCATCGCATACTACCTGCTTTGTTCCCTAGTCATGCACTCTTGCATTGACCCAAAGTCCACTTACGATTTATCTTGATGACAAGCCCCTTTAACACCAGTACGAAGTTTCCTAACCTCTGCCCTTCAGCCTTGTCTTGATACTTGGAGTTTTCCTTTGCATTCTCTCCTTGAGAGCAAGGGATCGATGTCTCCATAGAAGTCCTGCATCTGTGGTACCATAGCACATCCATACCCATGGCACTACTATCCGTTGCCTCGCATCTGTGTCCCTTCTTCACAATCGGTAGATCCATCTCTGTAGCATTATGACACTCCTTTGAGTCCACCTTCATTCTAACCTATGCTTTGTTTTTGGGTAGTTGAGTCTCTCTGGACTCATCATTGCTTCTTCACCCTTTTTCAACTATCTGTTTCAACACCTCTATGTCCTCTGAGCAGTTCCTCTTGGTCAATGAAAAAATAAACTACAACTCTCATGCATAACCTCTACTAGTTATAAGTGCCCTACAAGCCAATCACGTGAGTGATGGCACTTGTAATATACGCTGTATCAATCTCTTTGCTTATTATTATTAGTATTTTCTCATATTTTTTGGATGTATATTATGATGTCCTTGTATTTGTGCAATGGGAATCGGATTATGATGAGATCACGATAATGAGACTGATTCACCTTTAAACACAGACCCTAAATAATCTCAATCATAGGTTACTCGAGAGGGACATCAAAATAACCAGATAGACTAGTGTGTTGTATACCTGTCCATATGATGGAGGTAGCTGGTCTCATAGCTACTCATGTGGGGACACTGAGGGTACAGTGTAGGTGCTCATTGGAGAATGAGTTCACTGATTGATCTGCTTACGGAATGCTTGATAGCTATTGATACCTGATGTCAGACAGTGATTCCATAGTCCCAGTAGTATATCTGGTCCTTAGACTTGAGATATCAAGAATGTCCTATATGAGTACTCCACTCTTTGATACCAGACTTATAGGTTTAAAAGTTACACATCTAGCACAATCGGTTATTGGGAGTGGTAGCCAACCTTACGAGAGCTATTGAGTGTCAATAGAGGATCATCTACTCTCAGTATCATAAGAGGAATATCTCATATATTCTTACTCAGGAAAATCCCTGGCTAGGGTCATTCGGATTGAGAGAGAAAGAGTTCTCTGGGAGAATCCGATTAGAGCGAGACTCGATTGGAAACCGTATGGGCCCGACAGCACCATGCCCGATATATGGTCTTTGGGATATTAGATGAATGAGAGATTATAGGTACATGGTAACTGAGGGCAGATAGGTCCAAAGGATTAGATTCCCTTGTATTTTCTAGGGACTACGGCATAGTGGCCTAGTACGTCCGTAGTCGATGAGTCGAGTGAAATTATGGAGATAATAATTCAATAAGTCAGAAGGAGTTCTGATAGGTATGACTCACGGCCAGCTCGATATTGGGCCTAGAGGGTCACACACATATAGTAAGTGTTGCGACGAGTAGATATTCGGATATAAGATATCCGTCGGAGCCCCTATCTTATTGGATATCTAATAAGCCCATGTATTATTGGATCCTATGGATGAGATCCAATAAGAGCTAGATTATTGGGTAGAGACCCATTAATCTAAGAGGCTTGGATAATTGGATAGAGATCCAATACCTAATAAGGCTAGATCCATTAGGGTTGATAGGAGGCCTCTATAAATAGGAGGGAACCAAAGGCCCATAGGCTATGGTTTTTTAGTGGCCAACTCTTGTTCTCCTCTCTCCAGAGAGGAGCATCATCGCAGTCCCTACCGTGTGGATATCGCTAGAGAGGAGGATGCTTGACCTCCTTTACCCTCCCCCATGGATCTGTAGAAATTTAGGGATATACGATCTCCCTAGGTACTTTCTTTTTACATACGTAGTTTTCGGATTCATAAAATTATTTTTACGCACCGATCTTCGCACGATGATGAAACTTTTTCATAAAAATTTAGGATGTTTTGTTTTCTATTCTTCCGCTGTGCATGTGATGTTGCTCTTGGGTTTCCCAATAGCCTCCGTCATTATGTTGCAGGGCTTGCGCCGATTCTATTCTCCTTAGTGTCATTGGTTGCAAAGTTCGCTTACTCAGCCTTGCCCTCTGACTTACCGAGCTCTCTTAAGCGAATGTGAGCTCTAAAGCAGTCTAACTCTTCAGCCACTCTAATCATACCTCTGCATGATCCAGTCCCCCTATGGGACTCATTGGTACTTATATCTGAACTTCTTCCTTGGTAGTGCATAGCCCTCATATGTTGATACCCAAGGCTTTCATTTAATGCAACCTTCGATGCATGCACGAAAGACCCACCTCTACGATACCATGGCATTCCCTCCTTGGATCTATAGCCCTTCTTGTCGTCATGTTATTCACTAAAGTGGAGCTCCCAGTAGTGCTCCCGATCATATCTCTGTATGATCTCATCCTTCATAGGATGGTCTTGTGTGTATCGTATTGCCTCGAACTATTCTACCATGATCCATTGGACCATGTCACCTGCTAGTGACATCTCCTTGTATTCTAATCAATGTGGTATAAACTTGAACTACGATCTCTCCACGTGTGGCCTCTACCAACACATCGCAGGGCCTTTACCACCTTTGATTTTGTTCACTTCTTTGGCAATCGACCTTCGTCCACCCGCTCTCAGGTCACACCTGGATGAAGCATAGCTTTAGGATAGTTTGTCACCTAATAGCTCTCCTGAAGTCCCCTGACTTTGTTGAAATTGGTATACTATTGTCTAGATCCTGGGCCTCTGCCCCTACTAGCATAATTTCCGTTGTGCATCGCTTTCCTCATGGCAACTCGAATAGCAACACTATGGCATATTCTTTAAGAGTATCCGCTTTTGCATCCTCTTGCCCCGTGCTAAAACCTTTTGACACTAACTTTGCCTTTGCAAACTGTGTCACCTTATTTCCTTTGTCAAATGCTTCATCGAAATAAGATGCATGTGTCTCGAAGTTCCCTCCATCTTTGGCACTATACAAGATGAGTCTTCTCCATTAGAATAAAGAACCCATGAAACGACATGATCCTACTCCTACCTCTACAAGAGTCCATGTCCTTGACCTCTGTCTAAGGAAAGCTCCAAGCCTCCACTCCATGTTCCATCTTCTATGCCAACTCCCTTCATGCGGCTTGGGTGCTTCACCAAGTTATCCCCAAGTTGCTCTACTTCTCGATTTGTATTGAGTTAATGGTAGCCCTCGCGCCCACCATTCCACAGGTCAACCCTCCGTTGAGTTCGATCTCTCTATCGACTCCAAGTGTGTCTTCTCTTTATGTTGCCTTAGGTCACCCCCCCACTTGATCTCACTATGCGTCCACCAACACATTGCCTCTTGTGAGATCATGTGACAACTCCTCGCTGCATGCTCGGTCCATTGAGCTTTGTCTTGGGGTACTCCTTCTCAATATGTGTGGTCTGTTACACATGATTCTCCCTTTGGAGAACCGAGGCTTATCCCTCCTAGATATCTGTCTCGTTGGAGTAACTTCTCTCTTCGCATCCTTCCCTCTAAAAGTTTTGCAAACCACCATCCCCTTGGACTACTCCGCTTTACTGAACAAACTATGCATTGTTCTGCCTCCGCAAACGTACCTACTAGATCTTGACTCTTCGCTAATATAGCTCTCATTGCACCCCTCCGGGTCTAGCAACATGCTAAGCCTGCTACACACTTCAGCCTCTTATAGATATATCCTTCTTATACCGAAGAGAAAGTTTTAATGCTCCATGGTGTCGACCTTCGGCCTCCTTGGGATGGCCACGGATAATCTGTCATCTGTATGCAAGCCCTTGCATGAGTATCGAATTCCTTGAGTTTGCAACTCCCCTCACCTCTGTGAGCTTTGCATAACTCTTTCGATCGTTGAACAACCCACTCCACCTTACATGGTCTCATCCTGTACCAAGTGCCCCGCTTGCCTCGAGCACCATCAAGTTTTGGTTGCCAACGTCAAGCTACTACTCGAACTCAGCTATCCTAACCTTTGTGCACTATGCATTCTTCTTAGCTTGTTTGTCCTCATGGTGCCTCTTGCATAAAGAGTTAGCCATTCCTCTGAATGTCATTCTCAGATACCTGCTCCTCTTAATGACTCCTTCCCCTATAACTCCATGCCCATTTCCTCTAAACAGTCACGTATGCTAGCTGCCCTCACACAACCCCGCCATGTTCTCCACGTTTGCATGCTAAGTATTTCTATGTGTGCTTGTCCCGTTCTGATACCATTTGTCACATACTTAGCTGGTTTTGTTTAAGTCATGCAGCACCCTTGCATGTCCGTCCACGAAGGTCAACCTCCTCGAAACCTCCTATGATCCCTGAGGACCTACAAAAGAGAAGACGGGATAGAGAGTGCTTCACATGAGATCCACAAGCAACCGTGCCAGCAAACACTTTATAGCCAATGCAAATTCCAACCATGGACTTCACAAGCTCAGAATGGTTGTACAACAAAAGTATAAAATTGGTCTACTACAGATCGAAATCTGTTATAAGTGTCCACATGACACACCTTTATGTACAAGACTATAACAGTCACTAAACTCACTCAAATGGGGGCTGTTAAGCTTTTGACCAACCCTTTACATGCTTGGCAAACATGAATAAACTAAAAAGATAAGGACATGCAAAAGCATTACATTGAACACATATTTACAAGTTTTGTCCATGATAGGCGGTACCACCGCTTGACCTAGGCGGTACCACCACTTGACCTGGGTGGTACCACTACTCAGGCTTCTGGGAGACTGAACCCTAGGCGATTCCATTACCCTAGTCTGGTGATGCCACCACCAGACAGGGTTCAGCAACCTAGATGAGCTTTGAATCCGACCCAATCCAATCCAATTATGGGCCTAGTTGGCCCCTACTAGGGTTAATGGGATCACCTCTCAATCTTAACCCTAATTATGTGCTAATTATGAAATTTAAAATATTTTCTAAAGTAAAATAAAATTTGACAAGTTAAGGCTTCTTTTGGTGAGCTTCTGGTGAACTTCCGATGAACTCTCGAACAACTTCTAGTGGACTCTCTACAAGCTCCTGGACTTCACGATGATCTTGGCGAATTCCGATGAGTCTTCTTTGGCAAGCTCTGATCTTCTCAGTGAGCTCCACGAACCTCCAACAAACTCTCCGATGAACTTTTGACAAACCCTTTGGCAAGCTCTTGACTCATTCTCAACCAATTCCAGCAGCATTCCGGACAAATCTTCAAACTTGCGATGAACTCTCGAACTCCTAACGATTCTATCGTACTTGACTCCAGCACTTTATTTTGTTTTATACCTTCATCACTATCATAGTTAATCTTGTACACTTTTCCTAACATATGGATTAGATTAAATAATCTATCAATTGATTTCATTATCAAAATCCGAGATTTAACAAGCACTAGTAGAGTCAGAGACTTGAAAGTAAACATTTTAATGCACAATTTTGTGCTTTTTCAAATGGCACCAAGCGAGACTACTAGTAATATGTATACTCGTTTCATGGATATCGTCAATAGTCTAAAAGTACTTGGCAAAAGTTTTTCAAGTTTTGAACTTATAAACAAGATTTTAAGATCTCTTTCAAAAAGGTGGGATCCAAAAGTAACGGTATAAAAGAGTCTAAAGACTTAAACATTTATTCTCTCGAAGGGCTAATCAGATCTTTATTGACCTATGAAATGACTCTTGAACTTGATGAACATGAGAACCATCTTCCAAAAAATAAGAAGAATTGTGCACTTCGAACAAAAGAATACCACTTGAGTGATGACTCAAGTGATGAGAACAATGTTGAGGAACTTGAACTTCTAACATTAAAATTTAGAAAGTTCATTAAACAAGAATTAAAAAATACAAATGAACTTAAAAAGAACACCAACTCTTGCTATGAATACAAGAAGCCGAAGAGCTCTAAAGATGAGTACACAAAAGTGAAGAAGAAGAAAATGAGCAAAGAAGAATCAAGTGATGAAGCGGTGAACTATGTTTTGACGGCTCTCGACAATAAGATAAGTAACTCACCCAAGGTGCTTTTACCTTATTATGAGATTACTTGATATTTTTTATGAATTGCTTAACTTAGTTTGTAGGAAATAAAAAATTATTTTCAAAAATAATTATCATGCTTCTTTTTCTAGCGTTTTTGAAAAATTAAAAAGTTGATTATGAAAATTATATATTTTGTGATAAAGAAGTATGATGACGATATTAAAGTTTCATGCATATTATGACTTGAAATTTTAAATGATGCATGCAACATTATGAATGATAATTATATGATTTATGATAATGCTTGTACACCTAACATGATTAATCCTTATGTGTGTATCATGATGACTTTGAATTGTTTTTTGATTTTAAACACAATGCTTGACGATTTTATTTCATGCATGTGTATTTGAAGTAATGATGATTTGAAATCCTATGTTTTGGAATAATGTGTTTTTGGTATTAATGGTTTTGATGAAACTTGTTTTTTGGATTTATAAAATGATGCATGGTTTTAGCAAAAATTTGAGCTTAACTATTGATTTCTCACACTAAGCTAGAATCATATAAGAAGGAAAACATCTTTTTATAACTAATAATAATGAAAAAAAGAATATTAAAATTAAAATAATTTTGATGATGCTTTATGAAATCATGCTTGATTTTTTGATCTTGTATTTTGGATTAATGTGTCTTAATGATTTTTACGATGAAACTTGTGAATCGGTCTTAAACAAAATGAATCACAAAAAAAATTAACAAAGGCATGCTTATAAAGACATGTTTCTATTTGATTTGGCATATAAAGACAAAGGAATGCTTAGACGAAATGAATAAGAAAATGCATTTCCTATCTTATTGAGATTAAATAATTCATTTATGATATTTTATGAATCTCATAAATTATGAAAAAGATTTTGATGATGGTTTGAATGTACGAATTGATAATTTTTGTCCCTTGTTTGATACATGAAATTTCTTGATGATTCAATATTTCTTGAATGAGCTTTATTATGATCTTGATTTCTCGACATTTGATATTTGAGATTTTTCTTGAGAATCAAGATCTCCTATTTGATCTCTTGAGTTTCTTGTGCTATTTACAAAGAAGATACATATCAAAGTGAATCATGATCTTTATACTTAATGCTTATGATTCCTTAATATTCTTTATCTCCTAAGATATATTTTCATTATTTGCTAAAAAGGAGATTTATTGAAATGATTTATGAATTTTTGGTATTCATGACATGATTTGTTTATGGCATATATGCCTCATGATTGAACTATTTTGAGCCATTGTATCCTCCCCTTCTTTTTGACAATGATAAAAAGGGGAAAGGAAATATATTTATGACTTGACTTTGATGATTGAAACATTGCATGCTCAAATTGATTTTTCTCCTATGTTTCAATATTTCTTTCTATATATGACTCAATGATGTAAACTTTTGATAGATCACTTATCATGATTGATGTAAAAGAAAATTTATTTTTCTTGATATCTTTTATGATGAATCATCATTAAAAAGAATTTGTCAAATGAATCACGTTTTTCTTGATTTTACTTGAGCCTTGATATCATATCCTTCATGACATAGAAATGATATGATTTCTTTGCCTTGCATGCATCATGCGATGATCGAAAGATTGATGTAAATTTTTATTGATGTAAATTTATAATTGATGAGAAAAGTGTATATCATTATATTCCTCCCTTCTTTTTGACAATGACAAAGGGGGAGAAGGAATTGCTAGCTTGCACACTTCAATGAAAAAGATTTGCTAGCTTGATCATTACAAAGAAAAGAACTTGCCATCTTGAACATTTCAAAAATTGCTAACTTGCAAAGGTAAAATTAAGTTGCACTTCTCAAAAAAGAAGAAAAAAGTGCTATCTTGCCTATCGTGAGAAACGAAGTGCAAACTTGCACATCTCAAGAAGCAAGTGAAAAATTGCTATGCTTGAACTTAAAAACTTGCCTTGGTTGAATATTATAAATCTAGCTTAAATGTTATAAAATTTGCATATCTTTTAATCTTGCTAGATGCCACTTCTCCTTTTTGTTGATGACAAAGAGGGAGAAGTAGACTGATAACTTCATACGTTATATGATAATTGAATATTTTGAAATATTTGCATGAATTTTTGATAACATGTTACTTAGATTTTTTTAAATCTAAATGTTCTATCAATATGGCATATTGATAGGGGAAGTTTGTTTAAACTCCAAGAGTTAAGGTTAACTCCGTCATCAATTAGTTATCATCATAAAAAAGGGGGAGATTATTGAATCTCAGATTTTGATGATGAAACTAATTGATTGTGTTTTGATGATCTAACTACATTTTGAGTCATGTAGGTCTACTCTCAATCAGGATTAGATAATTGAAGCAGGAAGAATCGAAGTTACGTTAGAGGAAAATACGTCAGGAGGTTGGAGATCGAGCCGGAGGTCCAGTCGACAATCGACAGAAGGCTTCGGACAAAGAAATAAACATCAGGCCAAGAAGAGCGGAGTTGCGCCAAGGAGATCGGAGTTGCAGAAGTCAATTGCCGATTGGGTAACAAACTGCAAGAGAGGACGATGCACTGAAGAAATGGACGAAGCACCGATGGACCAATGACATTCCAGGAAACTAATTATGATTTACTTTATTATAATTATCTAGATCGAAGTAGGATTAGGAATAATTAGGTTGGAATTAGGCCAACCCTATTAGGGGCTAATTGGGCCCATATCCCAATAGGTTTGGGCCAGACTCAAGGCCCAAACAGTAATGTTGAATCTTGTCTGACGGTGGCACCGCCAGATTGGGTTCAGTTCCCCAAATGGTATGGGTGGTGGTACTGCCTAAACTAGGTGGTGGTACCACCTAGTGTTAATGTACCTAGGCGGTGGTGTCGTTGGTTGGGTGGTGGTACCACCTAGTACACTAACAGATCAATGTGCTCAAGCAATGGTACTGCCCAGTGGTAGAAGGCCTGGACAGTGGTACCGCCCAACACTAGCAATGGTACCGCCAATACCCGGAAAACCCGGGATGGGATGGATTTTGGCTCTAAGTTTGAATCTATTTAGAGCCTATAAATACCCCTCTCATCCCTGAGTAGAATATGTAAGCACAAACTTTAAAAGTAAGAAAATGCTATAAAAATCTCTTTAGAAATTCCTCCTCTAGCCTTCATTTGTTTTCAGCTTAACGAGAGGAGAGAGTGCTTGTAAGAGGTCAATCTGCTGAACTTGTAAAAGGAGAATTGAGCTGTAAGGGAGTTAGTCTTTGCCCGTTGGAAGGAAGACTAATAGTGAAAGCTGATAGCCTCAAGTAAAAAGGAATCGAGAGTGGACGTAAGTCGAATGATCGAACCACTATAAAAATCGGGTTTACGTTTATTTCTTGCAATTTACATTTCTGTAAACCATTTTTACTTTGCTTCTTTACTTCCTCATCACTGCCCTCATTCATTACGAATCACTTTCAAGTTTGAAACATTTTCGATACTGACTTAATCGCTGAAAGCTTTCATCGAAATTGGTTTTTATCGTAAGAAATTTTTTGAAATCGCTAAATTTGTCATAATCTTACCGTTGCACTAATTCATTCCCCCTCCCCCTCTCTTAGTGTCAAACTGATCCTAACAAATTGCCAATTGGGTAATAGGCCACAAGAGAGGAAGATGCGCCAAAGAATCAAACAAAGCATCAATGGACCAATGATATGCCGGACAACAATGATTCAAGCTTTGTAATAATTATCTAGATCGAAGTAGGTTTAAAGTATTATAGGATTAACTACGATAACAAATAAGGTATAAAGCATATATTGTGCCATATTCAAAGATTGAATGATTTATCAGGAGTCCGATAGTTCATCGAGAATTCGCCAAGAAGCTCGTCGGGAGTGTTGTCAGAGTTTGCAAGAAGTTTGTCAGAAGTTCACCAAAGCTCACCGAGAGGTTTGTCAGGAGCTCATCGAGAAGCTCGTTAGAGCTTGCTGAGAAGATCGTCGAAGAAGTTCAAGAGCTTGCCGGGAGTCCACTAGAAGATGGTCAAGAGTCCATTGAAAGTCCGTCGGAAGATTGCCGAAAGCTCGTCGGAAGAACTATTGACTAAAGAGGGTTAATTTGCTTAGTTAATATCTTAATTATTATAGTTAGGATGTAATTTGAGTTAGGATTCAGAGGTAATTTCACTAACTCAGTTAGGAGCCAATTAGGCTCGAATCTGGACTGGTTTGGGTCGGACTGATGCCCAAACAGTATCCTAGATTCTGTCTAGCGATGGCACCGCCAGAACTGGGCAAAGGAACCACCCAGAGCTCAGTCTCTCGGGAGGTCTGGGCGATAGTACCATTGGCAGTTATTAACTGCCAAGCAATGGTACTGCCCAGTTCCAATAGCTAAGACTTTGTCTGGTGGTAGTACCACCAGACTAGGTGGTACCGCCAATATCTCAAAATTTCGAGGTGTTTGAATTTTGGCTCCAAGTTTTGAAGCCACTTAGTGTTTATAAATACCCCAACTATTCTTGCTTGGGATAGAAAGAATTAAGTAGAAAAGAGAGCAAAAACTCTATAAATTTGAAGTTAAAACCCATATAAAAGTATAAAGTCTCTCTCCTACTTAAGCATAGAGAGTATTCTAATAGAGAGTGTGAGAGAAACCTTATAAAAAAGGGTTGTAAAAGGGTGATTGATCTTTGCTCATTGAAGGAAGATTAATAGTGGATACTGGTAGCTTCGACGAAGAAGGAATCGAGAGCGGACGTAGGTTAGATGACCGAACCATTATAAAAATTCGGTGTGTTCTGTGCTTTGTTGTTTACCTTCATTACTTTGTATTTAACTACAAACTACTCTACTTGCTATCTACTCTCTTACGAATGTTTTTGAAGTTAAACAATTTTCGATATGGCTTCCATTGAACCAAAAGTTTATGAATCGCTACCATTGTTATCAGTGCACTAATTCACCAAACCCCCCGCCCTCCCTTAGTGCTATATTGATCCTAATAATGGTTTCATCGTCGTGCAAAAATTGGTGTGAAAAAATAAATCCATGAATCCGAAAACTATGTATACAAGAAAGATAGTACCAAGGGAGATTATATATCTCTAAATTCTTATAGATCCATGGAGAAGGATAAAGGAGGTCAAGTGTCCTCCTCTCTAGTGGCGATCCACATAGTAGAAGCTGCGGAAATGCTCCTCTCTAGGGGAGAGGAGAATAAGAGGTGGCTACTAGAAAGCCTTAGCCAATTAACCTTTGGTTCCCTCCTATTTATAGAGGTCCCCTGTCAACCCTAATGGATCTTGCTCTATTGGGTATTGGATCTCTATCCAATTACCCAAGCCTCTTAGATTAATAGGTCTCTACCCAATAATCTTTTATTAGCTCTTATTGGATCTTATCCATAGGATCCAATAATTCAAGGGCTTATTGGATATCCAATAAGATAGAGACTCCGATGGATATCTTATATGTGTGTGACTCTCTAGGCCTAATATTGAGCTAACCATGAGTCATACCTGTCAGAATTCCTTCTGACTTAGTGAATTATTATCTCCATAATAATTCACTTTGACTCATTGATTGCAGATGCACTAGGCCACTCCGCCGCAGTCCCCAAACGATGCAGGGGAATCTAATCCTTTGGATCTATCTGTCTTCAATTACCATGTACCTATAGTCCCTCATTCATCTAATATCCCAGAGACTGTATATCGAGCATGGTGTTGTCAGACCCATACAATTTTCACTCGAGTCTCGCTCTGATTGGATTCTTCCGAAGAACTCTCTCTCAATCTGAATGACCCTGGCTAGGGATTTGCCTAAGTAAGAACACATGGGATATTCCTCTCATGATATCGAGAGTGGATGATCCTCTATTGACACTCAATAGTCCTCGTAAGATTGGCTGCCACACCCAATAATCGGTTATACTAGATTTGGAACTTCCAAACCTATAAGTCCAGTATTAAAGAGTGGAGTACTCATATAGGACATCCTTGGTGTCTCTATTAGGCTCTGAGTGGTACTAAGAGAGGAAGGGGTGTGAATTAGTGTAGTGAATAAAAATGGTACTTTTGAGATCAATTTCGGAAAGAGTTGTCCGTAGAGAATTTTTGATCTGACGAAAAGATTTCGGCAAAGTGATTCAAGTGAATGCTATCGAAAGTAGAGATGAGGAAATCGAGAGATCACAGCAAGTATAGAATAAAATGCAGAAAGTTAAAACTCACACATCAAGAGAAGTATGCAGCGATGTATAGTGGTTCAGTCAAATGACCTACGTCCACTTCCGAAATCTCATCCGATGAGGTTCTCAACTTCCACTATCAAATCATCTTAAAGGGGAAGGACCAAGCACCCCTCTTACAAACTTTTATAGGTGGTTCATACTCTTATAGAATTTTGACAAAGTAAAATGTGAGAGGTGAACACTCAAACTATCGAATGTGATTTTGCTATAGCCTAGACTCAGTTTTTATCACTTCTCAATGTACTTACCCAACTGAAAATAGAGGGTTATTTATAGACTCAATTTGCTTCAGAATTGGAGCCAAAAAGAGTCACATCTTGAATTTTTGGGTACTGGCAATACTATCGCCTGGTACTGGCAGTACCACCGCCTAGCACTAGCAGTACCACCACCAATTGACCCTACTCGATTAGTGTACTAGGCGGTACCACCACCCAGTCTAGCAGTACTATCGCCTGATAAGCGATGCCACTATTGATAGGTAATAACTATCAACGGTACCACCGCTAACTTGGGATGGTACCACCACCCAAACCACCTGGGAATTAATTCCCGGGACGGTGCCACCACCAGACCTGTTCCAACAATGCTGAATGTGCCCTGAATCCGATCCAATTCAGTCCAATTAAGGCCCAGTTGGCCCCTATTAGGGTTAATCAATATTATCACCTAATCTTAACCCTAATTACATGCTAATCATAAAATTAAAAACATATTCTAAGTAAAAAAACTAAACTGGCAACGTCGAGTTTTCTTCCGACGAACTTCTGGCGGACTTCCGACACACCCTCGGATTTGTTCCGATAGACTTCCAGTAGGCTCCCAGACTTTATGATGAGTTGACGAATCTTTAACAAGCTTCCGAATATTCTTGGTGAGCTCTATGAACCTCCGATGATATTTTTGGTGAACTTCTAAAACCTTCGGCAAGTCCTCGATTCATTCTCGATTGGTTCCAGCAGCACTTCTAACGAACCTTTGGACTTCTAGTGGACTCTCGAACTCCCAACATACTTGACTCCAGTAATTTGTTTCATATCTTCATTACTATCATAGTTAATCCTACACACTTATCTCAATAATATAGATTAGATCAAATAACCTATCAATTGACTTCATCATCAAAATTTTAGATTTAACAATCTCTCCCTTTTTGATGATGATAATCAATTGATGATAGAGTTAACTTTGACTCTCCCTATCTACATGTCATATTATGAGAAGGAAAACACTTGAATTCAATCTCCTGGAATTCAATCTCCTTGAATTCAAGCCGAAACCGATAAGTTACATCCGTTGAACTTATTATCATGCTCAACAAGCATAAACTTTCATTCATAAGTATGAAACTTTATATTTTCCTCAATTGAAAATGATGTCAAGTCATGACACCCATTTTCAAGTTCAATGTCGAATGATGATAGACATTTATCACTTCGACAAATGATACCAATTATAACTTGAAATACAACAAGGATCAAATGATATCAATATAAAATGCACAAATGCAAGGCATGATATTATTTTACGATACATCATTAAAAGAAATGATAACTTATCATATCAATGAAAGAAACCAACTTTAAACATGATATGATAACAATCTTTCAAAATTTATATGTTAAGCATGTATGAACCATTTGCGATACATGTGATACATTGCAATATGCTATAAATTTTATTACGATGCTTTTAAGGATAGCAACCAATCTTTGATACCAAGCATGGCAAAAGCAATTATATTGCAATACATATAAGACATTTATCATTTCATCAAGTCATTGTGATATGATACGATATATTACGATATGAAACAATACATCAATTCATTTTGCCATATTCTTCTCAATACGATACATACAAGGCATTTATCAAGTCATCAATTTATTTGCCACATTCTTCTCCCCCTTTGTCATCAATAAAAAGAAAGTGAATCTTGATTACGAAAAAATATGGCAAAAAGGGATGGATAAACCCAAAAAGTGATTTGATCATTCTTATTAAAATTCATGTCTATGAAATCATAGGCTAGATCATTGAGGCAAAAATGCATAAGAATTTCTTAAGTGCTCATGGAAGATTCATTCATGAAAAAAAAGGTAGAAAGTTCAAGACACAATTTTGATTGAAAATTCAAGCATAAGATTGTAAAGTTGAAGGGTAGATCATTGAAGCCAAGTCATTCATTAAAATATCATCAAGAGCTCATGTCATTTATTCAAGGAAAAATTCGTGAGAGAGAGAGATCATTTTAGTTCAAAATTCATGAAAATAGTTTAACTTGGTATTACAAATTCATGAAGTGGAGCACATCAATATCAAAAGTTTCATAGAGAAAGATTTAACTTGGCATTCTTATAAGAATTCATGAGTTGGAAGATAAAGAATCAAGTCATAAAAGCTCAAGACGTAAAGATTAACATAAGAGTTAAGAATAAAGTCCAAAGAGAGTATTCAAATAATAAATACTTAAGAGCTTCTTCTTTATGCAAAGTTCATGAGATTAATATATATATATATATATATATATATATATATATATATATATATAGTTGCATATGTCAATCTTCAAATGATATGAAAATGTTGAGAGTCATGAAATCAATTTAGTCATCCAATAGAGGTAGAGGAAGTATAAAACCAATTTTACCATGTCATTAAAAAGGGCATGATATTATTCATCAATCGAAGGAGGAGTATCAAAATATTACAATCGTAGAAAGATAAAAATGAGAGCTCCATTCAAAATATGATATCGAGAGGATGTCATCCGAAAGTGAAGAGATAATGTCAAGATGATCCAATGAAAATCGAAGTTAAAAAATCTCGGAAAGGAAACATACAACATCTTCATGCATTATGATAATTTAGCATGCCTAATTCTCTTCTAATGAAGTAAAATTATTCTTCATTTAAAGGTTTTATGAAAATGTTCGCTAATTGGTGTTTTGTATCAATAAATTCTAGGGTGACATCATTATTATTGATAAGATCTCATATAAAGTGATGCATAATGTCCATGTGCTTAGTTCTAGAGTGTTGAATGAGATTTTTGGTTAAACAAATAGCACTTATGTTATCACATTTTATGGGAATATTCTTTAAATGAATTTCATAGTCTTCTAAAGTATTTTTCATTCAAACAACTTATGTACAACATGTACTCACGGCTATGTATTCGGCTTCGACCGTAGATAGTGCAACTGAGTTTTGTTTCTTGGAAGTCCAAGAAACAAGTGCGTGTCCTAAAAATTGGCATATTCTAGATGTGCTTTTTCTATTTATTCTACATCCACCAAAATCCGCTTCTGCATAGGCTTTTAAATCGAAGTCACCGAATTTTGGATACCATAATCCTAGGTTAGGAGTTCCTTTAAGATATCTAAGGATTCTTTTAATGGTTTTAAGATGAGATAACTTAGGATTAGCTTGAAATCTTGCATAAAGTCCTACACTAAACATGATATACGATCTAGTTACAGTGAGATAGAGTAAACTACCTATCATTCCCCTATATGTTTTTTGATCAAAAATTTTTTCACTTTATTAACATCTATCTCAGATATCTAATTTGATTATTAAGTATTTGATTGAGATGAAATGATGCCTTCCGATCTCATACTAATCATGAGGTAATAATTTTTATTAAGCACATTTACTTAAACGAATGATTGATCACATTAAGTATTGTAATCAAGAAGCTTTGGAAGCTTTCTCATCAAGCGATTCGAAAGAATGATAACATAAATACAAGAAAAACTTGGATGATATAAAAGTAGTGATTTCCGAAGGTTATGAATACCAACATTGATCAATTTGTGAGATGATGGAGGACATATAATTGAACCAAAAGATGTCATCTCTAAATATCAGGATTATGAATCTGATAAAACCCCAGAGGAATTCTTTGTAGATTGATCTTTTAGGGGGATCAACCCTTGGAACGTTATAGGGGTTCCACCCTCCAAGTAGTCGGCTTGGTGGCAGCAATTATAGATTGATCTTTCTTATTCAAAGGAGGTGGAGGCTACATGCTTATATAGGACTTCCCAAACCTTAGCCTTAGTTGCTGCTTCTTAAGTAAAATACTCATTTTGCCCTCAACCCTAATCAACCAGCCCAGTAAAGGGGGACGGTGGCTAGGAAGCCCAAAGGCCCAACTATAAACCCTAGCCATTTTTCTTTATATAATAGAGATGGCTAGATGGGGTTTATTACAATCTCACAGGGTTTTTATTAGATGCTACTTGGTTAAGTAGGACCCAACCCTGCTAGGGTCCTATCAAGCTCGTCCTCTTCAAATTAGCCTTGTCCTCAAGGCTGAGGTTCTATGAACTCAAGGAACCAGGTCTTCAGCTCCTTATATAATTCCCATATGGTGTCTTCAGGTGGTAAATTATTCCAATGCACCAGTACTTCAGTAGAGGGACATCAGCGACGTATCATAATTTTGCGATCGAGGATGGCTTGTGGTTAGGCTTGAATATCTCCATCATCAATGGTGTTGGGCAGTTGAATCTAGAGTGACTCGTGTTTTCCCAACATGGGCTTCAAGCATAACACATGGAAGACAAGGTGAATTTTGGCATCCTCAAGAAATTTAAGTCTGTACACCACGACTCCAATATGCACTGTGATCTGATAGGGCCTATAAAAACATGGGGATAGCTTCATGGAGGCTCGTGTGTTGATGAAGAGTTGCTTGTATGGCTGTAGGCGAAGATAAACCCAATCTCCTATTGAAAATTATCTTTCGCTTCATCGTGTGTCAGCTTACAACTTCATTCTGGCTTGAGTGGTAGAGAGATTATCCTTTAGCAGCTGTACGAGTTTGTCCCTATCAATTAAATCTTAGTCAACATGATCTACCTTGGCCAAGCCAATTATATACTTTGGGATCACAAGGGTCGACCGACCATACAATGCTTCATATGGGGTACATTTTGTAGATGAATGATACATAGTATTATACCAACATTCAGTCTAAGAGAGCCATTTCAACCACTCCTTTGGCCGGTCACTAGCGAAACACCAAAGGTACATCTTTAAACACCTGTTCACCACCTTTGTTTGGCCATCAGTTTGTGGATGATATATTGTGCTCATCTTGAGTTTGGTGCCCTGCAATTGAAATAACTTAGTACAAAATTTACTAGTGAAGACCCTATCATGATCACTTATAATGGACCTTGGCATCCCATATAATTTAATAATATTTTCTATGAAAATCTGAGCAATACTAGTAGCAGTATAGGGATTTCACATAGCACAAAAATGAGCATATTTTATAAGTCGATCAACCACCATGAGGATTGTGCTTTTACCTTTAGAAGATGGCAACCCTTCGATGAAGTCCATGGAGATGCCAATCCACATCGAGTCAGATATAGGTAGTGGTTGTAGTTTCCCTAGACTCACCACTGTTTCACCCTTTTATTGTTGACATACATCACATTGTGCCACATATTCAAAAATAATATTTTTCATCCCTCTCCAATAAAAATTTTGCTTCACTCTTTTGTAGGTTCTTAGAAACCCAGAGTGCCCTACTGAAGGCGTGGAGTGCATTTCATACATAATGACTTTGATGCAAGGGGAGTCGGGTATAAGTACAATACGACCTTTGTAGCGTAGATCCCACGAATCCCAAGTATAGTAAGCTATTGTGCTTGGATCCTCCTCTAATTTTTTAATGACGTTGCTCGTCTCCGGATCCTTCTTCCATTCCTCCTAAATGTCCTCGAGGAAGCCAGTGATAGGAAGAGAGATGGCTAAAAATTCAGCTTGCTCAGGTAGCCGTAAGAGTGCATCTACAATAACGTTTTCTTTCCCATTTTTGTAAATAATTTTATAATCAAATCCTATTAGTTTGGTTACCCATTTTTGCTACTCCAGAGATGATATCTTATGCTCCAAAAAGTACTTGAGGCTTCTATGGTCAGTTTTATTCTAAAATCGTCGGTCAATCAGGTAGGGTCTACACTTTATTACTGAGTGCACAATGGCAAGCATCTCCTTATCAATATTCTTAATTTCATCCTTCTAGAGGTGAGGATAGTGGTACAGTCAAGTGTTCACTAGTTATTTGCTTGGAAGAATTAGAATTCGGTGGTCATATTGCCGAGTAGGAGGAAGACCACATGGTTCAACAAAAATATTATCAAATTTAACAAGCAATTAGATGAGATTTTGATCTTCAATTTCTATTTTCTTCCCCTTTGGTTGCTGCTGGAGATGCATCAAAAAGCCACCATTTATCTTGTGTAAAACTTTCTCCATTCGTTGGATCAAAACGGTGGTTACATTACTTCCGTGCTTCCTGCATAGGATAACATGTTTGCCTTTGCAATAGAATTTTATAATTAATTTAAAAAAGTTTCAAGAGATGTCACTTAGCGTCGTTAGCCATTCTATGCCCAACATTGCCTCATAATCATTAATTGGTAGGAGGAAGAAGTCGGTGATAATTTCTTGGTCTTGCAGTAATAGTTTCACCTAGGGCATCTTTGATCGTACTTTAGGATTTGGTCATCGACGACCTTTACGTTGAACTTGCTGCAACTTTCGATGTGGAGCATTATCCAAGCAGCAACCTTACTGTTTAGGAAGTTATTAATGCTGCCCGTATCGATGAAAATAGTGATCTATTGTTGTTTGAGAAGGCCTCCAACTTTCATCATTTGCGGATTTGAGTAGCCGGCTAATGTGTGTACTATAAAGTTGATCGGTTGTGGCTCTTCTTTCGCATCTTCTTCTTCATGTTTAAGGCTCTCTTCTAGCTATTCAATGACCTCTTCTTCCATTGGTTCAATCATAAGAAGTCTTCCTTTTTTACAGCGATGCTCGCGGCTTCATAGCTCGTTGCAATGCCAACATAACCCCTTCGTAGTTCGCTCCCAAAGCTCTTCTCTTGTCAACTTTTTTGGTATAGGGGCATGGCTAATAGTAAGGGAGGTTGAGGGCTTCGATATTGCTAGTCAGTGAGCGACCCTAGTCCTCCGAGCTTCGTGGTTCAATCACTCCTCTTGAAGTCATGCAAAAGAGATGGCTGCCATAAGCGTGTACAGTTGTCACGCTTTAACTTCTCCCTAGATCTCTGGCTTCAAGCCCTCAATAAACATCCCCAATAGTTATTTTTTAGATCAATCATGAGTTTGATTAGATAACCTTTCAAACCTAGTTTGATACCCTTGGATGGTGGAGCTTTGTCGGATCTTTGTTAGTTGTCCGTCAATGTTCCCGTAATCAGTTGGTCCAAAGCGGATCAGTAGTCCTTCTTTGAATTGTCATCATGAGAGGACTCCATGAGTATGTTCAAACTGATCAAACCACTGTATGGCATCCCCTTCAAGATGTATAGTCATAATTTTTACCATAGATGCGTTCGCCGTTTTATGGTACCAAAAATATCACTCCGCGCATGAGATCCAACTAATCGGGTCTCCTTCTTCCCATCTAGGGAAGTCCACCCTCATTAATGGATAGTAGGGATTGGTCATAGAGCCTCCCCTCTCCTAGAAGTCATCTCTTCGGTCAGATCTCTCTCCTTGATGTGATTTCTTCGAACTTAGTGGTCGACCCCAACTAAGTTCGGCAAAGAGAGTCTGAATCTTATCCTCCATTCGCATCTCGAAGACTTTGAATTTAGCATTAATTGCCTCCTCAGATGCCATAGTATATGCCTCTAAATCTGTAATATTAAGATCTCTCTTTTGTTGTCGAGTGAAAGGCATGTATTGGTTGAGAGAAGTGGTGGCCGAAAGGGTTGGTTGATTAGTAGATGTAGGCTGTAGTTTAGGCTTATTTTGTGACTGTTTTGGGTGCAGTTTGGGGGTGCAGTTCGATAGAGTTTTGCAGCTGTGATGGTAGTGGATGAAGGTTGATAGCGGATAAGATTTCCTCAAACTGTAATGAGGAAATCCTGTTGGTTTGTTGAGGGAAATCCTCCCTCCTATCCGTTGGTTTGTTAAGGGAAATCCTCCCTCCTATCCTGTATATATACAATTCATGTTGTACTAATCAAAACAAGCTTTCATAATTATATTTTTATTCTATCATGGTATCAAAGCATCTTGCCTAGAGCAAGCTCACTCCTCACTGACTCTTTCCCTTCGCCCCCTGCTTTCTCTGCTTCCACGGGCGAAAGATTTCTCTCCACTGTTCCGGCCAGCAGACCACCCCCTCTACTGCTGCCTCTTGGCCATGACCTCTCCATCGCTATCGCTACCAACAACCATCCCCGCCCCTGCTCTTTCCCCTTGCGACCATCGCCATCGCAGCCACCGATCTCGGTAGCAACTATTGCTGTTTCTCGGCCCATGCACCTCCCCTGCCGTTACTTCAACCGGTGGCCACGTAAACCATCACCGTCACTGTCCCCCTCGGCCAGCGATCTCTTCCTCCTTGCTACCTTAGCCGCAGCAATCTACAGCCACAGTCACCCTTGTTCTGTGATGAAACAAAGGGCAAAAGAACGCAGCCGCCAACCTCGGCATCCACTGCTGCTGCTGCTGCGTTTCCTTCCACCCCCCCCCCCGCCTCCCCTCCCCACGCAACCCGCGCCAGTAGCTCTCGGCTGCAACCATCCATCGCAGCCTCCGGTCATGTGATCATCCCACCGGCTGCTAAAGCGTGAGAAGGGCTGCTGCTCCCAACCGCTGCAAGCCGTTGAGCCCTTGCAGTGGTAGCGTTCTCTTATGCGGTGCCACAGAAGCAAAGCACTCTCTGCTGCCATCACCCAGTCATCGATTGTCATCACCACTTCCTCCTCTCACAGCAAATACCACTGCTGCTTCTCTTTCCCTCCCTTCGCTACTATCTAAGTCGCGCTACCGATGTCTTCCCCGGATTCTCTTCACTCTCCTGTGGACGACGCTCCCAAAGGAGGCACAGGTTCTGCATCACCCTTCTAATCACAACAGCTCACCGGCACTCCCTCCAATGACAACGACCCCTACTGCTCACCTCTATCACCCGGTCGTCTCCTCCTTCTCTCGTTTCCTACTGTTGTGCTAACCAGTGGACAACAGGATGCAAGTGCCCCCACCTTCTTCCTGTGGAGGTAGAGCATCTTGCTTCGGTACAGCACCTCTTCTCCTTTCCCAGAGGTGTTGTATCTCTCCTTCCAGTGCAGATCAGTGTCGTCTGCACCTAGAACTCGAAGAGGTCCTCGTCTAGTTCAGTACTTGCTACCCGGTGTCCGAGGAGATCTCTTTCGATCGGCCATTCTGCGTGGGGTACATCGTCACCATTATCACGTGAACGAGTCGAGAGCCTGTCAATAACCTCAGAATGTCTTCATCATCTTCTTTTGATATTCCAGTTACTATTCTTACAGGAAATCATAGTGCTTCTCCATATACAGGACTTATATCCATCAATGCTACCACGCTAATCCCTTTTAAGTTATCAAAAGGCGACAACTATACATCTTGGCGAGCTCAGTTTTCTAACCTCTTATTTGGATATGACTTACTAGGCTACGTCGATGGCTCTCTCAGTTGTCCACCAGCAATGATGAACATCCCCGGCGAACCCAGTCTAGTACCAAATCCAGCTCATAAACTATGATTACAGGAAATCCAGTTGGATCCATCGCACCATTAATATCTTCGTGTGCAACTACTGTAGAATCATGGTGCAAGTTGTAAACAACCTTGGCAAATCGTTCGCATACTCGCAAGCTCAGCCTTCTCTCCAGTCTAATGAAAACAAAACAAGAGGGAAGTACCATTGCTGATTATCTACAAAATATCAAAGTTATCATCGATGACTTGGTTTTGATAGGTCATTCCCTCTGTGATGAAGAAGTGATAATCCATACCCTCAATGGCCTAGGAGATGAGTACAAAGAATTAGCAACCGTAATTTGAGCACACGACCCACTAATGTCATTCGAAGAACTTTATGACAAGTTGATTAACTACGAGATGTACTTGAAGCATAAGGACAAGTTGGCCGGACCAACCATCATAGCTCAAGTTAGTCAAAAGTCCAAGAGACAAAGCAACTAGTACAAGAAGAATATCAACAAAGGTTTGGCTAAGATGACTCTTGACCCTATGGGTCCCCAACAAACCCCCTTTCCTCCGCCTCATCAATATCTCTATCAAGGTGGCAACTCCACTAACTATCAACCTTGGCGTCCTGATCGCACAACCCAACAAAGAGTTGTCTGCCAACTATGTGATAAAGTCGGACACTCCGCAAAAGTTTGTCGATCTCGACCCAAACTCCCAACTTCATCACGGTTGCCTCAAGCGAATCTCATGACTACATCGGCTACAAATCAATCTAATTAGATTATGGATTTTGGCGCCTCTCATCACATCACTTCTGATCTTCAAAACTTGTCTATCCATAACAAATATAGCGGCAATAAAGATATCATCATCGATGACGGTAACGTAATTCCTATTACTTATACTAGTTCCACAACGCTTAATTCACATACCACAAATTTTACACTTGATGATGTTCTGTGCGCACCCCACATTAAACGAAATCTTATTTCCGTTTCTCAATTCTGCAAACAAAATAATACCTCAATTGAATTCTTTCCTAACTCTTTTCTTGTCAAGGATTTAAGCACAGGGGTATCCTTGGTCTGAGGCCAGAGTAAGGACTACATCTATGAATGGCCATCAACTTTGCAAATAACCCAACCTATTGCTTATTCCTCAGTTGCAGCTCTAATTGATGTGTGGCATCATCGTCTTGGTCATCCCTCATCCTCTATTCAGCAAAAATTACTTTCTCATTATTCTCTTCCTACTCTTAAAAATAGTAGCATTATAACTCATTGTGATGCTTGTCTTAGTAATAAAAGTCATAGACTCCCCTTTAGAATATCTTCTATATCCTGCTTTAAACCGTTTGAAATTATTTATACTGATATTTGGAGCCCTACTAGTCATATGTGCCCTGCAAGCCAATCAAATGAGTGATGGCACTTGTGACTTGATATGCACTTTATCTCTTTGCTTATTATTAGGCGTTTTATCACTTTATCTTGTATGTTGCATATACTGTGATGTCCTTGGATCTGTGCAATGGGAATCGAATCGTGATGAGATCACGATAATGAGACCGATTCACCTTTAAACACAGACCCTAAATTATCCTGATCATAGGTTACTCGAGAAGGACATCGAAATAACCGGATAGACTGGTGTGCTGTATACCCGTCCATATGATGGAGGTAGCTGGTCTCATAGTTACTCATGTGGGGACACTAAGGGTACAGTGCAGGTGCTCATTGGGGAATGAGTTCACTAATTGATCCACCTACGGAATGCTAGATGGTTATTGATACCTCACATTAGACAGCGATTCTATAGTCCCAGTAGTGTATCTGGTTCTTAGACTTGAGACACCAAAGATGTCCTGTATGAGTACTCCACTCTTTGATATCGGATTTATAAGTTTGGAAAGTTTCAGATCTAGTACAGTCGGTCATTAGAAGTAGTAGCCAACCTTACGAGGGCTATTGAGTGTCAATAGAGGATCATCCGCTCTCGGTATCATGAGAAGAATATCCCGTGTGTTCTTGCTCGAATAAATCTTTGGCCAAGGTTATTCGGATTGAGAGAGAAAGGGTTCTCCGGGAGAATCCACAAGAGCAAGACTCGAGGAGAGATCAGTATAGGCCTGCAACACCATGCCCTATGATGGGTCTCTGGGATATTAGATGGATGAGAGATTATAGATACATGATAATCGAGGACAAATAGGTCCAAAGGATTGATTCCCTGTGTAATCTGGGGGCGCGGCATAGTGGCCTGGTATGTCCGCAGTCGATGAGTTGGGTAAATTATTATAGAGATAATAATTCACTAAGTCAAAAGGAGTTCTGACAAGTATGACTCACGACCAGCTCGATATTGGGCCCAGAGGGTCACACACATATGGTAGGTGTTACGATGAGTAGAGGTTCCGATATGAGATATCCGTTGACCCCCTATCTTATTGGATATCCATTAAGCCCCTGAATTATTAGATCCTGAGATAAGATCCAATAATTGCTAATAAGAGATTATTGGGCAGAAACACACTAATCCAAGAGGCTTGGGTAATTGGATGGAGATCCAATACCTAATAGGGCAAACGATCCATTAGGGTTTTCAGGGGGGCCTCTATAAATAGGAGGGAACCAAAGCTCTATAGGTTGAGGGTTTCTTTTGGTAGCCACCTCCTGTTCTTCTCCCCCTAGAGAGATAGGTGCATCGTCGCAATCCCTGCCATGTGGATACCGCTAGAGAGGAGGACACTTGACCTCCTTCATCTTCTCCCATAGATCTGCAGGGATTCAGCGATATACGATCTCCCTAGGTACTTTCTTTTACACGTGTAGTTTTCGCGGATTTGTTTTGACGCACCGATCTTCGCACGATGATAAAAACTTTCTACGGGAAATTTGGGGTGTTTTGTTTCTGTTCTTCTGCTACGCATGAGATGTCGCTCCCCTTGTGGATTTTCCAATAGTGGTATCAGAGCCAGGTTGTTCGTGCGAAGATCGGATCTTAAACTATGTGTGTTATGTTTTAGATCAGCTTTTGACGCTAAAATCGTTGACACAAAAGGGCCAGGAAGGGCAGCAAGCTGTTTGCGCTTGCAACGACCTTTACTATGCACAGCAGCGTACCGCCGCTTGCGGCCGCAAGTAGGCTACTGCGTTGGCTCGCTTCGCGAGAACCCGAGCGCTTTGCCACGGGCGGCCAACGCAAAGCGCCAGCTGGCGCGCCATTGCACCCGTAAGCGCCCGTTCGGCGGCGGGCACTCCGCCGTGAGAACGGGGCGCGCCAGCACCCTCCCAGCGCGCGAAAGCGCCGTGACGACCGCGCGTAGTAAGGGTGAGGGATTAGGGTTTTAGGGCAAAAGATGGTTTTACCCTTCGGAATTTCAAAAATTCTGATTCTATCCTTTTGGCAGAATTACTAAAATACTCCTCAGAATTTCAGAAATTCTAGATTATGTCCCTTTTGACATAATTACCAAAATACCCTTTTGGTTGAATTACCAAAATACCCCTAGGAATTCAAAATTTTCCTTTATGTCCTTGATTTCAAAAAATTAAATATGTTAATTAAATAGTTTAATTAATTATTATTTTCTTTATCTAGTAGTCCTATAAAATAACATATACATGTGATGTATGATGTGGATAGATGATCATGGACCTGTGATGTGATGTGTGTACATGTGATTATTATTATTGGGGCCTACGAGCCTCTACTCTTTTCTCATTTATTGTCGGACCTGCGTGCTTGTAATTATGTTGTAATTACATGAGGAGACGCAGCGGTAGCATGACTCACGAGATCGAGACGGACGTCCGGAGCACATGGAGATGCGTTAAGATGCCATACTTCCGACGAAGCGAGATGGATGATCACGGGTATAGAGATGCCACGCGTACATAAATCTTGATGTAAGTGATTGGGCCTATTAAGCTCGGGCTGATCACATTAGGATGTAGTCCATAATCATCTGGTGTGATTACTCATGTGATGTGTGATTAGATATACACCTACTAGATATGTATATATATATTTTGCATGCGATGGAGATATAATATGTATGTGTGACACATTATGTTAGGAGACCAAATCAAAAATCCTCTATATTAATAATATTAAGTCGGTAAATGTGAGGCAATTAGATTGACCCCACGTGGCTTTCTATCGTTATAGCTAAGGCCTGATTCCCAGTGTAGGTTGAGTTGGTCGAGTCCTCGAGACTCACCTATATCGCGTCTTTATCTTATCTATGATATAGAGATGTCATAGGTGACCTGAGGACATGGTATGCTTGGTCGAGTCCCTCGAGAGTATATCACGAATCAGACTCATCGATAACAATGGTGATGACTTAACCGAACATCATGGTTGGTTGAGTCCCTCGAGGCCATAGTGGTTCGGAGGCCGAATAGGAGGGGAATCACAAAGAGTTGTGATTGGCAAGAGTTGCCTACCTTTAAAGGGCTTAACGTGATTGGTCGAGTCTCTAGGGATTATGTTAAGATGAATGATTGATCCCGATCCCCACTAGAGATCCGCCAGGTCTCAGATTCACATCTGGGAGGGTGTTGTGTGTCTCACGAAAAATTAGTGGGAATACATTAAGATTGAAGTCCTTATCTTAATTATTTAAATTTCTACAAAGTGCATGTTATTTATTTCTGCTACATCTTTTATTTCAAAAAAATGTCGGCTTTCAAATCTATCACGTGGCATACTTGATGCCAAAAATCTCAGGGTCCAAATTATAAGTTGACTTCTAATCTGAGAATCATTCTCATGGTGGAAAATCGCAGTATGTCCTCAATATAGTGATCCTACACCCGATTAAAGAGGCAGCGAGGATGAGATCACTCATTATGTGAAGTACTTAGATGATTCCACTCTTGCTCGGATGTTATATGTTGGCCTCTATGACTCTTGAGTTATAGAGGCTGATGAAAATATGGATGCTAATTCCATACTCCTACATCTCCATAAACTGTTTGAGGAGCAGGAAGAACTCAGCTGATATGAGATATCAAAGAGTCTTTTCCGTGCTAGGATATTGAGAGGACACCGGTTCATAACCATGTCCTTAAGATGATTGAGTGGATCGAAAACTCACAAGTCTAGGAATGATCCTAGAGGATAACTTTGTGTGTGGATCTTGTGCTTCGATCCCTACGATTCCTTTTCTCAATTTATAATAAATTTTAATATGAACAAACTTGAGGTGACCCTCCTAGAGCTCCTCAATATGTTGAAGCGGCAGAGAGCACCATCAAGAAAGAAACCAGATTCTCTACCTTTGGTGAGACCCGAGAAAGAAAAGGAAGGTGAGGAGACCCTTAAGAAGGGCAAGGGCAAGGGGAAAATGGGTAAGGCAAAGATTGCCAAGAAAGACCTAACAAAGGACAAAGACCGATTTTCCACTGCAAAAGATAGACCTTGGAAGAGGCTGCAAAGTACCTTGCGAGAGAGGAAGCAGAAGCTTGGAGAAGCTTCGGTACATTCATGATCGAGTCTCCATTTGTTAGAATCTTATGATAACACATGGGTGGATCTGAGAGTGCTTATCATATCAGAATTCGTTGTAGGTTCGGCGAGAACCTAGGAGATTGAATAAGGTGAGATGGACCTTAAGATGGGCAATGGAGCAAAGGTTGCTATAGTGGTCATTGGCAAGATCACCTTAATGCACTGGTGGAGCTATTATTACATTAGATGCATGCTATTATATTCCTTCTATTATCAAAAGTATTATTTCTTTTTATGTTTGTGGGTAGTGGATATAAATTAGTTTTGAGAACAATAGTTGTTCAATAATATTAGATGATCGAGATCATCATGAGAGGAACATTGCATAATGGTTTATTTATGCTAGATACAACTCCACATATCATGAGTATAAGTGAGTCTAAGAAAGCGAAAGTGAAGAACCAGACGGAAAGAGTATTAAAACCCTTCTGATCGGATCGAAGAGGTGAGTACTTAGTCTGAGTTCACCTAGTTCCTCAAGACCATGGGATTTTATCTGAATGGATACCTCATTATACACCACGGTTTAATGATGTATTAGAAAGGAGGAATTGCCTGCTTGTTAGACATGGTGTGTTTCATGATGTGTTTAAAGTCGACCTACCCATCTCATTCTAGGGATATGCCCTAGAGACCGCGTGCTTACCTTACGAGCAGTCCAACCAAGTAAGTGATGTCTACTCCATATAAGATATGAAATGGGAAGATGTCAAGATTGTTAAGCTGCCCTACCCACGTTAAGAGACACAACCACGACAAGTTGGAATCGAGAATGGAGCAGTGCAAGTTAGGTAGGATACCCCAGGAGACTTGTGGGTATTATTTCTATCACCCTGAGGACAAAAGGTCTTTGTAGCCAAGAGAGCAGTGTTCCTTAGAAGGAACACATTCTTTGTGGAGACAATGGGAGCATGATAGAGTTGAGCGAGGTTGGAGAACCTAGCTCAAGCACCATTCCAAAATACTGTTCGGATACCTAACACACATTCTAACTTTCGTAGATCCGATAGAGTATCCCGTCCTCTTGAGAGATATGTGGGACATATCGAGAAGAGGATATTGAGGATATTGATCCTCGGACCTCTATTATTAGTATAGTGTTAGGGATCGAAAGGCACTAAGAGGGGGGAATTAGTCGGTAAGAACGAAAAATTTTGGGCAATTAAAACAAGTTCGAAAACTTCATGAATGAATGCAACATTCGTTTAAACAGGAAAGATTGTATTTTAACTTTAAAGCATACGTAATAAGATGAAGATGAAGTTGAGTAAATAAGGCAGCAAGTGGAAGGGTTTGCAGCAAAGTAAATAGCAAGAACGTAAATGCAAACCAGATTTTTATAGTGGTTCGGTCATCCAACCTCACGTCCTCCGATTCCTCTTGCTTGAGGCCACCGGCTTTCACCTAGCTATCCTCCTTCCAGCGGGTGAGGATGAACTCCCTCACAACAACTCTCCTTTTGGCGGGCTTAGGAGATAACCCTTACAATGCACTCTTACCCCTCTCTTGGACTAGAATACTCTTAAGACTTAAAGGAAGATTTGACACACTTTCAAGAGAGTTTTCTCCTTCTTTTTCAGTTCTAGACACCTTTCATCCAAGAATGTGAGGGATATTTATAGGCCTCAAAGTGATTCAAATTTGGGCTCAAATTTGAATTTTTGAGTTTCCGGTGTCGAGCGGTGCTACTGCTTTGTCGGAGGCGAGTTCTCCGCTTTGTCGATCTGGCAGATGACACTTGGCAGTTCTCACCGCTGCTGGGCGGTTCCACCTCCCAGGTCTCAGCCTCTGGCGGTGCCACCGCTAGAAGCGGTGCTACGCCCGAGTCAATTTCTTCATGCATGGTTTTAGACCAAAAATCGGTCAAAGCAGGTCCAACTCGAATGGCTCAAATTTGGTTTATAGGATTAACACCTAATCCTAAACCAAATTATGTGCTAACTATAATTTTAAAAAATATTTTTTAAGTTATTTCAAAGTCCATAAGACAAGACTTCTTTCGGTGAGCTTTCGGTGAACTTCCAGTGGTCTTCCGACGAACCCTCGGAAACCATTCTGCGGACTCCCGGCAAGCTCCCGGACTTCATGATGATCTTGGCAAGTTCCATCGAGCTTCTTTGGCAAGCTCTCGATCTTTCTTGGCAAGCTCCGTGAACTTAGATGAACCTTCGGCGAACTTCCGAAAACCCTTCGGCAAGCTCCCTACTCGTTCTCGATCGGTTCCGGCAACTACTCCCAATGAATCTTCGGACTTCCATCGAACTCTCGAACTCCCAATGATCCATTCCACTTGTCTTCCGGCACTTTATTTCGCTTTACGTCTTCTTCGTCATCGTAGTTACTCATGCACAAACAAACACCCTACTTCGATCTAGACAATTATTACAGCGCGAATTGACATCCGGTTGCCGGCATGTCATTGGTCGGTGCTTCCTCGATCCTTGACATCGCCCTCTCTTGTGGCTTGTTGTCAATCGGCGGTTGACCTCCGCAACCCGATATCCATGGCGTAACTCGCACTTCTTGGCGATGCGACATCCAAAGCCTCCTACCGATAGTCGGCCGAACCTGCGGCTGACATCTAATATCTGGCGTGATCACCTCGGTATGCGTCCAATTCCTCCGAGCGTCAATTGTCTAATCTAATCGATAGTAGACCTGCGTAACTCAACACAGGTTAAATAACAAAACATAATTAATTAGTTTCGATTCATCCATGATCCAAAATGCAAATTTGGGCTCCAAATCAAATTGAGTTCTTGGTGTGACTGGTGCTCGACCACTTCCCATTAGGCTGCCCATCGCCGGTTCGAAGCCTCAGATTATCATCACAAAGCCGAAGCGTGACATTCTATCACGGCCAATGAGACAAGTACTACGAAATTAATGTGCTAACTCAAATTAAAAACATTCCTAAGCTATTACAAAATCGCAAAGTCAAGTCTTCTTCCAAATGAACTTCCAGCGATCATCCGACATCCTCTAAACCATCCTGTGGACCCCTGAAAGCCTTCCTGACTCCACCGCGATGATTTTGGCGTTCCCCTAGCTTCTTTGGCAAGCTCCATCAACTTCCAACGAACCTTCAAACTCTCCGAAACCCTTCGGCAAGCTCCCTACTGTCTCTCGGCGGTGACTCAGCAATCTTCGATTTCTGAACTCGAACTCCCAACGATCCATCCCACTTGACTTCCGAAACGTCTTCATCCTTATCGAGTTACTCCCGCACACAAACAACAAACACTCTACTCGACAATTATTACAACGCGAATTGACATCCAGTCATTGGTCGGCGCTTCCTCCGATCCTTCTAAGACATCGCCTCTCTTGTGGCTTGTTGCCCAACTGGGGTTGACCTCCACAACCTCGATATCCATGAAAACTCCGCACTTCTTGGCCCGATGCTCACGTCCAAGCCTCTCGGCCGATAGTCGGCCAGAACCTCCGGCTCGACATCAATATCTCGACGTGATCACCTCCGGCAGCGTCAATTCCTCCGCCAAATTGTCTAATCTTCGATAGTAGACCTGCATAACTCAAAACGCTATTAGACCACAAATCACAATCAATTAGTTTCATCATCAAAATCCGAGATTCAACAATCTCCCCCTTTTTGATGATGATAACTAATTGATGACTAACGGAGTTAACCTTAACTCTCCGGAGTTTAACCAAACTCTCCCTATCAATATGCAATTGTTAGAACCCTTGGATTATCCCAAATTCAAGTAACATGTATCATTCATGTAGTGAGAAATATAAATCCATCATGCAAATATATAAAATATTCAAGCATCATTACATTGCATGAAGTCATCAATCTACTTCTCCCCCTATGTCATCAACAAAAAGGAGAAGTAGCATCATAGCTAGTTTAAAGGATAGGCAAATTTTTACAACACACTAGCTATTTATCACATCATACAACATTTTGCAATACAATATCAAATAATATCATTCAATCATAGTAAGTTTCAAGGATGGGAAATGATGGCAATTTTTTTTACTTGCTTCTTGAGATGTGCAAGTTTGCACCTTGTTTCTCATGATAGCAATATTTGCATCCTTTGATATAACAATTCTTAGCTTCTCATGAAGTTGTAAAATAGGAATCAAGATGGCAAATTTTTGCAATGTTCGAGTTAAAAACTTTCTTTCCCTTTATTAGCATCAAAAAGAAAGGGAGGATCAAATACTTCAAATAATCTTGCTCTGATACCAATAATTTGTAACAAAAATGCAAGCAATTTTGAAGAAGTGAAATTGAGTAAGATTTTTGCCTCTCTTGAGATTTTTTGCTTCTCAATATTCAAGCTAGCAAAATTTTCTCTTTTGATGCACAAGCTAGCAATTTTCTTCCTCTTGAATGAGCTAGCAAATTAATCATGCAAGCTAGCAATAAATCTTCTCCCCCTTTGATTTTGTCAAAAAGAAGGGAAGAATACAATTCTTTTCCCTTTACATAAATGCTTCCATCATGATAAAATAATAAATTTCTATCATGAATTTTTAACATATCAAGTCATGAATTCAAGGGAGTCATAAACAAATCATGGTATGAGGGAAATTTATAACAAGCAAGCAAGCAATAATGATAAGCTAGCATACTTTGCGATATGCAAATTAGCTTCCTTTCAATTTTTCTCTTTTGCAACTAAGTTTCCCTTTTTGCAAGCCATCAACTTTTTGTTTGCAATGAGCTAGTAATTTTTATAAAATTTATAATATTTTAAAACTATAAGCTCATGAGTTAAAAAATAATGTAACTTTGTAATTTCTTTCTTCTCATTTTGAAAAGTGCAAGTTTTGCCTTTTGCAAGTTCTAGCTAGCTATGTTTGCCACTTTCACTTGTGATACATAAGCTAGCAAGCTAACTCCCCCTTTGTCACTATCGAAAAGAAAGGATGAATAATATTTCAATGAAATAATTTTGCATCAATCAATATTTAATTTTTTTTTTATGATGCATACAAAACATAGATGCAAAGAATTCATGAAAGATATCAATATGAAATATTAATAAGGATCAACACTAAAAGACATCATTCATGATTCATCATAAAGCAAATTTCATTTATGTCAAATGTTCAATTTACCACACAAGGCAAAGAAATCTTGTCATTTCTATATCATGAAATATATGACATTAAGGCTCATGATTCATTTGAAAAGATATAGCATAAAGAATAACTTGATTCATGCATAAGAATTCCAAGTATCAAATATCAAAATATCAAGACTTGGATTGTGATAAAGCTCATTCAAGTTTGAATCATCAAAATCATTAACATAGTTTGTGAGATTCACAAATGACATAAACTTGAATTGTTTTCCTCTTTGGTAAATGATAAAAAGAAGTAATCATAGAGAGAATATTTTGATTCCCAAAATATCTCAAGTCAAGAATTCAAGGTCATGATTTCAAGAGATCAAGAGAGGAGTCATAAAATTATTCAAACTCATTTTGTCAATTCGAAACTCCTAATCAAATAATCATTTTTAATATTCATAACATGAATAAAGTCATTACTGTATCATCAAAATCTCATTCATAAGTCAAGTGATTTACAAAATATCATAAATGAATTTATCACTTGTCTTTTATTTGAAAAATCGAAAGATTTCAAGAAACATGCATTTCCATTGTATGATTTATTTCATATAGCATGCATTTGTTTTTTGATGTCAAATAAAATAGAAATATCAACATTCAACATTGAAAGATAAACTTCATCATAAAATTCATCAAGATAAAAATATAACACATTATGAGATTCAATTTATCATGATAATATGCTTCATTTTGTTTCAAATAAGTGTGCTCATGTTTCAAATGATGATTATCAAATTTAAGACCAAAGCATGAGTTTGTCATCAAAATATGATATCACAAAGTCATTAAGCATAATAACAAACTTTTAATATTTTCATTTCAATGATGATTTCATAATGTATGTTTAAATATTTATTTGGAACCCATCATTGTATAAATTCAAAATACAAGTTTGTCATTAAACCCAACAAGATCAAATGCATCAAATATCATGATAGTGCATTTTCTCATCTTTATGAGTTTCAATTTAAGTGATTTGATTTTTCATAAGAATGTTCAAAATTTTCATATGAAAATGTCATGCATCATATTCAAAAATGAAAATATCATCAAGATCATTTTAATTCTTTCTTATATTAGTTATAACAAGATGATCGATGCTCAAATTTTTGGTAAAATCATGCATTATTTTATAAATCTGAAAAATAATTTTCGTCATGAAACCCATTAAGTTCAAATATAACACAAGGCAACATCAAAGCCACATTTCTTTCATTTTGAAAATTTATGGGTTGGGTCTTTATAATTGATTTCATGAAGACATATATCAATAAAATTTCATCATAAAAATGGTTAAAAACCATTAAGCCAAGATGGAAGTTTTCAAATTATAATCAAGGTACATACATCTATCATCAAAAGATTTTCAAGAAATTCATACATAGATATGTATCATGTTTAAGATTGAAAACTGATATGGAAAGTATACATGAAATTTTATCATCTCAAAATGTCATCTTAATTTAACATGAAAACAATTAGACCAAAAAATATGTTAATCCACAACATAGAGTCAAATCAATATTACTTCAAAAACTAATGCGTGTTACAAAATCATCAAGCATCATGTTTAGAAACGAAAAGCAATATAAAACATCAAGATACACATGCATGGATTAATCCTAAGCATTATCACAAATCATGCATCAATCATATTTTTAATTTTCAAAAAATTACTAGAAAGGAAAAAGCATAAAATAAATTCTACCAACTATTTCAAGCAACTCATGAAAGGATCATGTAATTTCAAAGTAAGGTAAGAACAACTTGGGTGAGTTTCTTACCTCATTGTCAAAAACCGTCAAAGCCCATTTCGCTTCTTCTTTACTTGATTCTTCTTTGCAAGTCTTCTTCTTCTTCTTTGGCCTCTTTCTCCGTTCAAGTTCATTTGTGCTTTTTAATTTTTGTTTAATGAACTTGTTAACATTCATTGTTATGTGTTCAATGTCCTCATTGTCCTCATCACTTGAGTCATCACTCAAGTGGCATTCATTTGTCCAATATTCCAAATCCTTCTTGTTCTTTAGAAGGTGGTTCATATGTTCATCATGTTTCAAATGTTCAAAGAAACTCATTTCATATGTCATTAGTGAACCGATTAGTTCTTCCAATGAAAAATCATTTAAATTTTGTCTCTTGTATTGCGGTTACATTTGGCTCCCAACTCTTTGCGAGGGATCTTAAAATCTTATTAGTGAGTTCAAAGTTCGAAAAACATTTACCAAGACTTTTCAAGCTATTGACGACATCCGTGAAGCGGGTGTACATATCGCCGATAGTTTCGCTTAGTGTCATTCGGAAGAGCTCAAAATCATGCAATAAGAGGTTTACTTTCGAGTCTTTAACTCTACTAGTTCCCTCATGCGTGATTTCAAGTGTTCGCCAAATATTGAAAGCCGTTTCACACATTGAAATCCGATTGAACTCGTTCTTATCTAAAGCACAAAATAAGGCATTCATAGCCTTTGCGTTCAAGGAAAAAGATTTTCTCTCTAAGTCCGACCATTCGTTCATCGGTTTAGAGGGAAGTTGAAAACCGTTTTCAATAATGTTCCAAAAATCTAAGTCCATTGAAAGTATGAAAACTCTCATTCGAGTTTTCCAATAAGTGTAGTCCGATCCGTTAAAGAACGGTGGACGAAAAACTGAAAAGCCCTCTTGAAAACCATTTAGAGCCATTTCTCACGGGTGTAAATCCAAAAGAGAAAGAACGTGACTCTGATACCAATTGTTAGGGATCAAGCGGCACTAAGAGGGGGGGTGAATTAGTGCAGCGGTAAAGAATGATAGATTTTTCTGCGATTAACACAAGTTCGGAAACTTCGTACGAATGAATGCAACGTTTCATTTGAACCCGGAAAGATTGCGTTTTAACTTTAAAGCAAACGTAATAAGATGAAGATGAAGTTGAGTAAATAAGGCAGCATATGAAAATGGTTTGCAGCAAAGTAAGTTGCGAGAAAGTAAATGCAAACCGATTTATAGTGGTTCGGTCATCCGACCTACATCCACTTCCGAAGCCTTCTCCGATGAGGCTCCCAACTTCCACTAGCAAATCCTTTTGTAGGGGAAGGACCAAATACCCCTCTTACAACCCTTTTACAAGAGGTTCACACTTTTACAAGTTTTCACAAAGAGAAGGAAATGAGGTGAACACTTAAGCAAATGAAGAACAAGACTTTTCCAAGACTTATTTTCAAAATCTAACTCTCTAAGGGTTCTCTTTTCAGCTGAGAAAGGAGGGGTATTTATAGATCCAAAATGGATTCAAATTTGGGCTCTAAATTTGAAATCAAATTGGAGTTCCCGGTGTAGGGGCGATGCTACCGCCTATCAGGGGCGGTGCTACCACCTATCAGAGGCGGTGCTACCGCCTGTTAGTCTCCCAGACTGACACAGCAGGGGCGGTACTACCACCCCAACCAGCCGGTGCTACTGCCCCAGGCTGCTGGCTGCTGGCTGCTGCTGGGCAGTGCCACTGCCCAGCACATATCAACTTCTAGTTTGGGCCGAAAACTCGGCCCAAACCTATCCCAAACAAGGCCCAATAGGCCCATACTTAGGTTAAAGGATTAACACCTAATCCTAACCCAAATTAATGTGCTAACTACGAAATTAAAGGTATTCCTAAGCTATTACAAAATCCGTAAGTCAAGTCTTCTTCCAGCGAACTTCCGGCGAACTTCCGGCGGTCTTCCGACGATCCCTCGGAAACCATTCTGCGGACTCCCGGCAAGCTCTCAGACTCCACGATGATTTTGGCAAGTTCCCCCGAGCTTCTTTGGCAAGCTCCAATCTTTCTTGGCAAGCTCCGCGAACTTCCGACGAACCTTCCGGCGAACTTCCGAAAACCCTTCGGCAAGCTCCCTACTCGTTCTCGGCGGTTCCGGCCACTCCCAACGAATCTTGGACTTTCGTCGAACTCGAACTCCCAACGATCCATCCCCTTGACTTCCGGCTCTGTTTCGCTTTACGTCTTCATCCTTATCGTAGTTACTCCTGCACACAAACAACAAACACTCTACTTCGATCTAGATAATTATTACAACGCAAATTGACATCCAGTTGTCTGGCACGTCATTGGTCGGCGCTTCCTTCGATCCTTCGACACATCGCCCTCTCTTGCGGCTTGTTGCCCAATTGGCGGTTGACCTGCGCAACCCCGATATCCATGGCGTAACTCCGCACTTCTTGGCCCGATGCCCGACGTCCGAAGCCTCCTGCCGATAGTCGACCGAACCTCCGGCTCGACATCCAATATCCTGACGTGATCACCTCCGGCGCAACATTAATTCCTCCAGCGTCAACTGTCTAATCCTGATCGATAGTAGACCTGCGTAACTCAAAACGTAATTAGACCATAAATCATAATCAATTAGTTTCATCATCAAAATCCGAGATTCAACAGACTCCAGTAATTTGTTTCATATCTTCATTACTATCATAGTTAATCCTACACACTTATCTCAATAATATAGATTAGATCAAATAACCTATCAATTGACTTCATCATCAAAATCTTAGATTTAACAATCTCCCCCTTTTTTATGATGATAATCAATTGATGATGGAGTTAACTTTGACTCCCCCTATCTACATGCCATATTATGAGAAGAAAAATACTTGAATTCAATCTCCTTGAATTCAAGCCGAAACCGATAAGTTGCATCCGTTGAACTTATTATCATGCTCAACAAGCATAAACTTTCATTCATAAGTATGAAACTTCGTATTTTCCTCAATTAAAAATGATGTCAAGTCATGACACCCATTTTCAAGTTCAATATCGAATGATGATAGACATTTATCACTTTGACAAATGATACCAATTATAACTTGAAATACAACAAGGATCAAATGATATCAATATAAAATACACAAATGCAAGGCATGATATTATTTTACGATACATCATCAAACGAAATGATAACTTATCATATCAATGAAAGAAACCAACTTTAAACATGATATGATAACAATCTTTCAAAATTTATATGTTAAGCATGTATGAACCATTTGCGATACATGTGATACATTGCAATATGCTATAAATTTTATTACGATGCTTTTAAGGATAGCAACCAATCTTTGATACCAAGCATAGCAAAAGCAATTATATTGCAATACATATAAGACATTTATCATTTCATCAAGTCATTGTGATATGATACGATATATTACGATATGATACAATACATCAATTCATTTTGCCATATTCTTCTCAATACGATACATATAAGGCATTTATCCAGTCATCAATTTATTTGCCACATTCTTCTCCCCCTTTGTCATCAATAAAAAGAAAGTGAATCTTGATTACGAAAAAATATGGCAAAAAGAGATGGATAAACCCAAAAAGTGATTTGATCATTCTTATTAAAATTCATGTCTATGAAATCATAGGCTAGATCATTAAGGCAAAAATGCATAAGAATTTCTTAAGTGCTCACGGAAGATTCATTCATGAAAAAAAAGGTAGAAAGTTCAAGACACAATTTTGATTGAAAATTCAAGCATAAGATCGTAAAGTTGAAGGGTAGATCATTGAAGCCAAGTCATTCATTAAAATATCATCAAGAGCTCATGTCATTTATTCAAGGAAAAATTCGTGAGAGAGAGAGATCATTTTAGTTCAAAATTCATGAAAATAGTTTAACTTGGTATTACAAATTCATGAAGTGGAGCACATCAATATCAAAAGTTTCATAGAGAAAGATTTAACTTGGCATTCTTATAAGAATTCATGAGTTGGAAGATAAAGAATCAAGTCATAAAAGCTCAAGACGTAAAGATTAACATAAGAGTTAAGAATGAAGTCCAAAGAGAGTATTCAAATAGTAAACACTTAAGAGCTTCTTCTTTATGCAAAGTTCATGACATTAATATATATATATATATGGTTGCATATGTCAATCTTCAAATGATACAAAAATGTTGAGAGTCATGAAATCAATTTAGTCATCCAATAGAGGTAGAGGAAGTATAAAACTGATTTTACCACGTCATTAAAAATGGCATGATATTATTCATCAATCGAAGAAGGAGGAGTATCAAAATATTACGATCGAAGAAAGATAAAAATGAGAGCTCCATTCAAAATATGATATCGAGAGGATGTCATCCGAAAGTGAAGAGATAATGTCAAGATGATCCAATGAAAATCGAAGTTAAAAAATCTCGGAAAGGAAACATACAACATCTTCATGCATTAAGATAATTTAGCATGCCTAATTCTCTTCTAATAAAGTAAAATTGTTCTTCATTTAAAGGTTTTATGAAAATATTCGCTAATTGGTGTTTTGTATCAATAAATTCTAGGGTGACATCATTATTATTGATATGATCTCATATAAAGTGATGCCTAATGTCCATGTGCTTTGTTCTAGAGTGTTGAATAGGATTTTTGGTTAAACAAATAGCACTTATGTTATCACATTTTATGAGAATATTCTTTAAATGAATTCCATAGTCTTCTAAAGTATTTTTCATCTAAATAACTTGTGTACAACATGTACTCGCGGCTATGTATTCGGCTTCGACCGTAGATAGTGCAACTGAGTTTTGTTTCTTGGAAGTCCAAGAAACAAGTGCATGTCCTAAATATTAGCATATTCTGGATGTGCTTTTTCTATTTATTCTACATCCACCAAAATCCGCATCCGCATAGGCTTTTAAATCGAAGTCACTGGATTTTGGATACCATAATCCTAGGTTAGGAGTTCCTTTAAGATATCTAAGGATTCTTTTAATGGTTTTAAGATGAGATAACTTAGGATTAGCTTGAAATCTTGCATAAAGTCCTACACTAAACATGATATACGATCTAGTTACGGTAAGATAGAGTAAACTACCTATCATTCCCCTATATGTTTTTTGATCAAAATTTTCTCCACTTTATTAACGTCTATCTCAGATATCTAATTTGATCATTAAGTATTTGATTGAGATGAAATGATGTCTTCCGATCTCATACTAATCATGAGGTAATAATTTTTATTAAGCACATTTACTTAAATGAACGATTGATCACATTAAGTGTTGTAATCAAGAAGCTTTGGAAGCTTTCTCATCAAGCGATTTGAAAGAATGATAACGTAAAGATAAGAAAAACTTGGATGATATAAAAGTAGTGATTTCCGAAAGTTATGAATACCAACATTGATCAATTTGTGAGATGATGGAGGACGTATAATTGAACCAAAAGATGTCATCTCTAAATATTAGGATTATGAATCTGATAAAACCCCAGAGGAATTCTTTGTAGATTGATCTTTTAGGGGGATCAACCCTTGGAACGTTATAGGGGTTCCACCCTCCAAGTAGTCAGCTTGGTGGCAACAATTATAGATTGATCTTTCTTATTCAAAGGAAGTGGAGGCTACATGCTTATATAGGACTTCCCAAACCCTAGCCCTAGTGGTTGCTTCTTAAGTAAAATACTCATTTTGCCCTCAACCCTAATCAACCGGCCCAGTAAAGGGGGACGGTGGCTAGGAAGCCCAAAGGCCCAACTATAAACCCTAGCCATTCTTCTTTATATAATAGAGATGGCTAGATTGGGTTTATTACAATCTCACAATGTTTTTATTAGATGCTACTTGGTTAAGTAGGACCCAACCCTACTAGGGTCCTATCAAGCTCGCCCTCTTCAAATTAGCCTTGTCCTCAAGGCTGAGGTTCTATGAACTCAAGGAACCAGGTCTTCAGCTCCTTATATAATTTCCATGTGGTGTCTTCAGGTGGTAAATTATTCCAATGCACCAGTACTTCAGTAGAGGGACATCAGCGACGTATCACAATTTTACGATCGAAGATGGCTTGTGGTTAGGCTTGAATATCTCCATCATCAATGGTGTTGGACAGTTGAATCTAGGGTGACTCATGTTTTCCCAACATGGGCTTCAAGCATGACACATGGAAGACAAGGTGAATTTTGGCATCCTCAAGAAATTTAAGTCTGTACGCCATGACTCCAATATGCTCTGTGATCTGATAGGGCCTATAAAAACATGGGGATAGCTTCATGGAGGCTCGTGTGTTGATGAAGAGTTGCTTGTATGGCTGTAGGTGAAGATAAACTCAATCTCCTATTGAAAATTGTCTTTCGCTTCGTCGTGTGTCAGCTTACAACTTCATTCTGGCTTGAGTGGTAGAGATAATATCCTTTAGTAGCTGTACGAGTTTGTCCCTATCAATTAAATCTTAGTCAACATGATCAACCTTGACCAAGCCAATAATAAACTTCGGGATTACAAGGGTCAGCCGACCATACAATGCTTCATATGGGGTACATTTTGTAGATGAATGATACATAGTATTATACCAACATTCAGCCTAAGGGAGGGAGCCATTTCAACCACTCCTTTGGCCGGTCACTAGAGAAACACCAAAGGTACATCTCTAAATACCTGTTGACTACCTTTGTTTGGCCATTAGTAGTTTATGGATGATATATTATGCTCATCTTGAGTTTGGTGCCTTGTAATTGAAATAACTTAGTCCAAAATTTACTGGTGAAGACCCTATCATGATCACTTATAATGGACCTTGGCATCCCATGTAATTTAATAATATTTTCTATGAAAATCTGAGCAATACTAGTAGCAGTATAGGGATTTCATATAGCACAAAAATGAGCATATTTTATAAGTCGATCAACCACCATAAGGATTGTGCTTTTACCTTTAGAAGATGGCAACCCTTCGATGAAGTCTATGGAGATGCCAATCCACATCGAGTCCGATATAGATAGTGGTTGTAGTTTCCCTAGACTCGCCACTGTTTCACCCTTTTGTTGTTGACATACATCACATTGTGCCACATATTCAAAAATAATATTTTTCATCCCTCTCCAATAAAAATTTCGCTTCACTCTTTTGTAGGTTCTCAGAAACCCAGAGTGCCCTGCTGAAGGTGTGGAGTGCATTTCATACATAATGACTTTGATGCAAGGGGAGTCAAGTATAAGTACAATACGACCTTTGTAGCGTAAATCCCACGAATCCCAAGTATAGTAAGCTATTGTGCTTGGATCCTCCTCTAATTTTTCAATGATGTTGTTGGTCTCTGGATCCTTCTTCCATTCCTCCTAAATGTCCTCGAGGAAGCCGGTGATAGGAAGAGAGATGGCTAAAAATTTAACTTGCTCAGGTAGTTGTAAGAGTGCATCTGCAATAACGTTTTCTTTCCCATTTTTGTAAATAATTTCATAATCAAATCCTAGAAGTTTGGTTACCCATGTTTGCTACTCTAGAGATGATATCTTATGCTCCAAAAAGTACTTGAGGCTTCTATGGTCGGTTTTATTCTGAAATCATTGGTCGATCAGGTAGGGTCTCCACTTTATTACTGAGTGCATAATGGGAAGCATCTCCTTATCAATCTTCTTAATTTCATCCTTCTGGAGGTGAGGATAGTGGTACAGTCGAGTGTTCGCTGGTGATTTGCTTGGAAGAATTAGAATTCGATGGTCATATTGCCAAGTAGGAGGAAGACCACATGGTTCAACAAAAATATTATCAAATTTAACAAGCAATTAGATGAGATTTTGATCTTCAATTTCTATTTTCTTCCCCTCTGGTTGCTACTGGAGATCCATCAAAAAGCCACCATTTATCTTGTGTAAAACTTTCTCCATTCATTGGATCAAAACGGTGGTTACATTACTTCCATGCTTCCCGCGTAGGATGACATGTTTGCCTTTGTAACAGAATTTTATAATTAATTTGAAAAAGTTTCAAGAGACATCACTTAGCGTCGTTAGCCATTCTATGCCTAACATTGCCTCATAATCATTAATTGGTAGGAGGAAGAAGTCGGCAACAATTTCTTGGTCTTGCAGTAATTGTTTCACCTAGGGCATCTTTGGTCGTACTTTAGGATTTGGACATCGATGACCTTTACGTTGAACTTACTGCAACTTTCGATGTGGAGCATTATCCAAGCAGCAACCTTACTATTTAGGAAGTTATTAGTGCTGCCCGTATCGATGAAAATAGTGATCTGTTGTTGTTTGAGAAGGCCTCCAACTTTCATCATTTGCAGATTTGAGTAGCCGGCTAACGTGTGTACCATAAAGTTGATCGGTTGTGGCTCTTCTTTCGCATCTTCTTCTTTATGTTTAAGGCTCTCTTCTAGCTATTCAATGACCTCTTCTTCCATTGGTTCAATCATAAGAAGTCTCCCTTTTTTACAGCGATGCTCGCAGCTTCATAGCTCATTGCAATACCAACATAACCCCTTCGTAGATCACTCCCAAAGTTCTTCTTTTGTCAACTTTTTTGGTATAGGGGCATGGCTAATAGTAAAGGAGGTTGAGGGCTTCGATATTGCTAGTCAAGGAGCGACCCTAGTCCTCCGAGCTTCGTGGTTCAATCACTCCTCTTGAAGTCATGCAAAAGAGATGGCTACCATAAGCGTGTACAGTTGTCGTGTTTTAACTTCTCCCTAGATCTCTGGCTTCAAGCCCTCAATAAACATCCCCAATAGTTGTTTTCCAGATCAATCATGAGTTTGCTTAGATAACCTTTCAAACCTAGTTTGATACTCTTGGATGGTGGAGCTTTGTCGGATCTTTGTTAGTTGTCCGTCAATGTTCCTATAATCGGTTAGTCCAAAGCGGATAAGCAATCCTTCTTTGAATTGTCATCATGAGAGGACTCCATGAGTATGTTCAAACTAATCAAACCACTGTATGACATTCCCTTCAAGATGTATAGTCGTAATTTTTATCATAGATGCATTCACCGTTTTGTGGTACTAAAAATATAACTCCGCGCATGAGATCCAACTAATCGGGTCTCCTTCTTCCCATCTAGGGAAGTCCACCCTCATTAATGGATAGTAGGGATTAGTCATAGAGCCTCCCCTCTCCTAGAAGTCATCTCTTCGGTCAGATCTCTCTCCTTGATGTGATTTCTTCGAACTTGGTGGTCGACCCAAACTAAGTTCGGCAAAGAGAGTCTGAATCTTATCCTCCATTCGCGTCTCGAAGGCTTTGAATTTAGCATTGATTGCCTCCTCAGATGCTATAGTATATGCCTCTAAATCTGTAATGTTAAGATCTCTCTTTTGTTACAGGGTGAAAGGCACATATTGGTTGAGAGAAGTGGTGGCCGAAAGGGTTGGTGGATTGGTGGATGTAGGCTGCAATTTAGGCTTATTTTGTGACTGTTTTGGGTGCAGTTTGGGGGTGCAGTTAGATAGAGTTTTGGGGCTGTGATGGTAGTGGATGAAGGTTGATAGCGAATAAGATTTCCTCAGACTGTATGAGGAAATCCCGTTGGTTTGTTGAGGGAAATCCTCCCTCCTATCCGTTGGTTTGTTGAGGGAAATCCTCCCTCCTATCCTGTATATATACAATTCATGTTGTACTAATCAAAACAAGCTTTCACGATTAAATTTTTATTCTATCATGGTATCAGAGCATCTTGCCTAGAGCAAGCTCACTCCTCACCGACTCTTTCCCTTCGCCCCCTGCTTCCATGGGCGAAAGATTTCTCTCCGCTGTTCTGGCCAGCAGACCACCCCCTCTACCGCTGCCTCTTGGCCGCGACCTCTCCACCGCTATCGCTACCAACAACCATCCCCACCCCTGCTCTTTCCCCTTGCGACCATCACCATCGCAGCCACCGATCTAGGTAGCAACTATTGTTGCTTCTCGGCCCATGCACCTCCCCTGCCGCTGCTTCAACTGGTGGCCACGTAAACCATTACCGTCACTGTCCCCCTCGGCCAACGATCTCTTCCTCCTTGCTACCTTAGCCGCAGCGATCTACAGCCACAGTCGCCCCTGTTCTGTGATGAAAAAAAGGGCAAAAGAACGCAGCCCCCGACCTCGGCATCCACCGCTGCCACTGCTGTTTCCTCCCCCCCCCCCCCCCAACGCAACCTTGCCGTCGTAGCACTTCGGCCCGCGACCACTGCCATCGTAGCCTCCGGTCGTGTGATCATCCCACCGGCTGCTAAAGCGTGAGAAGGGCCGTCGCTGCTGCTCCCAACCGCGCCACCACCGCTGCAAGCCGTTGAGCCCTTGCAACGGTAGCGTTCTCTTATGCGGTGCGACAGAAGTAAAGCACTCTCTACTGCCATCACCCAGTCATCGATTGTCATCATCACTTCCTCCTCTCACAGCAAATACCACTGCTGCTTCTCTTTCCCTCCCTTCGCTACTGTCTAAGTCGCGCTACCGATGTCTTCCCCGGATTCTCTTCACTCTCTTGTGGACGACACTCTCAAAGGATGCATAGGTGCTGCATCACCCTTCTAATCACAGCAGCTCACCGGCACTCCCTCCAACGACAACGACCCCTGTTGCTCGCCTCTATCACCCGGTCGTCTCCTCCTTCTCTCGTTGCCTACTGTTGTGCTAACCAGTGGATGACAGGATGCAAGTGCCCCCACCTTCTTCCTGTGAAGGTAGAGCATCTTGCTTCAGTACAGCACCCCTTCTCCTTTCCCAGAGGTGTTGTATCTCTCCTTCCAGTGCAGATCAGTGTCGTCTGCACCTAGAACTCGAAGAGGTCCTCGTCCGATTTAGCACTTGCTACCCGGTGTCCGAGGAGATCTCTTTCGATCGGCCATTCTGCGTGGGGTACATCGTCACCTTACCACATGAACGAGTCGAGAGGCCTATCAACAACCTCAGAATGTCTTCATCATCTTCTTTTGATATTCCAGTTACTGTTCCTACAGGAAATCATAGTGCTTCTCCACATACAGGACTTATATCCATCAATGCTGCCACGCTAATCCCTTTTAAGTTATCAAAAGGCGACAACTATACATCTTGGTGAGCTTAGTTTTCTAACCTCTTATTTGGATATGACTTACTAGGCTACATCGATGGCTCTCTCAGTTGTCCACCAGTAATGATGAACATCCCCGGCGAACCCAGTTTAGTACCAAATCCAGCTCATAAACTATGATTACGTCAAGGCCATCTCATCCTCCAAGCTATTCAAGCATTTATTGCTGGATCCGTTGCTGGATCCATCGCACCATTAATATCTTCGTGTGCAACTGCTGTAGAAGCATGGTGCAAGTTGCAAACAACCTTGGCAAATCGTTCGCGTACTCGCAAGCTCAGCCTTCTCTCCAGTCTAATAAAAAAAATAAGAGGGAAGTACCATTGCTGATTATCTACAAAATATCAAAGTTATCATCGATGACTTGGCTTTGATAGGTCATTCCCTTTGTGACGAAGAAGTGATAATCCATACCCTCAATGGCCTAGGAGATGAGTACAAAGAATTAACAACCGTAATTTGAGCACACGACTCACCAATGTCATTCGAAGAACTTTATGACAAGTTGATTGACTACGAGACATACTTGAAGCATGAGGACAAGTTGGCCGGACCAACCATCATAGCTCAAGTTAGTCAAAAGTCCAAGAGGCAAAGCAACTAATACAAGAAGAATATCAACAAAGGTTTGGCCAAGATGACTCTTGACCCTATGGGTCCCCAACAAACCCCCTTTCCTCCACCTCATCAATATCTCTATCAAGGTGGCAACTCCACTAACTATCAACCTTGGTGTCCAGATCGCACAACCCAACAAAAAGTTGTCTGCCAACTATATGATAAAGTCGGACACTCCGCAAAAGTTTGTCGGTCTCGACCCAAACTCCCAACTTTATCATGGTTGCCTCAAGTAAATCTCATGACTACATCGGCTACAAATCAATCTAATTAGATTATGGATTCTGGCACCTCTCATCACATCACTTCTGATCTTCAAAACTTGTCTATCCATAACAAATATAGCGGCAATAAAGATATCATCATCGATGACGGTAACGTAATTCCTATTACTCATACTAGTTCCACAATGCTTAATTCACATACCATAAATTTTACACTCGATGATGTTCTGTGCGCACCCCACATTAAATGAAATCTCATTTCCGTTTCTCAATTCTGCAAACAAAATAATACCTCAATTGAATTCTTTCCTAACTCTTTTCTTGTCAAGGATTTGAGCACGGGGGTATCCTTGGTCTGAGACCAGAGTAAGGACTACATCTATGAATGACTGTCAACTCTGCAAATAACCCAGCCTATTGCTTATTCCTCAGTTGTAGCTCTAATTGATGTGTGGCATCATCGTCTTGGTCATCCCTCATCCTCTATTCAGCAAAAATTACTTTCTCTTTATTCTCTTCCTACTCTTAAAAATAGTAGCATTATAACTCATTGTGATGCTTGTCTTAGTAATAAAAGTCATAGACTCCCCTTTGGAATATCTTCTATATCCTGCTCTAAACCATTTGAAATTATTTATACTGATGTTTGGAGCCCTGCTAGTCATATGTGCCTTACAAGCCAATCACATGAGTGATGGCACTTGTGACTTGATATGCACTTTATCTCTTTGCTTATAATTAGGCGTTTTATCACTTTATCTTGTTTTGCATATCACTTGATATCTTGGATGTGTTGCAATATCGTGATGAGATCACGATAATGAGACCGTTCACCTTGGATAAATTATCCCGATCATGGGAACTCGGGACATCGAAATAACCGGATAGGCGAGATCATACGATATGATGGAGGTAGTGGTCTCATAGTTACTCATGTGGGGACACTAAGGCGCACACAAACCATTGGGAATGAGTTCACTAATTGATCCACCTACGGAATGCTAGATGGTTATTGATACCTCACATTAGATAATGATTCTATAGTCCCAAAGAGTGTATCTGGTTCTTAGACTTGAGACACCAAAGATGTCCTGTATGAGTACTCCATTTTGATATCGGATTTATAAGTTTGGAAAGTTTCCAGATCTAGTGCAGTCGGTCATTAGAAGTAGTAGCCAACCTTACGAGGGCTATTGAGTGTCAATAGAGGATCATCCGCTCTCGGTATCATGAGAAGAATATCCCGTGTGTTCTTGCTCGAATAAATCTTTGGCCAAGGTTATTCGGATTGAGAGAAAAGGGTTCTCCTGGAGAATCTGACAAGAGCAAGACTCGAGGAGAGATCATAGGCCTTTGATGGGGTCTCTCGGGATATTAGATGGATGAGAGATTATAGATACATGATAACGAGGACAAATAGGTCCAAAGGATTGATTCCCTGTATTGTCTGGGGCCATGGCATAGTGGCCTGGTATGTCCTTAGATCGATTTTGGGTAAATTATTATAGAGTAATAATTCACTAAGTCAAAAGGAGTTCGACAAGTATGACTCACGACCAGCTGATATTGGGCCCATCACACATATAGGTAGGTGTTACGATGAGTAGAGGTTTATAGATATCCGTTGACCCCTATCTTATTGATATCCATTAAGCTAGCTAAAATCCCTGAATTATTAGATCCCGAGATAAGATCCAATAATTGCTAATAAGAGATTATTGGGCGAAACACACTAATCAAGAGGCTTGGGTAATTGGATGGAGATCCAATACCTAATAGGGCAAACGATCCATTAGGGTTTTCGAAGCCTCTATAAATAGGAGGGAACCAAAGCTCTATAGGTTGAGGGTTTCTTTTGGTAGCCACCTCCTGTTCTTCTCCCCCTAGAGAGATAGGTGCATCGTCGCAATCCCTGCCATGTGGATACCGCTAGAGAGGAGGACACTTGACCTCCTTCATCTTCTCCCATAGATCTGCAGGATTCAGCCGATATACTGATCTCCTAGGTACTTTCTTTTACACGTGTAGTTTTACCCTTATGATCTTCAGCGCTTTCTACGGGAAATTTGGGGTGTTTTGTTTCTGTTCTTCTGCTACGCATGAGATGTCGCTCCCCTTGTGGATTTTCCAATAGTGGTATCAGAGCCAGGTTGTTCGTGCGAAGATCGGATCTTAAACTATGTGTGTTATGTTTTAGATCAGCTTTTGACGCTAAAAATCGCTGACACAAAGGGCCAGAAGGGCAGCAAGCGTTGCTGCGCTGCGTCAACGCCTTGCTACTCGCACAAGCAGCTTCTCGCCGCTCAACTCAGCGCGCCGCAAGTGCAAGTAGGCTGCCTGCGTTGGCGGCTCGCTCAAGCGAAGGCACCGCCGCTTAGGCGCCAGGCTCGTGCCAGCCAGCCGCCAAGAAAGCGCCGGCGCCGGCGCCCCCCCAGCTAGCGCAGAGGCGCGCGGCGGGCAGCACTCCGCCTGGGGGGCAGCGGGCGCCATCGCTGCCCTCCCCGCGCAAGAGCGCCCGGCGAGCAGGTGGCGGCGGACACTAAGGGTGAGGGATTAGGGTTTTATGGCAAAAGATGGTTTTGCCCCTCGAAATTTCAGAAATTTCGATTCTATCCTTTTGGCAGAATTACTAAAATACTCCTTAGAATTTCAAAAATTTCAGATTATGTCCCTTTTGACAAAATTACCAAAATACCCTTTTGATCGAATTACCAAAATACCCCTAGGAATTCAAAAATTCCCTTTATATCTTTGATTTCAAAAAATTAAATATGTTAATTAAATAATTTAATTAACTATTTTTTTTATCTAGTAGTCCTATAAAATAACATATACATATGATGTATGATGTGGATAGATGATCATGGACCTGTGATGTGATGTGTGTACATGTGATTATTATTATTGGGGCCTACGAGCCTCTACTCTTTTCTCATTTATTGTCGGACCTGCGTGCTTGTAATTATGTTGTAATTACATGAGGAGACGCAGCGGTAGCATGACTCACGAGATCGAGACGGACGATCCGACACATGGAGATGCGTTAAGATGCCGACGAATCCGACGAAGCGAGATGGATGATCACAGGGTATAGAGATGCGCCGACGTACACATAAATCTTGATGTAAGTGATTGGGCCTATTAGCTCAGGCCTGATCACATTAGGATGTGGTCCATAATCATCTGGTGTGATTACTCATGTGATGTGTGATTAGATATACACCTACTAGATATGTATATATATATTTGCATGCGATGGAGATATAATATGTATGTGTGTGACACATTATGTTAGGAGACCAAATCAAAAATCCTCTATATTAATAATATTAAGTCGGTAAATGTGAGGCAATTAGATTGACCCACGTGGCTTTCTATCGTTATAGCTAGGAACTGATTCCCAGTGTAGGTTGAGTTGGTCGAGTCCCTCGAGACTCACCTATATCGCGTCTTGCTATCTTATCTATGATATAGAGATGTCATAGGTGACCTGAGGACATGGTATGCTTGGTCGAGTCCCTCGAGAGTATATCACCGAATCAGACTCATCTGATAACAATGGTGATGACTTAACCGAACATCATGGTTGGTTGAGTCCCTCGAGGCCATAGTGGTTCGGAGGCCGAATAGGACGGGAATCACAAAGAGTTGTGATTGGCAAGAGTTGCCTACCTTTACGGGCTTAACGTGATTGGTCGAGTCTCTCGAGGTTATGTTAAGACGCCGATTGGATCCTGATCCCCACTAGAGATCCGCCAGGGGTCTCCGATTCACATACCGGAGGGTGTTGTGTGTCTCACGAAAAATTAGTGGGAATACATTAAGATTGAAGTCCTTATCTTAATTATTTAAATTTCTACAAAGTCTGCATGTTATTTATTTCTGCTACATCTTTTATTTCAAAAAAATGTCGCTTTCAAATCCTATACGTGGCATACTTGATGCCAACCGTCTCACTGGTCCAAATTATACGGATTGACTTCGCAATCTGAGAATCATTCTCATGGTGGAGAAAATCGCGTATGTCCTTAATATAGTGATCCCTACACCCGATTAAAGGGGCAAGCGAGGATGAGATCACTCATTATGTGAAGTACTTAGATGATTCCACTCTTGCTCAGTGTTATATGTTGGCCTCTATGACTACTGAGTTATAGAGACAGCATGAAAATATGGATGCTAATTCCATACTCCTACATCTCCGCAAACTGTTTGAGGAACAGGGAAGAACTCAGCGATATGAGATATCAAAGAGTCTTTTCCGTGCTAGGATGACTGAGAGGACACCGGTTCATAACCATGTCCTTAAGATGATTGAGTGGATCGAGAAACTCACAAGTCTAGGAATGATCCTAGAGGATAACCTGTGTGTGGATCTTGTGCTTCAGTCCCTACCAGATTCCTTTTCTCAATTTATAATAAATTTTAATATGAACAAACTTGAGGTGACCCTCCTAGAGCTCCTCAATATGTTGAGCGAAGCAGAGAGCACCATCAAGAAAGAGAAACCGATTCTCTACACTGGTGAGACCAGAAAGAAAAGGAAGGCTGAGAAGACCCTTAAGAAGGGCAAGGGCAAGGGGAAAATGGGTAAGGCAAAGATTGCCAAGAAAGACCTAACAAAGGACAAAGACCAGTGCTTCCACTGCAGCAAAGATGGGCACTGGAAGAGGAACTGCAAAGAGTACCTTGCAGAGAGGGGGAAACAGAAGCTTGGAGAAGCTTCAGGTACATTCATGATCAGTCTCCATTTGTTAGAATCTTATGATAACACATGGGTATTGGATACCGAGAGTGCTTATCATATCTGTAATTCGTTGTAGGTTCTGACAGAACCTAGGAGATTGAATAGAGGTGAGATGGACCTTAAGATGGGCAATGGAGCAAAGGTTGCTATAGTGGCTGTTGGCAAGGTCACCTTACATCTGCCTGGTGGAGCTATTATTACATTAGATGCATGCTATTATATTCCTTCTATTATCAAAAGTATTATTTCTATTTTATGTTTGACAGGTAGTGGATATAAATTAGTTTTTGAGAACAATAGTTGTTCAATAATATTAGATGATCAGATCATCATGAGAGGAACATTGCATAATGGTTTATTTATGCTAGATACAACTCCACATATCATGAGTATAAGTGAGTCTAAGAGAAAACGAGAAGTGAAGAACCAGACAGGAAAGAGTATTAAAACCCTTCGATCAGATCGAAGAGGTGAGTACTTGAGTACAGAGTTCACCTAGTTCCTCAAAGACCATGGGATTTTATCCCAATGGATACCTCCTTATACACCACAGTTTAATGATGTATTAGAAAGGAGGAATTGCACACTGTTAGACATGGTGTGTTTCATGATGTGTTTCGTCGACCTACCCATCTCATTCTAGGGATATGCCCTAGAGACCGCAGCTTACCTTCTGAACAGAAGTCCAACCAAGTAAGTGATGTCTACTCCATATAAGATATGAAATGGGAAGATGTCTGATCTTAAGATTGTTAAGATTTGGGGCTGCCCTACCCACGTTAAGAGACACAACCCTGACAAGTTGGAATCCAGAATGGAACGGTGCAAGTTCGTGGGATACCCCAAGGAGACTTGTGGGTATTATTTCTATCACCCTGAGGACCAAAAGGTCTTTGTAGCCAAGAGAACAGTGTTCCTTAAGAAGGAACACATTCTTTGTGGAGACAATGGGAGCATGATAGAGTTGAGCGAGGTTGGAGAACCTAGCTCAAGCACCATTCCAAAATCTGTTCAGATACCTAACACACAAGTTCTAACTTTACGTAGATCCGATAGAGTATCCCATCCTCTTGAGAGATATGTGGGACATATCAGAAGAGAGGATATTGAGGATATTGATCCTCAGACCTACGAGGAGGCTATTATTAGTATAGTGTTAGGGATCGAGCGGCACTAAGAGGGGGGGTGAATTAGTGCAGCGGTAAGGAACGAGAAAATTTTGGGCAATTAAAACAAGTTCGAAAACTTCATACGAATGAATGCAACATTTCGTTTAAACCCGGAAAGATTGTATTTTAACTTTAAAGCATACGTAATAAGATGAAGATGAAGTTGAGTAAATAAGGCAGCAAGTGGAAAGGGTTTGCAGCAAAGTAAATAGCAAGAACGTAAATGCAAACCAGATTTTTATAGTGGTTCGGTCATCCAACCTACGTCCACTCCCGATTCCTCTTGCTTGAGGCCACCGGCTTTCCACTAGCTATCCTCCTTCCAACGGGTGAGGATGAACTCCCTCACAGCAACTCTCCTTTTGACGGGCTTAGGAGATAACCCTTACAATGCACTCTTACCCCTCTCTTGGACTAGAATACTCTTAAGACTTAAAGGGAAGATTTGACACACTTTCAAGAGAGTTTTCTCCTTCTTTTTTTCAGTTCTAGACACCTTTCATCCAAGAATGTGAGGGATATTTATAGGCCTCAAAGTGATTCAAATTTGGGCTCCAAATTTGAATTTTTTTGAGTTTCCCGGTGTCGGGCGGTGCTACCACTGTCGAGGCGCGTTCTACCGCCTGTCACCGGCAGATCGACACAAAGCCAGGTGCTGGGTGGTGCTACCGCCTGCCTGGGGCGGTTCCACCTCCCAGGTCTCAGCCTCTGGGCGGTGCCACCGCCAAGCCTAGGGCGGTGCTACCGCCCAGGTCAATTTTTTCAGCACAGTGGTTTCGACCAAAAAATCGGTCGAAACCGGTCCAAACGAAGTCCGAATTGGCTCAAATTTGGTTTATAGGATTAACACCTAATCCTAAACCAAATTATGTGCTAACTATAATTTTAAAAAATATTTTTTAAGTTATTTCAAAGTCCATAAGACAAGACTTCTTTCGGTGAGCTTTCGGTGAACTTCCAGTGGTCTTCCGACGAACCCTCGGAAACCATTCTGCGGACTCCCGGCAAGCTCCCGGACTTCATGATGATCTTGGCAAGTTCCATCGAGCTTCTTTGGCAAGCTCTGATCTTTCTTGGCAAGCTCCGTGAACTTCCGATGAACCTTTCGGCGAACTTCCGAAAACCCTTCGGCAAGCTCCCTACTCGTTCTCGATCGGTTCCGGCAACTACTCCCAATGAATCTTCGGACTTCCATCGAACTCTCGAACTCCCAATGATCCATTCCACTTGTCTTCCGGCACTTTATTTCGCTTTACGTCTTCTTCGTCATCGTAGTTACTCATGCACAAACAAACACCCTACTTCGATCTAGACAATTATTACAACGCGAATTGACATCCAGTTGCCCGGCATGTCATTGGTCGGTGCTTCCTCCGATCCTTCAGCACATCGCCCTCTCTTGTGGCTTGTTGTCCAATCGACGGTTGACCTCCGCAACCCCGATATCCATGGCGTAACTCCGCACTTCTTGGCCCGATGCCCGACATCCAAAGCCTCCTACCGATAGTCGACCGAACCTCTGGCTCGACATCTAATATCCTGACGTGATCACCTCCGGCGCAACGTCAATTCCTCCAGCGTCAATTGTCTAATCCTAATCGATAGTAGACCTGCGTAACTCAACACACAGTTAAATAACAAAACATAATTAATTAGTTTCATCATCAAAATCCGAGATTCAACAATCTCCCCCTTTTTGATGATTATAACTAATTGATGACTAATGGAGTTAACCTTAACTCCCCGAAGTTTAACACAAACTTCCACTATCAATATGCCATTGATAGAAACCTTGGATTATCCCAAATCTAAGCAACATTTATCACAAGTAAGAGAATCATCAAACCATCATGCAAATATAAAATATTCAATCATCAAACCATCATGTAAATATAAAATATTCAATCAATGCATGAAGTCATCAATCTACTTCTCCCCCTATGTCATCAACAAAAAGAAGAAGTAACATCATAGCTAGTTTTCAAGGATATGCAAATATTACAAATATACTAGCTATTAATCACATCATACAACATTTAGGCATCGCAAGTTTATCATGATAGGCAAGATAGCACTTATCGTGATGATAGCAAGTTGTTCTATGTTCCTTTGAGAAGTGCAAGCAATTTGTATTCAAAGATGTGTATTTTCTTGACTTCTTTTGTGATATGCATATAATTTTGTAATTTCTTTCTTCTCTTTTGAGAAGAGCAAGCTTGCGAGTTTTGCTTTCTTTGCATGCTAGGACTTTTGCATTCATTTGTAATATGCAATCTAGCAAAAGCCTTCTCCCCCTTTATCAATGTCAAAAAGAAAGGGAGGATTAATACTTCAAATAAACTTGCATGAGATTCAACAATAATTTGTAACAAAGATGCAAGCAATTTGTTGAAAAAGTGAAGTTAATCAAGATTTTTGCCTCTCTTGAGACAACAACTTTTTACTTCTCAATGTTTAAGCTAGCAAAATATTTCTCTTTTGATGCATAAGCTAGCAATTTAATCTTCTCCCCCTTTGTTTTGTCAAAAAGTGGAGTACAAATAGTCAATGTTTTGATCATGACAAAATAATAAATTTACAACATGAATTTTTAGCATATTAAGTCATGAATTCAAGGGAGTCAAAAATCATGATATGAGAGAAAAAGATGATAAGTAAGCAATCAATAATGATAAGCAAGCTAACATACTTTGCGACATGCAAGTTAGCTTCCTTTCAATTCTTCTCTTTTGTAACTAGGTTTTGCCTTTACAAGCTATCAACTTTTTGTTTGTAATGAGCTAGCAATTTTGTATAATCACTTTAAATATATATGCTAACTTTTCATTAAACATACAAACATAAAGGCATGGCAAGTGTAACATTCCAAATTTTCGAAGTTTTGCATTTTGCTTCTTTTGAGATAATCAAGATAGCAATATTTGCATCCTTTGAGATAACAATCCTTAGCTTCTTGTGAAATTGCAAAGTAGCAATTTTTCTCCCCCTTTGTCTTTGTCGAAAAGAAGGGAAGACTAAATGGCTAAAAATTTCAATCATTATACAAGCCATTTTTCATATCAATTATAAATTTGTATTAATAAAAATATATATCAATTATTCAATCATCACATGATGCAAATAAGACAATAATGCAAAGAAATCATGTCATAGAGGATATCAAAATGTAAATTTAACAAGGATCAAAACCAAAAGATATCATTCATGATTCATAACTTTCTTTTTAGCAAGATCAAAATTCACATTTATCAATTTTCAATTCAAGATAAATGTCATACAACCAAGAATCATGATATATAAAAGCACATCTATATTAAGGATCAAATCATGATTCATTGATTCATCATAAGGCAAATTTCTTTTATATCAATTCTTCAATTACCACATAAGGCATACAAGCCAAAGAATTCTTATCATTTTAATATCATGCAAGATATGATGTCAAGGCTCATGATTCATTTAAAAAGATATAGCACAAAGAGCAACTTGATTCATCCATAGGAATCAAGATTATATTTCATGAGAAGTTTCAAGTATCAAATATCAAATACACGAATTCATTCAAGTATGAATTATCGAGATATCAGGACTTGGATTATATTCCTCTTTAGTTAATGGTAAAAGGAAGCAATCATAGAGGAAAATATTTTGATTCGCAAAGATATCTTAAGTCAAGAATTTAAAGTCATGATTTTAAGAGATCAAGAGAGGAGTCATAAAATCATTCAAACTCATTTTGTCAACTCGAAACTCACAATCAAATTATCAAAATCATTCTCGAGATTCAAGAGACTTATATGAACATAGTATACATTGATTCATCATTTGTCTTATTATGCCAAATCAAAATAAGTATTCAGAAAACAAAAGGCAAACTTCATTATAAAAATCGTCAAGACAAAAATATAACACATTATTTCAAGATATGATATTCAATTTTTCATGATAATGTGTTTCATTTTGTTTCAAACAAGTGTGCTCATATTTCAAAAGATAAGTATCAAATTTAAGACCAAAACATGAGTTTGTCATCAAGATATGATATCACAAAGTCATTATAACAAATTTTTAATATTTTCATTTCAATGATGATTTCATAATGTATGTTCAAACATTTATATAGAACCCATCATTGTATAAATTCAAAATACAAGTTTGTCATTAAACCCATTAAGATCAAATACATCAAAATCTTTCATTCGAAAATTTTAATAAGAGCAACATAAATTGATTACATGTGAGCATGTATCAACTTTTCAAAGCAAGACGTAAGTTTCGTCATAAAGACCGTTAAGGCCAAACACATTAAAAATAAAACATTATGATAGTGCATTTTCTTATTTTTAAGAGTTTCAATTTACGTGATTTGATCTTTCATAAGAATGATCAATGTCATGCATCATATTTAAACATGAGAGCATCATCATATTTAGAAATGAATTCATCATTAAAATCATTTCACTTCTTTCTTTCATTTGTTATAACAAGATGATCAATGCTCAAACTTTTGCTAAAATCATACATCATTTTAAAAATCTGAAAAATAACTTTCGTCATGAAACCCATTAAGTCCAAATATAACACAAGGCAACATCAAAGCCATATTTCTTTCATTTTGAAAATTTGTGGGTTGGGTCTTTATAATTGATTTCATGAAGACATGTATCAATAAAAATTTTATCATTAAAAAGGGTTAAAATCTATTAAACCAAGATGGAAGTTTTCAAATTATAATCAAGATACATACATCTATCATCAAAAGATTTTCAAGAAATTCATACATAGATATGTATCATGTTTAAGATTAAAAACCGATATGGAAAGTATACATGAAATTTCATCATCTCAAAATGTCATCTTAATTTGACATGAAAACAATTTGACCAAAAAAAAATACGTTAATCCACAACATAGAGTCAAATCAACATTACTTCAAAAACTAATGCATGTTACAAAATCATCAAGCATCATGTTTAGAAACGAAAAGCAATATAAAACATCAAGATACACATGCATGGATTAATCCTAAGTATTATCACAAATCATGCATCATTCATATTTTTAATTTTCAAAAAATTACTAGACAGGAAAAAGCATAAAAAAAAATCCTACCAACTATTTCAAGCAACTCATGAAAAGCATCATGTAATTTCAAAATAAAGTAAAAGCAACTTGGGTAGTTTCTTACCTCATTGTCGAAAACCGTCAAAGCCCATTTCGCCTCATCTTTACTTGATTCTTCTTTGCAAGCCTTCCTCTTCTTTGGCCTCATTCTTTGTTCAAGTTCATTTATATTTTTTAATTTTTCTTTAATGAACTTATTAAGATTTAGTGTTCGAAGTTCAAGTTCATCATTGTCCCCATCACTTGAGTCATCACTCAAGTGGTATTCATTTGTCCGAAGTTTCAAATCCTTCTTGTTCTTTAGAAGGTGGTTCATGTGTTCATTGAGTTCAAAACGTTCCAAGAAACTCATTTCATAGGTCTTTAAAGACCCAATGAGTTCTTCAAGAGATAAGTCATGTAAATTTTTAGCTTCTTGTATTGTCGTTACTTTTGGATCCCACTCTTTTGGAAGGGATCTTAAAATTTTGTTTACTAAATCAAAACTTGAAAAAGATTTACCAAGACTTCTTAGACTATTGATGACATCCGTGAATCGGGTGTACATGTCGTCGATAGATTCGCTTGGTGTCATTTGGAAGAGCTCAAAATCATGCAATAAGAGGTTTACTTTCGAGTCTTTAACTCTACTAGTTCCCTCGTGCGTGAGTTCAAGAGTTCGCCAAATGTCAAAAGTCGTTTCGCACATAGAAATCCGATTGAACTCGTTCTTGTCCAAAGCACAAAATAAGGCATTCATAGCCTTTGTGTTTAAAGAAAATGATTTCTTCTCTAAGTCCGACCATTCGTTCGTCGGTTTAGAGGGAAGTTGAAAGCCATTTTCAATGATGTTCCACAAATCCAAATTCATTGAAAGCATGAAAACTCTCATTCGAGTTTTCCAATAAGTGTAGTCCAAACCATTAAAGAACGGTGGACAAAAAACCGAAAAGCCCTCTTGAAAATCATTTAGAGTCATTTCTCACGGGTGTAAATCCGAAAGAGAAAGAACATGGCTCTGATACCAATTGTTAGGGATCGAGCGGCACTAAGAGGGGGGGGTGAATTAGTGTAGCGGTAAGGAATAAGAAATTTTTGGGCGATTAAAACAAGTTCGAAAACTTCGTACGAATGAATGCAACGTTTCGTTTGAACCCAGAAAGATTGCGTTTTAACTTTAAAGCATACGTAATAAGATGAAGATGAAGTTGAGTAAATAAGGCAGCAAGTGGAAAGGGTTTGCAGCAAAGTAAATAGCAAGAACGTAAATGCAAACCAGATTTTTATAGTGGTTCAGTCATCCAACCTATGTCCACTCCTGATTCCTCTTGCTTGAGGCCACCGGCTTTCCACTAGCTATCCTCCTTCCAACGGGCGAGGATGAACTCCCTCACAACACCTCTCCTTTTAACGGGCTTAGGAGATAACCCTTACAAAGCACTCTTACCCCTCTCTTGGACTAGAACACTCTTAAGACTTAGAGGAAAGATTTGACACACTTTCAAGAGAGTTTTCCCCTTCTTTTTTTCAGTTCTAGACACCTTTCATCCAAGAATGTGAGGGGTATTTATAGGCCTCAAAGTGATTCAAATTTGGGCTCCAAATTTGAATTTTTTTGAGTTTCCCGGTGTCGGGCGGTGCTACCGCCTGTCAGAGGCGGTTCTACCACTTGTCGGCTGGCAGATCGACACAAAGCAGTGCTGGGTGGTCCTACCGCTTTGCCTGGGGCAGTTCCACCACCCAGGTCTCGGCCTCTGGTGGTGCCACCGCCAAGTCATTTTTTTCAAGACAGATGAGTTTCGATCGAAAACTCGGCCGAAACCGGTCCAAACGAAGTTCGAATTGGCTCAAATTTGGTTTATAGGATTAATACCTAATCCTAAACCAAATTATGTGCTAATTACAAATTTTAAAGATATTTTTAAAGCTATTTCAAAGTCCATAAGACAAGACTTCTTTCGATGAGCTTTCGGCAAACTTCCGGCGGTCTTCCGACGAACCCTCAGAAACCATTCTACGGACTCCCGGCAAGCTCCCGGACTTCATGATGATCTTGGCGAGTTCCATCGAGTTTCTTTGGCAAGCTCCGATCTTTCTTGGCAAGCTTCGCGAACTTCCGATGAACCTTTTGGTGAACTTCCGAAAACCCTTCGGCAAGCTCCCTACTCGTTCTCGATCGGTTCCGGCAACTACTCCCAACGAATCTTCGGACTTCCATCGAACTCTCGAACTCCCAATGATCCATCCCACTTGTCTTTCGGCACTTTGTTTCGCTTTACGTCTTCTTCGTCATTGTAGTTACTCTTGCACAAACAAACACCCTACTTCGATCTAGACAATTATTACAACGCGAATTGACATCCAGTTGCCCGACACGTCATTGGTCGGCGCTTCCTCCGATCCTTCGGCACATCGCCCTCTCCTGCGACTTGTTGCCCAATCGGCGGTTGACCTCCGCAACCCCGATATCCATGGCGCAACTTCACACTTCTTGGCCCGATGCCCGACATCCGAAGCCTCCTACCGATAGTCGACCGAACCTCCGGCTCGACATCCAATATCCTGACGTGATCACCTCCAGCGTAACGTCAATTCCTCCAGCGTCAATTGTCTAATCCTGATCGATAGTAGACCTACGTAACTCAACACACAGTTAAATAACAAAACACAATCAATTAGTTTCATCATCAAAATTCGAGATTCAACACATAGACTCCGGGAAATGGCAAGAAGCCATGAATTCAAAAATGGATTCCATGTACTCCAACAAGGTTTGGAACTTAGTTGATGCACCCGAGTGTATTGTACCCATTGGTTGCAAGTGGATCTTTAAAAAGAAGATTGGAGTAGATGGAAAGGTAGAGACCTATAAAGCAAGGCTAGTGGCTAAGGGGTATCGTCAAAGGCAAGGTATTGACTATGACGAAACTTTCTCACCTGTAGTCATGCTAAAATCCATTCGAATTCTATTGGCTATTGCAGCACACTATGATTATGAGATCTGGCAGATGGACGTCAAAACCGCATTCCTCAATGGTAACCTCGAGAAGGAGGTGTATATCATATAGCCTGAGAGATTCATATCCAGGGATAACCCATATAAGGTGTGCAGGTTGCTTAGGTCCATTTATGGATTGAAGCAAGTTTCCCGAAGTTGGAACATAAGATTTGATGAGGCGATCAGTCTTATGACTTTGTTAAGAACGAAGATGAGCCTTGTGTGTACAGGAAAGTAAGTGAGAGCACTATTACCTTTTTGGTATTATATGTGGATGACATCCTGATCATTGGGAATGATGTAGGAATGCTCTCCATAGTAAAGACTTAGTTATCTAGGCACTTCTCCATGAAGGACTTAGGGGAAGCATCCTACATATTGGGGATACGGATCTATAGAGATAGATCTAAAAGGATGCTTGGCTTGTCCCAGTCCAGGTACATAGACACCATTGTCAAAAGGTTTGGCATAGAAAATTTCAAGAGAGGTCTCATACCAATGAGACATGAAATATCACTTTCTAGGAGTATGTCCCCAAAGACTCCTGAAGAAAGGGCACACATGGATATGATACTATATGCATCAGCGATAGGATCTATCATGTATGCTATGCTATGTACCAAGCCTAATATAGTGCATGCTCTGAGTGTCACGAGCAAATATCAGGCAGATCCAGGCTTGGAGCACTGGAAAGAAGTAAAAAGTATCCTTAAGTACTTGAGAAGGACAAAGGATCTTTTACTGGTATATGGAGGTAGTAGCCTCAGGGTTGAGGGCTACATGGACTCGAGCTTCTAGTCCAATGTCGATGATAGCAAGTCTAATTCAGAGTATGTATTCACCCTGAATGGAGAAGAAGTATGCTAGAAGAGTTCCAAGCAAGATACTATTGCTAACTCGACCATAGAAGCGGAATACAAAGGAGGGAGTTTGGATTATTGAATCTCGGATTTTGATGATGAAACTAATTGAGTGTGATTTGTGGTCTAACTGCGTTTTGAGTTATGCAGGTCTACTATCGAGCGAGATTGACTACGATAGGGATGAAGACGTAAAAGCGAAACAAAGGGCCAAGACAAGTGTGATGAATCGTTGGGAGTTCGAGTGTTCAAAGGAAGTCCAAGATTCGTTGGGGAGCGCTTGCGGAACCGGCCGAGAACGAGTAGGAAGCTTGCCGAAGGGTTTTCGGAAGTTCGCGAGGTTCGTCGAAAGTTCGCGAGCTTGCCAAAAAAAGATCGGAGCTTGCCAAAGAAGCTCTGGGAACTCGCCAAGATCATCGTGAAGTTCGAGAGCTTGCCGTGAGTCCACGGAATGGTTTCCGGCTGGTTCGCTCGGAAGACTGCCGGAAGTTGACCGGAAGCTCGCGGAAGAAGTTGTCATGTGGACTTTGTAATAGCTTAGGAAACGCTTTAAAATTCGTAGTTAGCACGTATTTTGGGTTAGGATTAGATAATCCAGTGGGGGCCCATTGGGCCTTGATTAGATGAGTTTGGGCCAAAATTTTGGCCCAAACCAATCAAGCTACGCATGCATGCATGCTACGTGCATCTTCTTTGTAGCCTCGCCTATCAGAAGCGAGCCCGGCTATCGTGAGCGAGCCGATATCATGAGCAGTGCTCTCACCGTAGCGAGCCCGGATCGTATCATGCTCTTCTTGTAGCGCGCCTGGCTTATCGTGAGCGGCGGTAGCACCGCCGCTGAAGCGTAGCACCGCCCGCCATCAGTAGCCAGCGGTAGCATCGCCTGGCTGGGGCGGTAGCACCGCTCGTGGCGGCGTAGCACCGCTGGTGCGTGAAAGCCAGGCGTAGCACCGCTGGTCGCGGTAGAACCGCTGGGTGTGTCATCTGCCAAGACTTGATCAAGATAGAAAAACTCAAAGGATTCAAATTTTTGGCTCCAAGTTTGGGCTCCAAATTTGAATCACTTTGAGGCTTATAAATACCCCTTCCTTTTCAGTGAAAAATTAACCCTTTTGAGCAAGAAAAAGTTTGAGTCTTGAGCTTTTGAAGAGTTTGAAAAGTGTTGTTTTCTTTGCTAAGTGTTCACCTTCTTCTTCTTCTTGAGAGATCTTGTACAAGTGTGAACATCTTGTAAAGGGTTGTAAAAAGGGGTGTTTGATCCTTCCCCTTCAAAGGACTTGCTAGTGGAAGAGCGGAGCCTCATCGCAAAGGCTTCAAGAGTGGATGTAGGTCATTTGACCGAACCACTATACATCATTGTGTCCTTAAATATGTGAGTGTTTATATTTCTGAATCATTTCATTTCTTGGCTGCAAGTTCATAGTTAGTTCCTTTTCACAAGCAATTAATTTCAAGTTCTCTTTCGTCGAATCGAAATCTTCCTACGAACTTGTGTTTCTTTCATGAAATCGGTTTCAAGAATACGAGTTTAATCCGCTGCACTAATTCACCCCCCCTCTTAGTGCCTTTTGATCCTTACATGGATGAAAAAGTTCATCACAGATCTTGGAGTCGTCCTGAGCAACGAGGAGCCAATTCCCTTATATTACGATAACTGCGGGTTGATTACTTAAATAAGGGAACTCGGGTCTCATTAGAAATGTTCTGAGGAGGTTCTAGCTTATCAAAGAGATCATAACCCAAAAAGATGTAGTAATGAAAAGAGTTCCATCCGAAGATAACATTGCAGATCCACTGACAAAGCCATTGACTCAGATTGTCTTTGAGTGTCATAGAGGTCTAATGAGGATTAGACATGTTGGTGATTGGCTTTAAGTCAAGTGGGAGATTGCTAGTTATATGTGCCCTGCAAGCCAATCACATGAGTAATGGCACTTGTGACTTAATATGCACTTTATCTCTTTGTTTATTATTAGGCATTTTATCACTTTATCTTGCGTGTTGCATATACTGTGATATCCTTGGATCTGTGCAATGGGAATCGAATCGTGATGAGATCACGATAATGAGACCGATTCACCTTTAAACACAGACCCTAAATTATCCTGGTCATAAGTTACTCGAGAAGGACATCGAGATAACCGGATAGACTAGTGTGCTGTATACCCGTCCATATAATGGAGGTAGCTGGTTTTATAGTTACTCATGTGGGGACACTAAGGGTACAGTACAGGTGCTTATTGGGGAATGAGTTCACTGATTGATCCGCCTACGGAATGCTGGATGGTTATTGATACCTCACGTCAGATAACGATTCTGTAGTCCCAGTAGTGTATCTGGTCCTCAGACTTGAGACACCAAGGATGTCCTATATGAGTACTCCACTCTTTGATACTAGACTTATAGGTTTGGAAAGTTCTAGATCTAGTATAGTCGATCATTGGGAGTGGTAGCCAACCTTACGAGGGTTATTGAGTGTCAATAGAGAATCATCCGCTCTCGGTATCATAAGAGGAATATCTCATCTGTTCTTGCTCGAACATATCCTTAGTCAAGGTTATTCGGATTGAGAGAGAAAGGGTTCTCCAAGAGAATCCGACAAGAGTAAGACTCGAGGAGAGACTATATGGGCCTGATAGCACCATGCTCGGTATAGGGTCTCTGGGATATTAGATGAATGAGAGATTATAGATACATGGTAACTGAGGATAGATAGGTCCAAAGGATTGGATTCCCTCAGATCGTTTGGGGGCCACAGTAGTGACTGCACGTCATAGCCGATGATTTGGGTGAATTATTATAGAGATAATAATTCACTAAGTCAAAAGGAGTTCTGACAAGTATGACTCACGGCCAGCTCGATATTGGGCCTAGAGGGTCACACACATATGGTAGGTGTTACGATGAGTATAGGTTCGGATATGAGAGATCCGTTGAATCCCCTATCTTATTGGATATCTATTAAGACCCTGAATTATTGGATCCTGAGATGAGATCCAATAATTGCTAATAAGAGATTATTGGGTAGAAACCCACTAATCCAAGAGGCTTGGGTAATTGGATGGAGATCCAATACCCAATAGGGCAAAAGATCCATTAGGGTTTTCAAGGGAGCCTCTATAAATAGGAGGGAACCAAAGCTCTATAGGCTGAGGGTTTCTTTTGGTAGCCACCTCCTGTTCTCCTCTCCCTAGAGAGAGAGGTGCATCGTCGCAATCCCTACCATGTAGATACCGCTAGAGAGGAGGACGCTTGACCTCCTTCATCCTCTCCCACAGATCTGTAGGGATTCAGGGATATACGATCTCCTTAGGTACTTTCTTTTACACGTGTAGTTTTCGTGGATTTATTTTGACGCACCGATCTTCACACGACGATGAAAACTTTCTATGAAAAATCTTGGGTGTTTTGTTTCTGTTCTTCTACTGCGCATGAGATGTCGCTCCCCTTGTGGATTTCCCAACAGGCCCTGCCCCAACCCCTTCTTTTGACAAGTTTAGATTTTATGTCATTTCTGTCGACTATTTTATCAAGTACACATGGCTATATCCTCTATACTATAAATCTGATGTTTTAATAATCTTTACCAACTTTCGAAAGTTGGTCAAGAATTTCTTTCAATCTTCAATCAAAACAGTTTACTCTGATGGCGAAAGCGAATTTCAAGCCCTCACATCTTGTCTCTCAGCTTATGGTATACAACACCTCAACTCCTATCCTGTATAAATACAATTCATATTATACTAATCAAAATAAGCTTTCATTATTATATTTTTATTCTATCAAAGGTTAGGGAAGAGAGTTTTATATCTATGATAGATGGCAGTAAAGATTTGACAGAAATCAATGGAAGTTGTTGTAGATATGTGTTGTCTTGTAAGAGCATAATTATCATTGAAGAAATAGTAGTTTCTCGATGAAATTTCTAACAAAAACCTAGAGATTTAAGGAGGGGATTTGACAGCAAAATCTTGGCTTAGATAACAGTAATGATGACAAATTGGATCAAGAAAATTTTGGCAGCATAATAGCAAAGAAATCGGTGCAAGTTGCAATAGAATAATTCTCGTTGAAAAATTCTAACGGTTTGTGACAAAAATTTATAGTAACACAAGAACATTTCAGAGATGAATCCCATGATAGATCAATCACAGATGAAAGCCAAGATGATCTATGAAGTGCACAAGAAATTTTGTTCAAAAAGGATAGAAAATAGATCGGTTTAAAGGTAGCAATATGCGGTTAAAATTTTCTGCAACAATCCTTCATTTGCAAAGATGATAACTTTTACGACAAAAAGAATTCGCAGCAAAGGATAGATAGCAAGACTTTTTTTTAGTATTTTGAATGGAAAATTATAGCAGCAAAAGGTATTGGTGATAGAAGAATATCATATCTCTAATGTAATTGGAGGTGACAGCAGTAGATTGATTTGATCTATGGAAGGAGATGACAGTGGAGACGGTGACGTCAAGAGCAATTATGGGAATTGCTTAGTTGATGGTAAGCGGCAGGGATGGCAACAAAAATAGCAAGATCACTGCTTTGATATCAGATGATAGAACCCTAGAGGAATTCTATGTAGATTGATCTTTAAGATGGATCAACTCTTGGAACACTATAGGGGTTCTACCCTCCAAGTACTCGGCCTGGTGGCAGCAATTATAGATTGATCTTTCTTATTCAAAGGAGGTGGAGGCTACATACTTATATAGGACTCCAACCCTAGCTCTAGTGGCTGCTTCCTAAGTAAAATATCTCTTTTGCCCTCAACCCTAGTCAACCGGCCTAGTAAAGGGGGACGGTGGCTAGGAAGCCCAAAGGCCCAACTATAAACCCAATCCATTCTTCTTTATAGAATAGAGATAGCTAGGTGGGGTTTATTATAGTCTTATAAGATTTTTATTAGCGGCTACTTGGTTGAGTAGGACCCAACCCTGCTAAGGTCCTATCAGAATCACGCTATTTTCAGTCATACGTTCGAGAAATCAAGGAAAGGAAATTTTGAGTCGGAAATCAACAATTCATGTGTTACTTATCATATAAAAGATAGTCAAGAATGTTTTCAAAACATTTATCACAAAGAGTCATATTCAAAATATATGAAAAGGATATATTTCAATCGTAACTATCAATAAGCAACTCATTTGTGTGTATTATCAAATGAGAACATGATTCATGCATCGCGTCAAAGAAAAATCACATCTCTAATGCATTCAAGCCATCAATTCACAATTAGTTATGAATCATTTGAAAAACTCATTCTAACTTAATTCATTCACTCTGAATTCATCATTAAAATCACATACAAGATTCACAAAATGAATGAATTTGTAGACTTTGAGAATGTAAGAGTGAATTCAACTTTTCATAGGAATGTTCAAGGAAGATATATACATTTTATATAAAGGCCTAGTATCATGTATAGTTCTTAAATAAAGTTTCGTCAAATCTATTAAAACCACATCGTTTCAAAACATATGAATTCTGATTTTAAGGTGACACAAATGTTTTTACCAAATTCCTTTTTTAAAAGACTTAATGGAAGTATTATGGTACATAACCAAATAATGTATAATACTCAAGGGTATTTTTATTACCCAAGCTAGTAAGCTTGGTAAAGATTAAGAATCGTATTGTTATCCGCTCCTAGCTTATGGTGTTTAGAATGCCTATAAAGAAGGATTTTTGGGTATCCATTTGAACTTGGGTGCCTCAAATATTATTCTACTAATCTTATCATTATTCATTGAGTTCCTTATAGTTCTTTTAGGAACCCATATTAACCTATATAGGCTAAGTTTCTTATACGAATATTTATAAGCAACATGTCCGGATTTACAATAAAAGTTACATTTCAAATGAGATGATACATGTAGTGTGGATTCTTTAATAAAGGTGGTTGGAGTATGATGAGATCCACTCACAAATCCAATTTCACATTTTTTTTCGACATGACTTTTGTTTGCAAGGATCAAGTCCAAGCCCTTGCTAACGACCTTAAACTTATTTAGGGTCTCTTTAAGTAGCAAGTTCTTATTTTTTTATTATCTCTAAGTGTTCACACTTAGAGCATGGGGGTAAAGATGGAGTATCCAGTTCAAGACTTTCAAGTTTATCCAGTAAGATAGCATGCTCTTTTTTTAATAAATTAAACTTTTTACTAATAGCTCTACACTCATCAAATAATTCATGAAAAGCAATTAAAAGTTCATCGAAAAATAAATCTTCATTAAATAACTCACATACCTCTTCTCCGAAAGCCATTAATGCAAAGTTGGCCTCCTCTTTGTTGCTTGCTTCTTCATCTTCGGAGCTACTTGAGTCATCACATGTCACTTTTAGGGCCTTTTTCCTTTTTGATAGCTTCTTCTTAGCTTAGGGGCATTCACTTTTGAAGTACCCCAGCTTCTTGCATTTGTAACATATCACTTATTCCTTTTTTTGTTCAAGTTTATTTTTAGTGTCATTTTTAAATTTATTTCTTCTTATAAATTTTTTGAATTTTTGAGTTAAGAGTGTAAGTTCATCGTCAAGGTCCTCATCACTTGAAGGTTTTTTCAAGTGGTCTTCTTATGTTCTCAATGTCATATCCTTCTTGTTCTTTGGAAGGGAGTTCTCTAGTTCATCATGAGCATGGCATATCATTTCGTAGGTCATTAAAGACCCGATAAGTTCTTCGAGAAAAAAATTCTTAAGGTCTTTGGCCTCTTAAATGGCCATAACTTCTGGATCCCAACTCTTTGGAAGGGATCTTAAAATTTTAGTTACAAGTTTGAAATTAGAAAAACCTTTACCAAGTGCTTTGAGTCCATTGACGACATCCGTGAAATGGGTGTACATGTCACCGATGGACTCACTTGGTTTCATCGAAAACAATTCGTATGAGTGCACCAAGAGGTTGATTTTGGACTCTTTCACTCAACTAGTGCCTTCATGAGTGATTTCAAGAGTATGCCAAATATCAAAAGTTGATTCACAAATCAAAACACGATTAAACTCATTTTTATCAAGTGTACAAAACAAGGCATTCATAGCCTTTACATTAAGAGCAAAAACCTTCTTCTTCGATTCATTCCATTCATTCATCGGAAGAAAAGATTTTTGAAATCTATTTTCAATAATATTTCAAAGTTCAAAATCCATGGAAATAAGAAATATCTTCATATGAGTCTTCTAGTAGATGTAATCTGACCCATTAAACATAGGCGGATGTGTAATTGAATAACCCTCTTTCATACTAGAATAAACCATCTCTCTTAAGTTTTAAACTAAATAAGAGTGACCAAGCTCTGATACCAATTGTTAGGATCTGAGCGACACTAAGAGGGGGGGTGAATTAGTGTAGCGAATAAAAATGATACTCTTAATATCGATTTCGGAAGAGTTGTCCATAGAAAATTTTTGATCAAACAAAAAAGATTTCGACAAAGTGATCCAAGTCAATGCTATCAAAAGTAGAGAGGAGGAAATCGAGATATCACAGCAAGTATAGAATGAAGTACAGAAAGTTAAAACTCACACATCAAGAGAAGTACGTAACGATGTATAATGGTTCGATCAAATGACCTACGTCCACTTCTGAAACCTCCTTCGAAGAGGTTCCCAACTTTCACTATCAAATCTTCTTAAAGGGAAAGGACCAAGCACCCCTCTTATAAACTTTTACAAGTGGTTTACACTCTTACAGAATTTTGACAAAGTAAAATATGGGAGATGAACACTCAAGCTATCAAATGCGATTTTACTATAGCTTAGACTCAATTTTTATCACTTCTCAATGTACTTAGCCAGTCGAGAAGAGATGGATATTTATAGACTCAATTTGCTTTAGAATTTGAGCCAAAAAGAGTCACAACCTGGATTTCCGGGTACTGGTGGTACCACCACTTGGCACTGGTGGTACCATCGTCTATTGACCCTACTCTATCAGTGTACTAGGTGGTGCCACCACCTAGTCTGGTGGTACTATTACCTGATAGGGTCCTCGGCCTCTATGGACTAGCAGCACCATCGCTTGTCAAGTGGTACCATCGCTGACAGGTAATAACTGTTAGCGGTACCACCATTGACCTGGGGCGATACCACTGCCCAGACTACCTAGAAATTAGTTCCTGGGGCGGTGCCACCACTAAACCTATTCCAGTAATGCTAAATGGACCCTGAATCCGGCCCAATTCAATTCAATTAAGGCCTAGTTGGCCCTTATTAGGGTTAATCAAAATTATCACCTAATCCTAACCCTAATTACATGCTAACTATAAAATTGAAAATATATTCTAAGCAAAAACTAAACTGGCAACATCGAGTTTTCTTCTGGTGAGCTTCTGGCGGACTTTCAACACACCCTTGGATTTCTTCCGATAGACTCCCAATAGGCTCCCGAACTTTATGGCGAGTTCGATGAATCTTTGGCAAGCTTCCGAACCTTCTCGGTGAGCTCTGCGAACCTCCAACGATCTTTCCGATGAACTTTCAAAACCTTCAGCATGTCCCTGATTCATTCTCGGCTGGTTCCGACAGCACTTCCGACAATCCTTTGGACTTCCGACGGACTCTCGAACTCCTAACATACTTGACTCCAGCAATTTGCTTTATGTCTTCATTGCTATCGTAGTTAATCCTGCACACTTATCTCAATAATATGGATTAGATCAAATAATCCATCAGTTGATTTCATCATCAAAATCCAGGATTCAACAGTCTCAAGTCTAAGGACCAGATACACTATTGTGATTACAAAATCACTATCTGATAACAAGTATCATTAACCATCCAGCATTCCGTAAGCAGATCAATCAGTAAACTCATTCTCTTATGAGCACATGCACTGTATCCTTAGCGTCCCCACACAGACAACTATGAGATCAACAACCTCCATCAAATGGATGGGTATACAGTATACCAGTTTGTCTAGTTATTGTGATGTCCCTCTCGAGTAACTTATGACCAGGATTATTTAGAGTCTGTGTTTAAAGGTGAATTTGTCTCATTATCGCGATCTCATCATGATCTAATTACCATCACATAAATCTAAGGACATCACAATATATAATAGATAATATAAGAAAATACCAATAATGATAAGCAAAGAGATTGACGCAACATATTACAAGTACCATCACTCACATGATTGGCTTGTAGAGTACCTATAACTAATAGTACCGAACAACGAAGAGTCGATTCCCTTATATTACGACAATAACGGGGCGATTGCTTAAGTGAAGGAATCTAAGTCTCATCAGAAGTTCAAGCACGTTCTGAGAAAGTTTCACCTGATCACAAATATCGTGGCCCAAGAAGATTTAGCAATGGAAAGAGTTATATCTGAAGATAACATCACAGATCCACTTATGAAATCGTTGTCTTAGATTATCTTTGAGCATTATAGGGGTTTGATGGGGATCAAATACATAGGTGATTGACTTTAGGTCAAGTGGGAGATTGTCAGTCATAGGTGTCCGATAATCTAATCACGTGAGTGATGGTACATATAGCATGATATACACTCTTTTTACTTATTATTTATTTAATATTTTTCTCACTTTATGATGCTTGTTACATATATTATGATATTTATATATTTATGCAATAAAAATCAGATCATGATAAAATCACGATAATGAGACTAATTAAAAATAATTATTTTAATTAAAAATAATTAACAAATAAAAAAGATAATTTTAAAATAAAAAATATATGTATTTTTTAATCGGTTAGAACCAGAATCAGAATTATTACCGAATCGTCTAGATTTGGTTTCGATTCGTTTTAGAATCAATGAATCGTGAGATTAATTCAAATCATCAATCTATCAAGCCTTCGAAAGTGACATCAACTGTATGCTCAAATAACTACCACCAAACCTGTGAACCAAAAGGACAGCCCGCGGAGAGTACATACAGACCCTCGCAACTGTCCATTCTCACGGAGTCGCTCACTCCAAAATAGGAAGGCAGTACTTGACGATTTCCTGCAGACCGTTTAGAACATCTTCGAGAGGGGGGTTGGTGACGAGCAGAACTTTGTCGACGGCGAGTAGCATTCATTGACAACCAGTTGGTCCAACACCGCGATGCGGCATGTCGCAGATCTTGATGCGCCCGACTCTCGATGCATAAAAAAAAAAAATTTCCCCTGCAGCGTTCCCTTGCATCAGATGCTACCTTTGGCCACGCGAAGTATCACACCACCCCCGTAATTTCCTCCTCCCAAAGACACGAGGCGTCGCTGGTTTGGCCGCCTGTGCTCCGGCCCACCAACGCATCTCTTCCCAAATATCAGCGTTAAGATGCCCGCTCTGTCCTGATGGACGGCACCGATCGCCGTGGTTGGCGCGGTGCATCCGCATCCATCGCTTATAAACTATTCCACGTGAGATGGGTACAGTTAGGATTGCGTGAACTGTACCCGCGGAACAGTTGTAGGGTTAAGTTGTGGCGTCTGGTCTCTGCCTTTGCGGTGACCGCCGCCGTCGTCGACGGTTTGGTTTGGATCGGAGTGGGTGACAGAAGAAAAGAAATAAATCTCGAATTGAACCAAAGATATGCCTCGATGGGGGACTCGTAATTAATGCTTGCCTTTCGGACCCTTTCTGAGAAAAATAATCTACTAACATTTCTAAGTAATTATATTTTGGAAAAATGTGACGATCGCAACCTGATTTCTTTTTGGTTCTGATATAAATCCAAATATTGATAGGAATATATGTATATTTAAATGATTGGACTCCATGAATGCCTACGTGAGACCGAACTGGACAGCTGAGAAGGAAAGAAATGGATGCTCCCGCTGACATGATACTCCGAGATGCAGTCTAATTATGATACTCCGAAGTTGCTGCTCTAAAAATGAATCGGGGCGGTAGCTGGGAATAAACACCAACGCGAAGGACCGGATCCAGAACGCACTATATCAATCGCTGCTCGGAGGGGAGGCGCACGCGGGGAGGAGCGTCAGGGAGAGGGGACGAGAGGAAGCGCAGAGTGAGCGACGAAGGGATGGCTTCTGTGGTGGCGGAGATGACGGAGCACTACCTCTTCGCGGCCATTGTCGCTTCGATCTTGGCCTTCCTTCTTCTCGCCAGAATCCGGGGTCGGAAGGCCGCGAGGGGGAGGAAGAGGACCGACGATGGAGCTCCTTTTGCCGTCGGGAAGGAGCAGTGCGATTCGGACGCCGATGGGTGCGGCGTCCCGGACGTGATCGTCGTCGGCGCTGGCGTCGCGGGTTCCGCCCTCGCTTACACGCTCGGAAAGGTGACACCTGTTTTGTATTTCGAAACTTTGATGACGTTGGAGGAGAAAACTTTTCTTCGGTTACTTTCCTATTTGGCAAATCTTGTGGTTGGATGATGTTTATTCGGGATTCAGGATTCCTCTACCGTGATTATTTTATTATGTATTCTCCTATTCGGCAAATCTTTCGTTAAGTTTCTTTGAAGAGTCCTTGAATCTGTGCAGAATTTTTTTGCAAGATAAATAAGAGAATTGGAATACTCGATTTCGTCCATTCTCTTAAGAGTTAATAAGACAAAGATTATTTAACTTCGCCCGCCTCTTTGAGGGTTATACTTCATGCGTCGAGTTGGTTACTAGCCTTCGCCTATTTCTTGCTCGTACTTCTGAAGCACTCGAAGTGTTTGCATTTCTTGTGTTGAGTTAGCTACTGTGATTTACCTTCTCAATACTATCAAACTTTTGGAATACAAACTGTTTTCACCTAACTTAGAGCAAGTCTTTAATATTGATCGCTCTTGGGATTATACCATCTTCTCTTTTATTTTTGTCGCCTACTCCTGTGAGTAGTAAAGGTACAACATTGTGTACTGTCTACTTCGTTCCTTGGTTGAGCACTCTTGTATTAACTCAAAGTTCTTCATTTTCGATTATCTTGATGAGAAGCTCGTTAACACCGGTCTTACAAAATTTCTTGACATCTACTGTTAACCTTGTCTCGGTACTTAGAGTTTGTCTTTGTATTCTTTACCTCCTCAGCCCCTTTCATGACCAAGCGCTTTCCCTCCATGAGAGCAAGGGATCGATGACTCCATGGAAGTCCCACCTTTGTAGTATCATGGTGCTGCCATGCCCATAGCCCTAGTATCCGTCACCTCGCACCTGCATCCCTTTCTTCACGATCGGTAGATCTGCCTCTGCGGCACTATGACACTCCTCTGAGTCCACCTTATTCTAACCAATGCTTGGTTTTAGGTAGTTGAGTCTCTCTAGACTCATTATCGCTTCCTCACCCTTTTGGACCATCTGCTTTAACATCTCTGTGTTCTTTAGGTAGTTTCTCTTAGTCGATAGAAAGACAGAGTACAACTCCCATGCATGGCCTCCGCCATCATACTATAGGGCTCATGTCGATTTTGTTCTCTTTAGCTTTCTTGGTAGCAACATTCTTTTACTAGGCCTTGTCTTTTGATTTGCCATGCTCCCTTAAGTGAATATGAGCTCTATAATAGTTCAACTCTCTAATCGCTCCGATTATACTTATACATGATGAAGTCCCACCCATGGAACTCACTGGTGCTTGCATTCTGAATTCCCCCTCGATGGTCTATAACTGTCATATACTAAGGACTAAGGCTTTCATCTAATGTAAAATTTAATCCACACATGGAAGATCCGCCTTTGTTGTACCATAGTATTCACTCTTAGAATCCATAGCTCTTCTTGTTGTCGCATTATTTATCAAAGTGGAGCTCCTAGTAGCTCCCGATTATACCTCTATATGACCCAATCCCTCATAGGACATGTCTCATATGTGTTACATTGTCTCAAACTATTCCACCATGATCCATTGCACCATGTTGCCTATTGGTGACATCTCCATTACATTTTGATCATTATAGGATGAACTTAGATTAGGATCTCTCTATATATGGTCTCTGCCAGTATATTGCAGGGCCTTTGGCACCTCCGATTATGTTTACTCCTTTGGCAATCAACATTCATCCACCCACTCTCGGTTCACACCCGAACAAAGCACAACTTTATGATAATCCGTCGCCTAGCAGCTCCTAGAGTCCATTGATTTCGCTGAAATTAGTGTACCATTGTTTCGATCCTAGGCCTGTGCCCCCACTACCACAATATTCGTTACGTACCACTTCCTTTATGGCAACTCGAATATAAAGAAATAACTTTACTGATAATTCTAGATTTTTATCTGGTCTAGTCGGAAGAGTCCTCTTGATATTCTGGTCTTGTATTAGTTTTGACTTACATTAGTAGGAATATAAGCTGAAACATCTCCAGATTGAGTCTCAACTATCAGTATAAGGTGTATGTGCCTCGAAGCTCCTTTCGTCTTTGGCACTATATAGGATATATCCGCTCCATAAGATTGAGGGACTCATGGAATGACATGATCTTGCTCTTACCTCTATAAGAGTTCATGTCCTTGACCTTTGTCCAAGGAAAGTTTTGTATCTCTGCTTCATATTCCATCTTTAATGTCGACTCTCTTCATGCGGTTTAGATACTTCACCAAGTTACACACAAGTTACTCTGCTCCTCGATTTGCATTGAGTTGATTGTTGCCCTCGCGCCTATCATTCCATGGATCAACCCTTCATTGAGTTCGATCTCCATATCGACTCTAAGTATCCCTTTTATTTTGTATTGCTTTTGGTCATTCTCTCACTTGATCTCGTAATATATCTACCAATGCATTACCTCATGCGAGATTTTGTGATAACTTTTCATTGCTAGCTTAGTCCGTTAAGTTTTATGGAGTTATTGTCTTAAAGTACTCATCAACATATATGATCTGCTGCATATGATTCTCCCTCTGGAGAATCGAGACTCATCCCTCCTGGATATATGTCTCGTTGGAGCAATTTCTCTCTTTGCATCCTTCCTTATAGAAGTTTTGAAGACCACCATCCCCTTTGACTACTTCATTTTATTGAATAAACTGTGCATTATTCTACCCTTGCAAACGCATTTGCTAGATTGTAACTCCCCGCCAATACAGCCCTTGTTGTACCCCTCAAGGCCTAGCAACATACTAAACTTGCTGCACACTTTAGCCTCTTACGGACCCTATGTTGAAAAGAAAGTTTCAATACTCCATGGTGTAGAGTTTTGGATGCCTTGGGATGGCCACGAGCATTCCATTATCTGTATACAAGTCCTTACATGAGTACTAAATTATTCAAGTTAGTAATTTTTCTTACTTCTGTGAGCTTTGCACAATTCTTTCGGTCGTTGAGCAACCCATCCCACTTTGCATAGTCTCATCCTTTACCAAGCGCCACACTTATCTTGAGCACCATCAAGCATGATGGCCAATGTCGAGCCATAACTCAAACTTAGCCATTCCAACCTTTATGCGCTATATATCCTTCCCAACTTGCTTATTCTCGTGGTGGCTCTCATGCGAAGGATTGATCATTCTTCTAAATATCAATCTTAGATGTTCGCTCCTTTGAGCGACTTTTTTCCCTATATTTTCATGCTTGTTTCTTTTGAATGGACACACATGTTGGCTGCCCTCAATAGAGCCCCACTAGGTCCTCCACGTTTGCATATCAAGTGTTTCTATGTGTACTTGTCCCACTATGATATCGAATATCATGAACTTAGCTGGTTTTGCCTAAGTCATGCGATACTCATACGTGTCTATATGCAAAGGTCAACCTTTCTAAAACCTCCTGTAGTCCCTTAGGACCTATAAAAAGGAAAATGGGTTAGGAAAAGCGTTTCACTCGGGATCCACAAACAACCATTTCTACAAATACTTTATAATCAATGCAAATTACAACTATAGACTTTGCAAGTTCTGAACGGTCACATAACAGAGGTTCCAAAATGGTCCACTACAGATCAAAATCTTCACAAATGCCCACATGACATAATATTTATTTATAAACCTAAAACTACCACCAAAGCCAACCAAAATGAGACTGTTAAGCCTACTGTTAGCCCTTTATATACTGTGTAAAGCATGAACAAAACCGAAAGACAGACATACATGAGCATTACATTAAACATCCCGTTTATAATTTGTCCGTGACAATATAGGCGAGGGCTACAATGGTACATTGCTGAGAAAGATTAAATCGGTATCCATTGTCAACCAGGGAATTCAGATCGGTGGTGCTGCACTATCATTGATCCCAAGTTATTTCATAAAGTGTTCAGCAATTTGCAGTATGCGGGATTTTGATGGAATCTTTCCTCTTTTAATGTTGAAGTTTGATCTTAGCTAAGGACTTGGATCATTTCATTCATTTCTGTTTAATGCTTGTTTCTGACAATAGTTCATAAAACCAATTAAACCCGCAAGCGTAGGCTTCTTAGCATGGCTTTCTCACCATTAAACATGCACAACATAAGTTCAAACCATGCTTTTGAGTATATGACCAATTTTATTGGTTGTAGGATGGAAGACGGGTACACGTAATCGAGAGAGATTTAACAGAGCCCGACAGAATTGTTGGTGAACTTTTGCTACCTGGAGGATACGTGAAACTGGTTGAGTTGGGCCTTCAGGGTAAGCAATGAAAATTTTCATTGTTCTGTCTGTCTGTATTATGTAAAGAATGCAAAACCTTTATACGATAATAGGGGGCATATGTTCTGCTGTTTATGTTGTAATTTTCACACCTATCTTTCTGGTTAACAGCTTCTTAGGATTTGATTACTAGTTCTCAATTTTCATCTCCTTTAATGTTCATGTTCCTTTTCTGGCCACCAGATTGTGTCGAAGGAATCGATGCTCAGCGGGTCCTTGGCTATGCTTTCTTTAAAGATGGAAGAAGTACTAAACTTGCTTACCCGCTGGAAAAATTTCATTCCGATGTTGCTGGCAGGAGCTTTCGCCACGGACGGTTCGTACAAAGGATGCGACAGAAAGCTGCAACCTTACCCAAGTAATCGCTTTTCTACTTGTGTTATATAAATTTGTATCTTCGAAAGAATAAGATTGATCATTCAAGTGGGCTTTTGGTGATCAAAGCTTTCACTCTCTTGCTTCATTACATTTTAACAAATCTCTATTTAGAAGTATAATGGAACATTGGTCACGAATTTTCAGTCAGTCATGATAAGATTACGAAATAAAACATTTCGAAGAAAAGAGAATGCTTTGAGTTATCTTTGTCGAAATCAATATGGACCTTCGACTGGGACAAAAAATGCAGGCATGTGACATCTGTGCTACAAAGTTACTGTGAAAACATGGTTTCTTAAAAGGTAATACGATGTACTAGAAGATGAGGCATACGCTACCATGTTTCATGCCTATTCGGTTGATCTTTCTTCCAAATGTTGTTAATTTCTTGTTTTTTTTGGGTCTGGCTTTTACGTGGTGTCATTTGGTCAAGAAACTAAGTTTCCTTGTATAAACAACTTTTCAGCGTTCGGCTGGAGCAGGGAACCGCAACATCATTGATCGAAGAGAATGGAACAATTAAGGGGGTGCTGTATAAGAATAAAGCTGGCGAAGAATTAAAAGCCTTTGCACCTCTCACAATCGTATGTGATGGCTGCTTTTCAAATTTGCGGAAGTCTCTCTGCTCTCCCAAGGTAAAAAAAAAAAAATAGTATTACGCAAGTTCACCGCGAGCCACACGATTTTAGCTTTTTAAGACTCCAGCCCAATAATAGTTATGAAGAAGTCTGCATTTTGCAAATTGGCAATCGTTCTGTGCTAATTATTACACACCAATTTCTCTGCATAGAGCCATGCAGCAGAAAACGTCAACTGTGGCACTGCTTGGGTCAGGGGAGATGCTATGGCCAGCTGAGTCCGGCGCTGTCACACTCGACCTTCCTCTTGATAGCAACTTTACCATGAGTAAAAGGAGAGCTGCTAGTTTAGTTTTAAGTCTTTCAGGGGAGGGCCGGCCGATGTCGTCTCCGGTGCGTCATCATCAATGGCTAACTTTTGGTTAAGGTGGCAGAAGAAGAAGGCTTAGGCTTCAACTAATGATTTTGAGGTCTTAGGATTTGGTACCGTGGAGCTCTCCTATGGGTTAGAAAAATTATTTGGTTGTGTTGGCAAAATTCCAACCGAGCTTTCTGACAGCCCTACTGGTTGTCGGAGAGATCGCTGGGGCACGGGGGATGCCTCCCTGAGTGGTTGGGCTCGGCCCCAAAAAGACAATAGCTTGGCTTGACCTCTCCTCGGGTCTCGGCCGTAAGCAGACGAGGGCTGGTGCCGGTTGACTTATTGTGTCCTTGGTTCTTGGGCCAGGTTTTCGGACAAGTGCCACGTCGTAACAATGATGGATTTCCACTATGATGCGTCTTGTTTTGCAGGTGGACGTGCCGTCCTCTTGCGTTGGTTTCGTTCTCGAGAACTGCGAACTTCCATTCCCAAACCATGGGCACGTTGTCTTGGCGGATCCCTCGCCCATTTTATTTTTTCCAATAAGCAGCAACGAGGTACGCTGTTTGGTCGATGTGCCGGGACGGAAAGTACCGTCCATAGCGAATGGTGAAATGGCGAGCTACCTAAAGACGGCGGTGGCGCCTCAGGTGGGTTCGGTGATCTCAGTTGCTAGGTTTTATATTTTCCCACTAAATCTGGATTGTTGGTCGAGTCCTGAAACATGCGGATGATAACATTTTTATACTTCCCCAGATTCCAGCTCAACTGCGTGATCCTTTTGTGTCGGCGATCGACAAGGGAAATATTAGAACGGCAACGAATAGGAGCATGCCAGCCGCTCCTCATCCCACGCCGGGAGCCCTGTTAATGGGGGATGCCTTCAACATGCGTCATTCTCTAACCGGTGGGGGAATGACCGTGGCCTTGTCCGATGTAGCGCTTCTACAGAATCTTCTCGAGCCTCTTCGTGATCTTCGCGATGCGTCCGCTCTCTGCACCTACTTGGAGTCCTTTTACACCCTGCGGAAGGTAAACAGGGTCTCTTTTAGATTTTTCTTCCACGATGCATTTATGGTCTCTTTTTCTCTTCATTAACGAAATCTCATGGCGCTTGTGCAGCCACTTGCTTCTACCATAAACACCTTAGCAGATGCTCTTTACAAGGTCTTTAGCGCATCGCCCGATCCAGCTATGAACGAAATAAGCCAAGCATGTTTCGACTATTTAAGCCTGGGAGGTGTGTTCTCCGATGGGCCCGTTTCTTTGCTCTCAGGTCTGAATCCTAGGCCATTGACTTTGGTTGCACACTTGTTTGCTATGGCTATATATGGTGTTGGCCGGCTATTGCTGCCGTTTCCTTCCCCCAAACGAATGTGGATCGGAGCTAGATTTATTTCCGTAAGTATTAAGCATGCGTTGTGCAATTCTTTTGCATGTTCCGCCTTGTTCTTGTCAATCTTTTTAGTCAACAAATTTCGTCATACCTGGGACTTGTCGAATAGATCCCAATAGTCCATAATTTACACTTGTCGTTCGCTGCCTTCCGCATCGGCATTTCAAAGATTTATATTTTTTTCAGTTGAATCACGCCTTAGAAATTTACATGGCTATTGTGCTTTTTGCAGGGTGCCTCAGGCATCGTTCTCCCCCTCATCAAAGCAGAAGGGGTTCGGCAAATGTTCTTCCCTGCGACTGTTCCCGCATATTATAGGACCCCACCCCCCCCTGCCAATTGAAACATCAAGCTCCAGTGTGGATCATTTTTAGGTTAAATAACTGTCGTAGACGTCACCGTGTTCTTAGTTTGCAATTCCATAAGGCCGGATCTGGCATTGAATCTGTATTCCCGTTATCGTGCATGTGGAGTGGAAACGGTAAAGATCGCTAACTTGTTATTCCCTCCGGAGACTAAATTTTTTTTGACAACAAACGGTGTTTTGTGATTTCGGTTCCCAGTGATTGTGTGAATTGAATTGATTTTTAAGGTATTAAAGCTCAAGATTGCTCTCCTGTAAGTCTTGGGCGCATTATGCAAGGTCAATCATGATGATAAATAAGGTCATGTTCTTTATCATGTTTGGGTTGTGCACAAAGGCAGGTCACGACACTCTGGGCGTTTCTCTCAAGTTCATTGAACATTGTTTACTTCGGCCAATGGTGATGATCGATGGATAATCTCCAGACTTTTACCCAGCTCTGGAAACATCAAATTCCTATAAACTGAGACATGGAATAAATAGCAAATAGCAGTCTTAGGGCTCCAAGTCTGGTTCCTCAATTCATTCATACGTACAAGAGATGGATAATTCCACTGCTATCAGCAGGACTCGGAATAAGAAGGATAAGCACATGCACCAAGGCCTATATACAGTTCAACAATTTTCAATGCCAACACAAATATCAACATTCTTTCGATGAAAGAAACAGCATTGTCTGGAGAACATTGTAAACACGGTAGCTGTCACGCGAACCGTGTAATAAATAATGATGATACTTCTTCCACAACTTGGACAGTTTCCTGTCATACTCAGATAATTGTACTGCATAGATCAAACAACTTTGTACAGAAAATGATAACCGGCACACTATTAATTTGGTGGTAATGCTAACTCAAATGTGGTATCAAGTTAAACATGAACTTACATGGGAGTCAGATTCAAGATGTAACGTATGTTTTCCACTTGCTAGGCACTGTAAGAATCTTCTCCCAATGGACTTCCAAAAGGAAGGAAAAAATATATATGCAGCTCAAAGATTTCAGAGGAAAAAGAAATGCTACTTGTTGCCAATCCTGATGTCAAGATCACCATGGAAGAGCAACTCCATCTAAAATGATAAACCTCCTGGCATGCTCAGAATTCGCAACTGCTATCTGATCAGCAACTTTTTTTTTTCTGTTTCATCAATCTTATTATTTTGGCAGGACATGTTCCTCTAAACTATTTATTTCTTGGGACATGCCAATATCAACATTCTACGAGCATGATGAGGATCAACTCTGACTTCTCTCCAATTTAATTGCTTCATAGGACATTATTATTTCTTTAAACTTCGCCTCCGCAGCCTCTGCAGCAAAAGAATGACATCAGTTCCCTCATCAATGATAAAATTTAACTAAAATGTTTGACTAGTAAACAAAATAGTAAACAAGTTAAACTTCACATGAAATAACCTTTATTATCTGGGTTTTGATCAGGATGGTACTCCATTGCTTTTGCTCGGAAAGCAGTCTGCGACATATAAGAGTGAAAATTAGGTACACAATGTGAAAAAATTATCGAGAGAACTAAATATCTCAACAACTGTAACCTTAGCATCTGAACATTAGCGTACAGTAGATACACTCAAGTTGGAAGATGTTCGAGCTTGCAATTATTCAGGTGGCATCAGACAACAATTCCAGAGTTCTTTAGGACCCAACCAGCCTCTAGTATGTTCCTGAGCCGATAGAGGTTTTATGGGCTAAGAGACTATTTACCAAGTACTCAGCTGATCTTGTTGGAGGTGGCTTACGGTTGAAAGCAAGTTAAGTTTGTCACAAATTATGAACAAATATAATTGACTGACTGCTTTTAGTTTCATTGTTCCCATGGAAAGATGTAAGCAGGAACACACTAAAGCATGGTTTCATGAATGAATAGAATGACATTTACATTATGCTATGACAAAATGATGAAAGTCCTAGAAAATCTATAGAATATTATATACAGCAAATTACAATCCATTGGAAGAGTATTGCCATGCTTTATTTATATAATTTGCACACATAATGTCATAGATTATTATCATGATGATCCTAAGAAATATGTTTTGCATAACAGAAAATAAGTGCCATGAAGTGAAAAAAAGGAAATCATCGTGAATAGAAATTTTCCAAGATAAGAAAAAGGTGACACCAAAGATTTAAATACAAGTCCGATACTTGATTTGACAACTTGTCACATGACATGGTAATTGGTATTAGTATGCATGGTCCTATACCGTCAAGCATCACTGGAAAATAATAAAGAAATGTCATTTGTTGGAAAATTAATAAACATGACATAGGTACCAAGCTATATGATCCAATTATGGTCATTTGTTGGACAGGTAAATTTCAGTTAGTACATACCCATCCAATCGCTATTTAAAACCATGGGTGGAACTACCATGCTTATACTGTGTGTCCTTCAACTTTTTTTTCTCTTTTTTCTTTTCTTGGAAAAAGGGGTTTGTTAGGATTGTCACGGTGCAAGCATGCCTTGATAATATCGCTGAGGGTTACACATGATCCACAAGCAGGTTTTCATCTTTAAAAAACTTTTTGACAAGGATTGAAATTTTATAACGTAGCGAAGTTTCGAGGTTTGCTCAGTATGATACGTACCGATATGTATCGTTGGTACGCTAGGACATATCGATGGTACACCCTAAAATCTTAAAAATGCCTTCACGTATTACACTAGGCCGTACCGATCAGTATATCTCGGTAATGATCGAAATCCAGGACGGTACCGATCGGTACACCTCGGTACCGGTCGGTACACCTCGGTACCAGCCAAAACACTCGTATCGCCCGGTAGAGGGCGGTCTACGTACCGATATCCTCTTGGATTGGTACGTTCCACCTATACCTGACGGTATTATTCGAAATTCAAAACCTTGCTTTCAAGGCCTCTGGCTATGTCAAACCTGATTTTCCAAGACTTGATGACATTGTCACAAAAACAGGAGACCAAAATTCTAAAGAGAATGCTGTCGTTGCCTCTGATTATTTTTTGTGTGCCAAATGATATTATAATCTGTGTCAATAATTGAAATCAGTCCCAGGGAGTTACTAATTCTTCCAATTGTATGTTAATCACATGTGATTCACATGAAGGGTGGAAATAGGTGAATAGCCTAGAATTGGTTGTGGCCCGTAAGCTCCTTTGTCAAAGCTAATGTGAAAGAATACCTTGTAGCTCTGAAGCTCATTTTAACTATAGCATCTTTTTGGTTAGCAAGCTTCTCATTCACTTTTCATGAGACCGTGGTCATATAATAACTATTTCTACAAGTTCCTTAACTGTAACAAATTGTCTAAACAATTGAAAAAACATATAAAAAGGCACAAATGGAATTTGAAAAATAAGAAGTCAGTTACTGGAGAGAAATACCTTAATATCAGCATCTGAATATGGTTCTGCTCTAGACCTACAAAAAGAGGCGAAAAATGTTCAAATTAGACAACTCATATAAATTGAATTTTTTGAGGGGGACAACTAAGTTTTATGAGTTACATGAGTTCTTCAAATGAAAACATGGATTTGTTTGCTTATGAAAAGTTCCACTCCTTCAGGACATGTTTCACTTAATCAGCTTTAAGTAGCAGCAATTATGCATTAACAAAATGTACTCTTAACTATAAATGCTACTCAAATATCAAAGTTTCACAATCGTTGATTGGGACAGTATAGTATGCCGCATAAAAGGAGTGAGAATCTGTTCATCATGTACTTTATCCATTACAGAAGACAATGACAGTTAAATAATTCATAATCATAAGAATAGTGTCCAGGAGTAAACAAGGAAACCCATGCTTATTTGCTAGGAAGAGAAAAAAAAGAGATGCACTACCTATCAAGACCCAACACTGTGTAGTGGTGTGACATTGTACAGTTCACCCTGGATATAGGGGTGTAATTGTAATTACTTCTTTGTTCCCTGTAAGATGAATCCGTCTCATAATACCAATCATCACGTGGAATATACCGATATGCACCAGGGTCGCTATACTTCCAAGTCTCATAGCTCTTCTTACGCTTATTTCTCTCCCTGTTAAATACACTTTGCATTCGCCGTATACGCTCCTACATAAACAAACATGAATGCGGATCATCATTCATTCACAAAATTATCAAAAGCAACCCCAATTAGATAAATCATATAATCAGCTTAAAATATGTATAGTTAAAGCTTCTTTTGCCATTGAAAGTAGCAACTGAGACACAAGTGCTTATAAAATTTAGTACCGTGCACATCAACTCATAGAGATTGAGCAATCACAGCAGTATTACATATCAAGGAATGTGTATTGTTATGACCAGTTCATAGTAGCCATCATTTACTGGCCTCGGAAGCTGGCTACCCCTTTTAAAGCTGGCTACACGTGATGCATGAGAACCGACTGTCAGCCCACTGCATGTCGGACCTCCCAGTATTTTTCCTCCTCTTCCCCACCTCCACCTCTGCCTCCTCTTGTCCTTCTCCCACCCCCCTCCTCCTTGGTACCAGTATATATAATGGTGTACCATGTATCAATATGTCTATCCAAGAAGATACAAAGAGAGAGAGAGAGAGAGGAGGGGGAAGTGGATGCGGAGGATAAGGTGGAGAGGCTAACAGAGGAGAAAGAGAAAAAAAAGTCACTAGCATATAACAGAAAAAGGATCTGATACCAATACAAGACATTACCTGTACCATCTAATACAGCTTAGCATCAATCAGCTTATCAGCTGATAAGCCTGGTATTATGAGAACTGTAGTAAGTTTCATTCTAAACCAGACCATGGCCAAAACTCTAAACCATGCTTTGCATATCATTGTAGAATAGCTGTCTCTACCTAGCCATGTGCCAACACTAAACACCCATCTTTTCCCATTTCTCAAGGAAAGTATTATGACTCTTAATTAAAAGAAATTACCAGACTAAGATGTCGATTGGCAATAAAGTAGAAGCAAACAACTCAAACCAAATTCTAAAACCAAAATGGGCAACAAAATCAAAATCCGGAAGTACTCGACAGTCGACAATATACTAGCATAATTTAGTCAACGTTTGTTCATAAAGAACAAAAAAAATTAAAGTTCAGGACTTCGAGTTGATATCACAAGTCATCACAATATCAGGTGTGGTCTTGATCAAAGTTACAAGTTTTGGTACCTAGCCAAACCAGTTTCAGCTGCTATAGACTAGTGTTCCAACACATGGCACGTTGGTACATCAATCATCCTGAACAATTGAGAAAGAGAGAGAGGAGGAATATGGGTCATAAGCTCTCAGTATTTACCATGGGACTAGTAAATACTAAATACTGGTCTGTATCAAGTGGTATGGCCAAAACTTTAAAACATGACTCGCATGTTAGGAAGTAGCAAAAAGTGCAGTTGTCACTAATTATTTCACACATGATATCAAGGGCATAAAAATCAACCCTACAATAATATATTTCATCAAATTTCCATTGTTCCTTTCAACTCAGCTCCTGAAAAATGAACCTTCTTCCTTCAATCAATTGATGATTCCCAGCACATCAGAGTTTGTGACACCATAGAGATTATGAAAAGCCCTAGCTTAAAGTCTCATGAAAGCAACAGCAAACTCAGGATTAGGTTAATAGTCTTACAAATGATCAGTAACTTGTGCATTGCATCAACGTACTACTACTACCAACAACCACCAACACAGAGACATACAGTCTTGGCCATTAAAGGTATCCATACTAAAATATGTAGAGTATTCTAATTTCAGGAACCGAAAAGACTACATATTTGAAGTCAACTTCCCAAAATTATAGCAAAACCACTACCACTTGACAAAAAATCAAACCCCTGTTTTTCACAAATTTAGGGAACAATACGATACTGAAAAAATATCTTTAAATTAGCAATAAGTTATTCAATTTATGCAAAATCAGCACCATCTACAGGTGATTTAGATGTATGGACTTGAAATTATTTCAAAGTATTGTTAAACTTAAAAAATCAACAATCCATATTATTGTCCAAAGAAGTAATTTGTGTCTTCATATAATATGCATTAAGCTCAAATAATATTCATCTTTCTTTGTGCTTATAGTTGGTAGTCATGATCTGAATTATATACTATCATAGAATTAGAGTTCAAAGATAAGCAGTGTTGATTTAAAAAGCGCTAGGCGCCAAAAGGCGCCAAGGTCTAAAATCGCCTGAGGCATCTGTGAAGCGAGGCGCTAAAATATAAAAATATATAATATAATTAAAAAATATAATTATTTAAATAAAAATATATTATTAAATTAAGAAAATTAGTAATATTAAAATTAAAATAATATATTATTAATTTAATAAATAAAAAAATTTGTTATTAGTATACTGTTAACAGTATACTGTTAACAGTATATTGTTAATAAAAAAATTAAAAAATTATTTTAAGCCTCTGGCGGCGTCGTCGAAGCCTCGGCGACGTCATCGAGGTTCGAACGCGTCCCGAGGCTCGGCGATGTCCCGAGGCTCATGTCCCCGAGGCTCATTTTTAATAGGAATTTTTTTAAACTTTTGGCGGCGTCGCCTGGGAGCGGCGTCGCCGTTGACATCTCGGGCGTTGCGGGCGTCATGACGGCGATATCATGGTTAGCAAAAGGCGACAATGCGGCAGCGGCAGCGGCCATATCAACGCCGGTTTAACGGCGCTGGGCCAGCGGCGGCGCCTCTTTGAAGTCATGCTCAGTTTTTAATCAAATGTGCTAATGAATGTATCATGCAAAAGAGGTATCAACACCTTGCACGGATCCATGTCAGTGCAAAATGCAGTGCCCATAGTCATGTACCACTCATCATAAACTGCACCATGCAACATGGCTGCAAATGTCATATCAGCTGCCATACCCCACAGATGTCAGTTTCTCACTATCATGATGCCATGGCGAAGCAAACCCTTCAACTACCGTAAGGACTTAAGTATTGGATCGTTCAATACATATTAAAAATAACTACAGGTCCACCTATTCACTCTCCATATAATTTTAGGTATAATTTTCTTTTAACTGGATGATACAAATTACAAAATAGGAAATAACATAAGATCTTAATAGCTTATAATTCCTTAGCTAAAGCAGATTAGAGAAACAAGAACTAATTCATAATAAAACTGACTTCAATTGAAAAACTTCAAATAGGATAACCTGGATAGATAATCAACATCAATAATTTTTATAACATTGGTCGACCAATCTATAGGTGTATATTTTTCACTTGGAACAAAAGCTAACTGACACTTAGAACACTTGAATTTCTGAACAATTAAACATCCTAAAATAAAATGAGATTATACCAAGTAAAAGCAAAATGAACAAACTAGAATCTAGAATCTTTCAGAATAGATCAAACCAACTTTACTAGGCATTTCTCATGGTAGATTAATATTGTTGTTCTTAATGTTATTCGAGTTCCTGGTTCCCCAATTGATTGACCTGCAATAATACCTACAGTTTCTCCCAATTCGACAATTTTGAGAGTTAAGAAAGGGCACCTAATTTCATTGATAGTTCTAGGATCTTCAACATGACAACTATGGAAAATAATAGGCAACACAAAGATAAAATGAAAGAAGTTGTGCATAAAAGGAGTAATGAATAATCATTAATTTAGAAAAGGTCTAAAATTTTATGTTTGTTTCTTTAGAAATGTAAGAAAATGGATAATGTATAAAAGAAAAGTGGACAAGCAAATATATATTTTATGGCCAAAAGGGCAAGGATAATGCATGGAGCCATTCTGAGTTAGGTTCAAAGTCCATTGATGTGCATCTATTCAAACTTGAAATTGGACCAATAGCAAACCAACTTGTTTACAGGTTCAGATCAGTGCCAGGCAATGGTCCCAAGTAAGACTGCTACTAGGTATGTCAACTTGAAACCAATCAGCCTTGGAAAACCTGAGCAAGATTTCTAACAATCACAATGACCTGAATGACCTAATAAATTTAACCTCCGATATGATTGGGTTAGTTTGGTCAGGTTATGCTTTGTGATTGAATCAGGCTGGAACTAGAACTATATATATCTAGTGTTGGTTTGGATTGAACCCAAAGTTGCAAGCCTATTAGCCAAGTGATAAACAACCAAACCAAATTTAAATAGCAGGCCAGAGTAATAAAAGTCTGCAAGTTATGGAGAAGTTCCTGAAAGTTTGGCAAAGTGATAAGCATTTACTAAATAATGTTAGATATGACTGTATACAATCTGACCAAATGGTGCTATCAAACCATTCACTATCACTTTGAAAAATAATTAGTAAAAAAGAATTAATGGAGATAACAGAAAAATAATAAAAAAACCAGGAAAAGAACTGACAACTCTCTCCCTTTCCTCCTCATATTCCTCTTGCATTCTAGTGCGATAATATCTTTTCCAAGCATCTTGACTGGATCCTCCATGATTTGAGCTACTTGTGTTTCTCCAAGATGAACTTGCCCGTAATCTGCTCAGCTGATGAAGAAAAAAACAGAAAATCTTCAATGAATTACAATGGGTAAGCAGCACTTCAATGCATATAAACAATATTGCTTCCAACTCTTTCTTCAGGTAATAATAATAAGACGAGTAGAATCCAAGTGTCTTTTCTTTTTTCAAATATTAGCATACTGAATGCCAGCGAGATTTGCTTGATTTATCCAATGAGAATTCACTTAGTTCATCATCGTAGACTCGTAGTCCATATCTTTTGTTTTGCATTAAATCATATAATTTATCAGGCTTAAAGTTTATTGTAGTTCATAGAACAGAATATATCCTCCTAATGCGGGAGACTTCCAATGACAATTTGACACAGGTGTTGCTAAGCTGGATTCCACCAGTAGGTGGTAGGTTTTGGACTATGGAACAAGACTAATGCATTCAATGAGAACAAACTCAACCACATTTTTGTGGAGAGTCAGTTAATAAAGAATGAATATTTGATTGGTCAGTGTTCTAATTACCTTTTTCTCCATCAAGGATGAATTTTCCAAAATTTAACTGATGAAGCTGAGAATGATAATCTTGATGTGGAATCATGGAATAATCATTCTTACATTACCAATTTTGCAAAATGGGAACTGTATGGACTTTAAAACCTCAAATATCCTCCAACAATTGTTAGATTCTCCAAGTATTATCCAAAAAAGATGAATATCTAGAGGTAGTCCTTTGGCGGGTACTTCTTTCGTGGTAAATTACTTTTAAGAGTCAACCATGTAGGATTCTGGTACAATATCCACTCACAGCCAGTGCCAGAACTAACATGAAGAAAAGACTTGTTTTTTCCTCAAAATATGGGAATAGTCAGTTCTGCAAACATACCCAGGATAATGCATTTAGCCATCTCTTTAACCATGCAATGCCATAGACAATTCTTGTTTGAAGGGAATCAATCTCTTGTGTTAAGGCATAGATACTGGTATGATGAGCTTTCTATATTCCAATTGCACCCTAGCTGATTGACAAATCAAGATGTATGAATGAACTGCACCACTGACTATTGTCAACTTCACTTGATGTTTACATAAATCACTGAAACTTTTTGTATCAACAACAGAAAATTTCAACTCAATAACAAAAGTTTATATGTTCACAGTGACTAGTCCATACGCAGTGGTACCATGTCCATGTATTGGCTGTTCTTTCAAGCTAATTGCTCATGTGCTTGCACATTTAAGGGTTAAAATGTAGGCAAATATTCAAAGATGTTGAGAAAAGAAAGGTAAGAAACTTGGCAGATGTGATAATTTCATCATCACTCCAAGCAAATACATGAAAATGGAAAAAATTCGGTAAAGTAGAGCGGCATTGCTGCAAGTAGCTTTTGAATTAAAGTTGCCTTGAAAAATAAGGAGCACCTTTTACATGGGCACTAAATTGGTGAGTGCAATGCTCTAGTTAAAATATTTCAATGACTAACTATACCTGAGTGTATACCCAGTTAGCAGTCCTCCGCAGCTGACCAGTCTGCAAGGTTACAACAAAGATAAGAATCGAGTTAGCAACATGAACAAGATCAAATAGTGCAACAAACTGGAGCAAAAGGTAACATGGCAAGGGTGGGAAGCGTATCATCAGAGGGTGTGAGACTAAATCCCCTAAAGAATTATAAACAAGGAAATTAAGTGCTGTGTAACAATTAAAGAATTTAGATTAGCACAATCACCATGTTGCAAGAATAAAAGTTATGGTTGGTCCATATGATTTTTATTTAAACAAATAATGAATGGCTCCAATTCATGTCTCTAAGACTCTCCCAAATGTTCAAAGAAAACTTCCAGAACAGTGAATCCAGTAAAACAAGAGTAAGCCAATTGTTGTTTCACTGCTCACACCAACATGGAACCAGAAAAATCAGGAGTACCCAATGGCAACTCTATGTTGACAATTTGCACAAAAGTAAGACATAAGAACCCGATGCATTGACCATTACTTCCAATGCATAATAAAAACTTCATAATCCAATTTTACATATCTGATACCAGTAATTCAACAAAAGTTTCATAACAATAACATGCATCTCTTTTAAGCCTCAACTGAAACTAAAGAAAAATGCTAAACCTGTGAATCCGGATACTACAACATGTAGGCATTTTTTTATTTATCCAAGGCAATCCAAAATTTGACAATGTCATGAAATAAAAACAAATGCATCGGAAAAAAAAATCAACAGCAATCTTCTCCTATCTCCATGAAAAGAGTTTTAATACAATGACAACTGCCAAGTAAAAGCATCGTTTATTAGGTTCATGGATTAATCAAAAGAAATTGATGGCAACAACCAAAATCCAAACCAACAATTTTTCTCCATCTTCAATGCAACATATAAGCAACCAAACATATATCTAGAGAAAGGATGTTTAAATTGCAGACGACCTCCATAATATTCAGGCGTACAATAACATAAGAACAACAAGAATCCATCGAGGTAGAGAGAAGAATCCTCTTAAGTCTCAATTCAAACTCAATAGAAACAAGAAATTCTGAAATTAAAATCCATCCAATGAAACTAAAGCAGAGGTAACAGTCAACGGAAATCTTCAGCAGGTGTCTGTAAAAGAAAATGGGCATTGTCAACTCCCAAATAAAAGGCGCGTCCTTGATTGAATGATCGACTCGACCAACCCCAACTCCAGGGTAACAGACAATCAAACCGAGCCAGAGAACCAAAAAACCAAATCGGAAACAAGCACCAGGATCCCCAGAGCGACGAACGAACCATGAAAACGCAGGGGCAGAGAGAGGGATCATACCACAAAGGTAGTGGCGGTGGCACCGACCAATCCGAAGAGGAGAACACGCCAAGCCCTCGTCGCGCGCTCCTTCTCCTGCCACGAATCGTGGTCGGGCTTCTTATCCCCGGAGCTCATCTCTCTCCTCGATTCACTCCTTCAAAATCGGGATCCGGATCGAAACTTCCCAGATCAAGCGCATGTTTCGATCGATGGACCGACGGGAGAAACAAACGAAAGGGAATTCCAGGCGATTGTGTCTGTGGAGGAAGGAACGTGTGGGGAGTCATTTAGCAGCTTTTTTCCCCTTCATCATCGAAAAGGCCTTCTTCGATAATATCGTAGATGCTGAGGAGCCTTTGTGTAAATATGACATTATGCAGCCAATTATGGATTTCTATTCTTTATAACTTTGTGTGGAGCAATCGTTCCCTTCTATTAAGATCCACAAAAGATTTTAAATTAATTAATTATACATTCTTCCTTCTGGGTATTGATGGGAGTCTCGTGCGCAAGATTTTTTTCTTTTCTAAACAAATTTTTATATATAATCTTTTATTTAATACCATTGAGCTGATTCATTTACACATGTCATCAAATGAAGTCAATTTGTCGTCATCAATAATGAATTGGAAAGATGAATTAGAAGTCAAAGGTAAAATTGGAAAGATGAATTAAAAAAATGACACCCTTTAATTTTTTTTTATTAAAGTTGGAGCTTTTTTATCATTTTTTAAATTGGTATTTTTTAGATATACAAAGTTCTTATTAGTAATTTTAATTTTTTTTATTAATTCATATGGACATATATATATATATATAATTTTAGAGGAGTATATTAGAGTATAACCTTCGCTAAGATCACTTGGCTACTAATTAATTCTCTTATAAATTATATGATCTATCCTTGTAATTGGGCATAAATAACCCCCCAACTTCTTGTTCTTGAATTAAGTTCAATTTCATGTTTTGCAGAATAGATACAAAATTCGTAATTTTATTCATTAAAATTGATCAATACTAATTAATGCTCTAAACTTTTTAACATAGTAATATAATAAATTATAGGTTGTATAATTTTGCCCTTGAAATTGTGCATAAATATCCTCAACAATTTTTTTGCAGATTAATTTCAATTTCACAGTATTGTAGGATGAATGTATAACTGAGCACTTGGTTAGGGGCTTTAAAGTAATTACGCTGACCACAATTAGTCCTATTAAATTCGCCGTGGATGCTTCCCGACAGCCACCTCCGCCGAGCAACGAGAGAAGAAGAAGAGCGAACGCTATTATGCTGCATCTGAGAGCCATCACTCGCCTTCGAACCCCTCTACGATCGCTCCCCAGAATCCTTCTCACCCCCTTCTCCTCGCCCCCTCCTCCTTCGCCGCCCCTCCTCCGCCCGCCTCCCCCGATCTCGCCCCCCTCCGCCCCCTTCTCCACCACCTCCTCCTCCCGCAGGCGCCGCGGCGATGGGGACGCGGAGGCCGATGAAAGCGACGGGGCCGGCGTCTCCCTCTTCGGCCGCGATCCCACGCGTCCGCCGAAGCTGTTCGTGGTCCAACCCCGCCTCCGCCCCGACTCCCTCCTCCACTCCAAACTCGCCGAGGCGCTCAATCTTGCCAACTCCCTGGAGGAGCCGAGGGACGGAGTCTTCGCCGAGGACTACGGCTCGAAGGAGCCGCCGCCACACCTCGTCGTGCAGAACCCCGCTGCCAGATCCCTCAGGGTGCACTCGGGTTTGCTTCTCCCGTCCTTGACATCTTATTCTCCAAATTTGTCATTTTTATATAAAGGCTGTGAGTTGATCGAGAATTTAGTGGAGTTTGAATGCTTTCTTGGATGGTTCTCCATGGTTTTTATGTGGGATGCGTTTGTTGTATAAGGTTTGACTTAGGACTTCTGTTTTGATTCCTTCTTAGTGTCGGTTCAATGGCTGATGGTTTACGTGAAGGACGTAATTAAGTGAGTTGAGGACCAATTTCTGTCCAAGAGCAACGGTTGGTGAATTTTCATCCAACAAGATAGCACATCACCAACCTTCTAATCCTCACTTCGTCGTTAATTGATCTGTGGCAAGTATAATGCAATCTCATTGGTCCAATAATCTTGCCTTTTTTCTAGTATGCTTGAATTTAAACAGAAAGGAAAAAAGAATGGAGGGGAGATAAGCGTAGGTTATTTGAGGGAAGGGAAGATATTGTTCCATAGGCGTGCATATGTTGCTCAAAGAAAGGGAAAACATAGGCTGTTTGACACCATTAATTATTTCCATCTATTCTCGTGAATTGATCTGTGGCTAATGCAAGCTCATTGATCCGTTTTTCAGTATGCTTGAACTTAAATAGAAAAGGAAATGAAGAGCAGGGGAGATAGGCTTAGGTTATTTGGAGGAAAAGGAGGATATTGTCCCACAGGCAAGCATATGTTGCTCAAAGAAAGAGATAGCATAGGCTATCCTAATCACCATTAATTATTTCCATCTATTCTGTGTCTATTGGGATGAGCGACATACTGCTAGCTGAAATTCTTGCACATGGATGTCATTTGTTCTATAAGTTGAACTCCTTTCATCCCTTAGCAGATTTTTCTCTATTTGCCTTCTCAAATTTACTTTTAATATTTGAACCTGTTGTGCTAGTACTTGTCTTTGAGATGCTTGTTCACAATGTTCTACAATTCTGTCCGGTTGTTACAACATTCTTCTTTAAGGTTGACATGGGTTTCTATTTATTTGCAAACGTTCAGGTTCTATGGACTCTTACAGCAATCCTCTGCCTTTTTTCCTAGGAGTTTCTTTCTGAAATTTTATGTTGAGGTTAAATATTTATGTTTTTGGGCACATCAGAGTTTTTTAATCATGGAATAACTTTACTTTAAAATCTAGAATTTGGGTAATGACTTCGAAGTAGTGATTAAGATTGTAATAATTCTAATAATTATTTGTTGGTAAAGAAAGGATGGAAATGGAATATATTTAAGATTTTGTTTTGTATGATTATTTATATAATGCAAAAAGCTGCAAAGTGATAAATGAATAATGTCATGAAATTCACTAACGGGAAAATCATGCAGCATGGAGTGTTGTGGATTCATTGAGGAACACATCGTATGTAAATGAATTGTTCAGTCTTGGAATATTGTTTTGCTGTATGTTGTATGGATCTTGTTCAATTTTGAGATTATATTCTTGATACCGTTCCTGTCAACATGGTTAAATTGGTCATACGTACAATTTTCTTGTGGCAGACACATATTTTGGAAAGGGGACTGTTGAAAATGTCAAATGCGAACTAAGGGCCTTGGAGACAGAGGTACATCTTTAAAATTAATCTTTTCTATAAACAAATTCATATTTCTTGTGTTCTATGACATCACTAAACTTTAGTGGTTTGGATACATTAATCGAGGGGCTTTACCCGAAAAGACCCCTTTTTTTCTTGGATTTTCCCACTTAAGGCTTCCATTTTGGTTTCTTTTTTATACCCCACTTAGGCACCTTTTATGCTCATTATGCAAACACGAGGCAAATGTCACAGGGGGACCTTAGAGTGGGGCATAACCAAAAAAATATTTTAATTGGCAACAAGTGAGAAAGAGGCCTTCTTTATTAAATACCCTAATTTTTAAAATTTATCCTCATTAAAAAGATTTTGACATATGCATTTTATCTCCTTCCTAATGATTTCAACTTTTAAATACTTGTAACATTTGTTGTTTGAATTTGCTCTACAATCAAGCAAAATTCTTGCACAAGTCCTCCTGAGAATAATATATTCAAAAATCAAAAAAAAAAAATCAGAAGTAAATGCAGATTAGGTTATACAGTGTGGCATTTAAACAAAAGCTTTGACCTCTACTTTCGATTCCTTATTAGGGGAGTCCCACATTTATGATATCCAGAAGATCACAAACTCCTTTATCTTCTGCAACAGTCAGGTCTTGCCCGCACTAGTTATGGATTTTATTGGGATAGCTGGAAGACAAAAGAAGAACTAATTGTTTTGTCTTTGTCACCCTGTTGAACCAGATAGGAGAAGATGAGCTTCATTATATAAAATTTCTTTATGCTAACTGATTTGCTTTATGAGGGTTAGGCTTGCATATATATGAACTGCTAGAGATGTGATGAGATGCATATGGAATAAAACTAGTGGAAGAAATCTTTGTGGCTTGCTTATATGATATTTTTTATGTCTTGTTTGTTGCCTATAAAAGAGTCTGTCACTTGTGTAAAGAAAGATGATCTTTCAAAAACAACATGCATGTTTTCTAATTTTGGTGAATGCATGGAGATGTTTCTGTCCTGTTAATCTGACTGATTTTTATTTGTTTTTGATATTTCCATCTTGTTACATTCTTCTTGATCTTTTTGAACAGAATGCAATAGATGCAATTTTTGTTAATGCAATTCTTTCTGGGATCCAGCAGCGCAATTTGGAGGTGAGTTTACATCTACGCATGTTATAATAGATTTTCTTTTTGGAAAAGGCTTGAGGTTATCTTTTGTTTTACCATTTCAAAAAATGTTCAAAGCTACTGCTTATACCTTAATTTCAATCGGCAGGTTTCATGGCGGAAACCAGTCTTAGATCGCATTGGTCTTATTATAGAGATATTCAATGCTCATGCTGAAACAAAAGAAGCAAAATTACAGGTATTATTTTCTCATTGCTCTCCATGATTTCTTTTCAACGTTCAACCGATGTTCTGAAACTCTATTTTTCCACTGTATTCCATGGCCTGTATATGTTTCTCATGGACGAAAGGTTCTATTCTTTATTCTGCTCATGATTTCTGTCATTGCACTTGTCTGTTCTTTGGCTGAATGTTCATGTCACTTAAAGATGACTTACAAATTTGCTATTCTCATGGTCACAGTCGGAGTTAGCAGCTCTTATGTATAAGAGGACAAGGCTTGTACGAGTTCGTGGTCCAGGTGGCCGGCTGACTTTTGGAACAAGTGGAGAAGCTGAAGTTGTTAGTGCTCGGGGGTATGAATAATTCGTTCTTTTAGTGGTTAATATGATTGTGCTTTTTACATCATACAGGTGTTGCAAAAATCCAAGCAACAAATCTGAGTGCTTTTTCCGGGGTGCTGCTTGTTGGCATACCAGCAATATAGAGGCACGGGCTACATGCTATTGGCCAAGCACATGCTTGGTACTGCACCATCCTTGGTGTTGATATTATGCTAGATATAGCAATTAATGCCCCTTAATAAGGTGGTCAGACCATATTGGCATGATATTCTCTCAGATCAGTTATTCTATATTTTTATGTAGAGAGGGAGTAGTAAACAACACCGCCAATGCTGGTCCCAATTCCGAATGAAAAAGGTATAGGGTTGCATTAGGTCACTGACAACCAATGTAAAACTATGTCAGATCTCATGAACATGAATCTTAACCGATTTCAATGGTAGCAAAAGATTCGTATAGCTGACCGTAGATAATTGGGATTTATGGCTTTGCTGTTGTTGTTTGTAGAAGGAGTTGTAGACATTTATAAAGATGGCTATGCATAAAAAAGAGAAACTTTTTTCTAATGATCAATGTAATATGGAAGAACTTGTTGGAAATATTATCATGGGTGTTGCATTTAGTATTATACTAGATTTGAGACATCTAGAACTAGTTAACAGGATTTGTTCTATGTTTAATATGCAGTAATGGTTGACAACTATCGTAGATATTCATCATTGACCTTTTTTCTGCAGGAGAGGAAGTGGAGGTCGTGGCTTTATTAGTGGTGCTGGAGAAACTGAACTGCAGCTTCAACGTCGGAGGTTAGTTTCAAATTTTTTGATGGATGAATTTTTTTTGTTTGCTTCACCTCTTTTTGGTACATGCTTAATTTCCAGAAATGTTGCTTAGAGATTCTCGTCCATCAAATAACCTGCAGAATTCAAGAGCGACGAAATCATCTACTATCCCAGATTGAGGAAGTTCGACGAACACGGGCTCTGCAACGTTCTGCACGTAGAAGGCATGGTAGTTCATATGGTCAGGGCCTAGCAACTGTTGCTGTTGTTGGATATACAAATGCTGTATGTAATTGTACTTGTTGCTGAAATTTAGCTTATCTAAACAAAGCTGCTTTGTCCTAACTACAATATATTTTGCTTTTGACATGTGGAAAAAGGGATCAGATTACATTCAATTTTCAGTCTTAGAAGTTTCTAGCTACTCTTGCCTTGTTGCTACCAAGTTTGATCTGGGATACTTATATTTAAAATTTGTGTATGCAGGGCAAATCTACCTTAGTCAGTGCTCTTTCTGAAAGTAATTTATATAGTGATGATAGGTATTCCTGCGTGCTACTAGCAGTTTCTTTGTTGGCATTTATGTCAAACTGTAATCATTTGTTTCTATAAATATGGTTTAATTGTGTGGTATATTGATGTGATAAGATGCTGAATTTTAATGGGAAATTTTGCCTTGATGTAGATTATTTGCAACTGTGGATCCTCGATTAAGAAGTGTTGTCCTTCCGTCAGGGTAATACTATTGTAGTTTTTGTTGCCATGGTTAAGGCCCTTTTAAATAGGAAGTGAAATTTTATTAGCCTGTTTGGATGTAATGAAATCTTTGCTTATGTTGGCACTCAGGAAAAAGGCGCTTCTTAGTGATACTGTTGGATTCATCTCAGATTTGCCTGTACAGGTAATATCAATGTCAGTTATTATTGACTTTTAAATGTCACCTGAACAATTTTGACCCTTTCCATTTGCTTTTTGACAAAAGTCCATGTATTTCAGCTAGTTGAGGCCTTTCATGCAACCTTGGAAGAAGTGGTTGAAGCAGATTTATTAGTGGTATGCTCTTTTCTAATTATGAATTAGAATACATAACCCAAACCTATCACTCTTCAAGTTTGCTTTCTTGAGATGGAAAAAGGCAGTAAAAAATGTTGAGTTAATTGTAAGTTCTGCTAGCACTTGTTACGGCACTTAGGTACATCACTTGGGATAATACACAATACAAGAAAGATATAGCCACCTCTGAATTATTCTGTATATCAGGAATATATGGCGATTGCATGTGACAGATCATGCAGAACTTGTATGGTAACTTAAATGTCTATGCTTCATATCAGTCATAAAGCAATGGAAGCCAAGTTATGTCAGTTTAGTATGGTGGGAAATATCTTGCTTGTTGTCCAAGATACCAACTCCTCATCCTGCCATAAATTTTAGTGTATGACTTTTGAAACAGGGAAGGGGGCTTTGGTTTTGTTTATTTTGCTTCCTTTGTTGCCAACTGTAGCAGGGTTATGGGTTGGGAATGGAATTTTTGGATTCTCTCAAATGTTAAGCAGATATCTAAAACAATTTTGGATTTTTTTTGTGTTTCTACAGACAAATGCTGAAAAAAGGGGTGAAATGTCATGGTTTGTCTACTGATAATTTTTTAGTTTCTTCATATATACATTTTCCTTTTCAAATATGTTTATGCTGTCTGGAAATTTGGAAGGCATTTGATGAAATTTATTAATTCCAGAAGTGTATCTATGATATTCTTGAGGAGCTAAGGGTATTGAGTTGTGAACTTATAGGTGGGTAGAGGATGTGTATGAACCAAAAGGAAAAACAAAACAAAGAGAGTTTCCCCAGACCTAATTGCAGTTGTCAGATGCCACCCTGTTCTAGCAGAGTTATTAAATTTATATTATGGAAGGCGAACAGACAAAATATCATTTTCTTTAAGTATAGGTTTCTCTTGTAATCCTCTTTTTTATCATCTTTCTTAACATGCCATTGATATGGACTGTGGAGTTCCTTCAAAGGTGAATCTGTTACACTCAGAACAAGTTTTGGATTTTGTTGCTCAAAATCAATTTAGGCTTTTGAAGCACAATTTAGTATGTTCGATGAGGATCTATAGTAAACATTTAGCCCATTGAAATTTTCTGCACCTTCTACACTCTGATGAGAGTTACCAAATTAAATCTGCTTGGCTTTCTTGTAAGGTACATATTTTAGATGCCTGAAGGTATATGTATTCTCTATATCTCTTTATAAAAATAGCTCTCAGTCACCTATTTCGGCAATCTTCATCTGCGTCAGTTGAACTTAGGTTACAGACTAGACAAATCCTCCCCACTTTCCGATTAAGTCAATGTCTTATGTGTGTGCTTTGTTGCTTATGCAATTTTATTATCTGACATTTAAGGGCAAGATGGTGATCAGCCACAAGCATCATAGATAGCATAAAATCATTGAAATATTTAATATGTTGATATAAAATTAAGAGCTAATGCTGAAGGGTCCACTTTCCTGTTTGAATAGTGGATAACAGCTTGTTTGATGAACCAACTAAATAATCAAGAAACTTTGTACATGATCTTGTGTTTTGTGTAGCTGTCGTCTCTTTTACTCTTGCCTAGCATAGTAACTTTCAGATATTTTGCAGTCATCACTAAACATCTAATAGCTGTTGTTTGTAACCTCTACAGCATGTACTAGACTCTAGTTCACCTGATCTTGATGCGCAACGTGAAGCTGTACTTCAAGTGCTGCAACAGCTTGGTGTGTCGGAGGAAAAGATTAAAAATATGATTGAAGTTTGGAACAAAGTAGTACTGTGCTCATGATGGACATTGATGTCAAGAACTGCTTTTTTCTTATTTACTCAATGAGTTGATTAAAGATATATGATTCATAACAAATTTTGTGTGTCAGATTGATCTTCTTGAAAGCAACGGTGGAGGTGATGAATGTTTTGGTGAAGAAGAAATAATAGGTGAAGATGAAGAAGAATACCCAGAAGATGATATGACATGTGATCCTCCACTTGGTGAGCCTGTAGATGAGGATGATGATGCCATGGCTTCTGAATTTTCACAAGAAGAATGTTTGGATAATGCTGAGAATGTGGCATCTGAGTTCTCCTGTGGTGAGCATATGGATGATAATGATGATTATGATGATGGCAATATTGCTTCTGTTTCAACTGAAGAGGTTCTGGAAAATTTTGATAACAAAGATGCTGACTCCTTGGTGGAATGTGATATGAAGGATTCAGGAGAACATCATGAATCCCAATACATCAACTGCGTGAAAACTTCAGCGATTACAGGGGTTGGCTTGCAGGAGTTGCTGAATATTATAGATCAGAAGCTAAATAAGGAGGGATCCGATGAGAAGAGGACTTTTGGTCCTTGTGATAGGAAATGGAGACCCTCCGATGCTGCAGACGACGAAAAGGTGGCAGAACAGTAGGTATGTTGCGAACTAAATATTCATCCTCCGTGGGAAACAATTCTTAATCAGTTGAAATACTTGGCCAGATCTTGTGCACAATTCTAATGTGCTACTTATGTTTGTCGTCACTCGGAATTGCACATGTACTTCCACTTGATTTATGCACATTGTTGGCTCATGACGTATAATTATTTGCAATCAAACATTTTCCTAGAGCAGTTATAGAGCTGATGAATGAACCTAACTTATTGCCAAATCTAGGATCTACTAACCATAAGCTTCCTGGAAATATCATTAAACTAGTTAAACAGAATAGTTAGGCTGTTTCATTATTTTTGTTAAATGTTTCAAGGTTGTCTTATAAGAATTTCACCTTCTGTTCTGCAGATTGCTTCTAATAGAGACAGGCCTCGACATACTTATTTATGAAGAAGCTGAAGTGCGCCAAAATATCATGTGGCAGATTTTTAGATCACCATTTTGTGGAGAAGACATACTTTCCTGATGATATCTAACTGAAATGGGAGCATGTGTAGTTCTTTCCAGAGGAATCACATTCTTTTAGTAATAAGATGGTAATCGCAGAATGAACCACAAAATACTAGGCTTATAAAAATGTACTTAGAGATATGATGTGATAATGGTTTACCTCTTTCCACATGGTTCCTCAGGTGATATGTAGCAACTTGTGACAAACGCACACTTTACACAATTTGATTTCTTATTAATTACTGTTTATTTTTTATGTATATTTCCTCACTTGATGCGATTGCTTACATTATCAATGGATTGGTGTCCGATGGAGCTTTGGCAGGTTACTGCAGATGCAAGGAAATGAGGCAGCAGTGAACTGACATATGCAGGATGTGTTCCTGTTGGAAGGCAAATTCGTGGCAAGAGATCCATGGAAATTTTCCAAAAGATGTGGCAAGAGATCCATGAAAAATGAGGCAGCAGTGATCAACTTGGAACATTCTTAATATGAGCAACTGATTTGGGTAGATATTCTACCGTGGCAAAAACTATCTCATCTCATCTCTTCTCTTATGCTGTGGGATTGGTGTCTCATCTTTGGATTTCCAAGTTGCTCATGATGAGTTACCTGTCGAAGAAGAGGTCAGATTTGGGTCAGTTTCTCATGGTCATGTATGAGAATCAACCGAGATTGTTAATGATGCAAAGGAACGAATCGCACATCACTGAACTAGGACATGAATCACTCTGAGAAGATAGATGATAAATTGCCTGGACTTCACGCGACGCTCATCATGAATGACCACCTGGCTTGAATTCTCAAGTATTCCAACCAGCTTGAAGAACCTTGGAGGTAGGTGAATTGGATGCGAACTACCTTAAACAATAATATCTAGATTTAACGCTTCATGGTGAAGAATATTTTCTCGAGTCTCTTTGCATTGACTTGGACCCACAAAGAAGAAGAAACTTTCTAGGACAAGATCCAAAATGTCAGAAAATTTATTTTATGTACATGGTGAAATCAGTCACCTCAACGATTGTATCATTTTGTTCATTAGAACCTTTCACATTCAAGTCATGAGTACAATTTTTTTCTTCAAGAGCAACTCTACTCTTCACCCAACAGCTCATCATTGGTAGGCGAACCATGATGTCGACTGTTTAACACAACATGATGTTCCTTTCAAGCTAAACATAGTGCACGTCATGCAGACTAAACTATACAAGTCTGCATCAAAAGGACAGTCATAATGTATTGCATCGGGACCATCTCATCATCAGTGCAAAACTGTTCTCATTACCTTCTGATTTGGCCATATCTGATGGCATTATCAATCACAAACCACAGTTTTCTTTACTTCACTATTGGTTTCATCTTATTTTTCCCTCTAGAACAATATTATCCATAGCATGCCACCAAAAAATAAAAAAATATTCGATGTTACAACACCAAGGATGATGATAAATGAACAGTAGCATGTAATGACAAATTGCATGTCAGAAAACATTGTCCAGCAGGTGAGGACAAGCCTTCGACTGCTGAAGTGTGGTCCGAGGGTTTGCTCATGAAGCTATGCCTTAGAGGATAGGAATGCAGTGGCTCCTACTACATGTTTTATACCAAGTGAGACCCAAAGGTGAAATATATTGGATTAGGATATGGTGTTTATGATGTGTGAGTTATTACTTGTGCAGTCTATTTCAGAAGTACATCGATGAATGCAAATTGAGAGTGGATCTAAATTTTCCAATCATATTATGTTATAAGCAAGCTAGACTGTCTATGAACTAAGATAAGAGGAGGGTAAAAGCTCAAAGGGATACGTTGTTCCCAATTTCAAATTTCCAACCCATCACTCATCTAAAAGTAAACAACTCAACCGAAAAAATATTGGGTTACCCTCCCACCAAGAAATCCTTCTTCTTCTTTTTTTTTTAATAGATTTCATCTAATAAGAAACATTTTGACGTCTGAGGCATTTAAGTGATTATTCATAGGTTGCTGTTTATTATTATTATTATTATTATTATTATTATTATTATTATTATTATTATTATTATTATTATTATTATTATTATTATTATTATTATTATTATTATTATTATTATTATTGTTATTGTTATTATTATTATTATTATTATTATTATTATTATTATTATTATTATTATTATTATTATTATTATTATTATTATTATTATTATTATTATTATTATTATTATTATTATTATTATTATTATTGTTATTGTTATTATTATTATTATTATTATTATTATTGTTATTGTTATTGTTATTATTGTTATTATTATTATTATTGTTATTATTGTTGTTGTTATTATTATTATTTTTATTATTATTATTGTTGTTATTGTTATTGTTATTATTGTTGTTATTATTATTATTATTGTTATTGTTGTTATTATTATTATTATTATTGTTATTATTATTATTGTTATTATTGTTATTATTATAATAATAATAAAAATAAGACACCATTAGGATGTGTGTTTCTTATGAACTGAGGTCACAAAGTGAGAATTGAGAGGGGGTAGTTGAGATGCTGGCCACAAAATGGAATACATGGGGACAAAAGGTTCCACCATATATTTTAGGATGTTGATAGTAATGGGAAATGATTTGAATCCCATGTCAAGATAGAATCCACAATTGTCACATTCACACCAACGTGGTCCTATCCGAGTTTGGCACTAGAAAAAGATGATATCTTGCAAATAGGAAGACCTAATTTTATGCACAAGTTTCAATTGAACATTAGGCCCCAAAAGAAAATGTCACATCCAAGTAGGTTTTTTTTGGAGGGGAACCATTCTTGTTGATTGCTCCATCCATCAGTCCTGTTTGACATTGCAAGCTTATTGGGCGCAAAGGAATGGTAAAGAAAGAAAGAAAGTTCAAAGGAATGGAATTATATTCATTATGATTTCTCGACCTTTATTCAAAAGGACAAAGGTTTATATATTACATGGTATTTTAGCACTTTGAAAGGAAAGGTCGACAATTGGATAGTGAAGCATGACACCAACACTACCTTTACCTTTCAAGAAGACGAAGGGAATGAATCCTCCTGTTGAGATATCTTCTCTTTTGTAAATTCCCTTTAGGTGGTCATCACATATGCGCAATTCAATTCGTGAATCCAAATATTTTTCATCTTGTATGTTGTGACAAGAAATTATTCGTCGGCAGACTACGACTCGTTTTGCATGCAATCAGATTCACGCTCCTGCTTGGTGAGTTGACTTGCATTTAGCATCATTTCCGACCTCAGAAAGTCCAGGCGAGCGTGTAGAACCGCTTTAGTAGTGCTCTAGTGATGCAACGAGAGCACTTTCCGACTGTGTCCATCCTTTGCTCCATCAGGACAGGATCATAATCAGCTCCCCACTTCTCATATTTTCGTGTGCTCGGTTCAGTATGTGATGGCTGATGTTAAGAGGGACAAGAAGACAAGCTTTGCAGACAACGTGGTCGGCTGTGGTTGCAGAAAGAGTGGTGGAGAGATGACACGGATCGAGCCCTTATCATCTTCGCCTGGAATCATCGAGTGATTGGCGGTCATGCCTCGCTCCGCCGACATGTCGCCGCCCCGGTGCGACGCGCATGCTGTCGGCGGCGGTGGCTTCCTCCACCGGCAAAACCATTTTCTACGATCCTACGCGACTAGATTTGGTTGGGGAGCAGCTTTCACGTTGCTTGCGGTTGAATAAGGTGGCGTACATGCTCTAATCATCTCCTTGGATGTGGACTTTGTCGGGTAGCGTCGGAGTCAATGCATGCCTTTGCATGCTCCCACGACGGTGATCCGAGATGCTCACTGCCATGAATGACCAGAAAGCCCCACGGTCGGCCAGGTAGAGGAAGAATCAACCTCAGAGGTCGATCACTGCCTTGTGGGGTGACCCATTGGGCGAGAACACCAGATCATAGTTCCTCATCCGTAACTAGATATTAACTCTATCCGTCCGACATCTACCCATGGTGTGATGTTGCAACCTGCAGCCACTCCATGCAGAGAGCCAACAGCTCACGTGTGGCTTTCAAGCAGGCTGGACCCCTCGGTTGACACACGGGGAAGATCTGCAACATGAACACGAAGCAAAGTTGAGATCACATCGAGTAGTACTGTTAAATCATCTTCAAGCACTGCTCCCACCAGTTGAGATGTGCATCAACAAGTTGTTGAGATCCCAGACTTGCTGTGAAAGCAAACTCTGCAATATGGATTACTGTTTGGTGAAGCCACATCAAGAATGCTAAGAAAGAGGAAAATATGGCAACGAGAAGAGAGAAACAGAGAGAGAGAGAGAGAGAGAGAGAGAGAGAGAGAGAGAGAGAGAGAGGTAATACGATGTCATGTATCCTTCCACTCCCAGTCTTGAACCAGGCGGTCATCTCTCACCTCGCCTTCTTTAACCTAGGAGTTGGTCATTGGTCGGCCTTTTACTTTGGTGCCAGGGAGTTGGCTTGTCACATTTGCCAACAGTAATACTGCAGTAAGACATGCCCCCATAAAAAGGGTGCTTTGCTTAATAGTGCCCTCTCAAGCTCCGTTTCCAGTTCATTTCCTCATTCTTCTCTCTGTGGCAGTACAAAGAAGAGGCAGCGGAAAGGGCAGAGAGCCAAGCTTGGATGGACATGGATCCCCTAGATACATGTGATACCGACCTTTCTCTTGGGTTGGGCATCGGTTCTGCGAGCACAGCATCGGCCGATGACTGTCGTCGTCGGCAACGAGGATGTTGCTCGCCTTGCACGAACCTGTTCCCTGACGAGCCGTCCCTCAGCTTGAGCCTCTCCGATGATGCCTCCGGTGGTGACCGGACCATGCAAAAGGCTGAAGCTGATAGGCCAGCGCAGCTATCGTCTTCTCGTAGCGCGGTCTCCTCGTTCTCCTCTGCTGCGTACGTGGCGATCCCGAAGAAGAAGAAGAAGAAGAAGAAGATGGAGGATGTGGGAGCGGATGTGGAGAGGGTTTCATCTCGTGGTAGCGATGAGGAGGAGAACAGCAGCGGCAGGAAGAAGCTTAGGCTCACGAGAGAGCAGTCCGCTCTGTTGGAGGACAGATTCAAGGAGCATACTACCCTTAATCCGGTGAGTTCCTTCACAAAACCTACATGGGATTCGGACTCTTGTTTCCGTCAGTCTCTGAGGTTCTTCTTCTTTTTCTTCTCCCTCCTCCTCCTCCTTTGGCCATCAGAAACAAAAGCAAGCGTTGGCCAAGGATTTGAATCTACGGCCCCGGCAAGTGGAAGTGTGGTTCCAGAACAGGAGAGCAAGGTGTGTCACGAGTGCTCCATGCAAATCTGTTCTTCACCTTTATCTTACTCTATCCTTGGAAGAACAATTGACTCTCTATCGTTCCTGTTTTCGACCGTAGGACGAAGCTGAAACAGACCGAGGTCGACTGTGAGTTCCTCAAGAAGTGCTACGAGGCGCTGACCAACGAGAACCAGAGGCTACAGAAGGAGCTGCAGGAGCTCAAGGCCCTCAAATTCGAGCCGCCACTGCTCCACAGGCAGCTCCCGTCGGCGGCCGCCCTCACGATGTGCCCATCCTGCCAGAGGATCAGCGGCGGCGGCGACGCCAAAGACAGCTCCAAGGCACCAAAACCCGGTCACTGCTTTAATCCTTTCTCTCATTCAGCTGCATGCTGAACCCACACCCTCTCCATTTTTATAGGGAGCTGGGGAAGCGTCTTTCATATGATCTGCTTAAACTAAATCTCAAGTCAATCATAAAAGAAGGGAGGATTCCCAATAGCTTCTTGGGGCACAAAGATCTACATGCGTTCAGTAATGATGTTTTTGTCGTGATTGAAGTGCTTGATTCATGAGCTGTATAGAAGAAACATATCTGCATCTCTTCTATTCATCTGTTGGTTGGATCAAACAATGGGCGTCTTCATCAATGCTTCTTTCTTTGTGATGTAAGATGAGTTCTTTGGGCATGAACTAGTCATGGGAAGAACTTTGAGCTTGCCATGTATGGATAGGACAGAAGAAGCATGATGTGTATTGGGTGGTGTATGGGCAGTGATGGGGAAAGCTCATGTGATTGTGTCTGTTGATCGGTGCGGAAGGTGCTGAAGAGGGAGGAGCGTGGAAGGAAGGAAGGAATGATGGGTGGATCCACATTCTTGGATTGGCCTTCTTCACCCATGAATGGTGGAATTTGGAGGCCAGTGGTGGGTCACACGCACCCATGTGATGACTTGGCTGGCCTTCCCCAATGGGTCCCACTACATGAGGTTCACATAGGTTTGGCGAAAGCAAGATCGGTTTGACCCAATTATCCGAAGACTTGTTTTCACATCTATAATTCTTCTCTCTCTCTCTCTCTCTCTCTCTCTCTCTCTCTCTCTCTCTCTCTCTCTCTCTTCATATATAGCAATCACTTCAACTCAAATGAAAAAAATTCATGAATAATGCTTCTTTTTTTTGCAATATATCTTGTTTCTACCAAACATGTTTGTAAAAAAAAATACCATGATTAATTAATATCATGTTATTAATTAATTTTACGTTATTAGAATAGATTCAGATATATTTCAAAGGCTAGCTAACAATAGAATAATTATCTCACGCTGTAAACAAAATGATGGATTTTAGAATCAGCATTGCAGGCATTATGATGATTAACCATGTCTTATAATATGCATTTACTGAGCTCTGGAATGTATTGTTTTCCATTAATCTTTGACATTATTCATCAGATAATGCTCATGTATATTTGCAACAAAGATTAGGCCAACAACAAGAGCCGACTTTAATTATTTTTCATGATAATATCCTGTAATGATGTTATCCAATCTTGTCTTTATTACGAGGCATGCATGAAGAATTCATGGAATTCATGTCGATGATAGATCGCAACATTAATATTATTGACCAACTATGCAAAAATATTCTGATATATGTCCAAAACACAAAAGCCAACCCACGTCAAAGATTTGCTACTGTTTCATGGCAGCCTACGGAACAATGGATTCTCATTCATCATGTTTGACTTCTTGTACAGCGTGACATGGATTTGCTTGACCTCCACCTGCATCAGGTCAGCCAAAATATCTTTTGGTTGACATCAATTGCTTTATGGGTCGAAGCTTAACCGGATAAAATAAATTAATTTCAATGCAATAAAAAAATCTCATAATAATATTTTTACGTTCATTATAAAGATAATTCATTGGAAGCATGATAATAGGAATAATTGTCCTAAGTTGTGTTTTCATATGGACTTGCTCTTTCACGAATCAGATGAATAATTGCCTTGAGATTTGTACGACCAACCTATGTTGTTTCAATGATCATAGCGATCAATCATGCCGTTGTTGTTAATTGGCACTAATCTCATCGGTGCGAAACTTACAGAATCAATGGCTGGGATCATTCGTAAATACTATAATCAAAGTTATAGAGAAAGAGGGATTTGATTTTGCACCAAAAGCTTAAATTAGTGTTATCGGACTCTAGCGACAGTTAATCCAACCAAATCTTCTAATTCTTGGCACAAAAATTCTGTTGCCACTGAATATGATCATCAAAGCTATGCAGCAATTCATTCTGAAAAAAAATAATGCTTGCATTGTTGCATAGCATAAGCTCATAACATCGTTTGTAATTCCTTGCTCTATATGCCTCGAGCACATGCTTTTGGAAACTGTAGTTTCAATTCATCGTAGAATTCACATTGACAACAGCTACTTGCAACAAAAATCTTTAATCCTTCACACTCAGCAATTTCGGGTTTTGCAGAACCCTCACTTCTTCTTCGAGAGTATCCTTCACTTTGCGAGCAGATAATACAGGAGGAATCGACATGCCACCTGAAAGAACAATCTCTGCAACACCAAGCATCAACAGAGATCACAAACTCACTTGATCAAGTCTTAATTTTGATGCATAAATTCTGCTTTTGAGCTTACCGATCCCTTCTCGTACAGACAAGTTTGGTCTAATTACATCCACTGAGTTGAAGAAAAAGATGTCGCCAAGGTAGAGGTTATTGGTTGGCACATACACACAAGAGAGCTCCTCGTCTCCACTGCTTCCTCGAAGAATCACAGTCGATGTAATGAAGCCAATTGCGTATTCACCGATGCGTGGATGCCTTAGAATGACCACCTCCTTGAAAGCTCGGGAGCTCTGATCTGCAGCATACCATATGCTTAGCTTCACTGCTTTGCTTTGGAGCACACAGAAGTAACTCGCATGTGTAACCTGGAGAAATTGCTGCACTTATTTGTTTCGATGCGGAGTAGATGTGGCACACAAGTGGCATTTTCTTGATGAACCACTCACCAAGGCCAAGTAGAGAAGTTCCCAACCATGACGACATGAACACTCCAACTAGAAAGATGAAGGCGATTGAGGTGATAAATCCTAATCCTACAAATTGACACGTATCAGATGGTGTTCATGTAATAAACAGGATATTATTTAGATTTTATTGAAGATAAAAAAAAGAGAGATTTTGCTACTTGATCTTGCTAATGTGCAATATTGCTGAAGAGATAAACAGAGACCAGTTTGCAAAGAAATAAAGCAGCAACACTAGCAACTAGTTAGTGTAGAAAATGCGTACCGAAAACATTAATTCCAAGATGAGCATATATAGGTGAAAAGAATCCATCCACAAAACTAAAGAACCACCAGGTAGTGTAAAAGGTGATAGCAATTGGAAGGAGAATTACACTGCAAAACAGGTAAATGCATCATGATACTATTATGTCGACTGCATATCTTATGAAAATTCGTACTGTGATCTTTGTTCTAACTTAGTAAGTTGGAACGCGATGAAGTTTGTCTAGCTTTTTTTCACACACATTTGGTATAATGTGAATAAGGCCTAAATTAACTTAAAGTCAGACACAGGAAAGTGGATAAAAGTGTAATCAATTCAGGGTCGGTAAAATTAAAATAGAAATGTGGCCCAAGCTTGAAGTCAATTCAAAATATGTGCCAGGAATCATTATTTGATATTGATCATTAGCAATAATCTCAAGAACATCATCATGTTTGGTTCAAACATAGAAAGGAAAGCTTGATGAACTAGATTTAAAGGCATTTAACAAAAGTGCAACCAATGATAAGTCTGCTGAGACACACTTCAACCAGTAATGCAGAAAACATAAATCATTAGGTATTTTATATGTGACAATTATGCACAAAGGTATAGTTGCTGAAATAGTAACTAAACAGAAGAACAAGCAAGCTACTGATATACTGCATATGGCTACCACTAATGGATGAATCATTGGTTTGAGAAGCAAGATTTGCCTATTTTCCATGTAAATGAGATAATGTAATTTTCAGCTCCAGTAATTGTATAAAGAATTTAATTAACTAAGCTCTAATTTTGATTCACAAAATGTATGAAAAACAAGAATTTCACTTGTGGGAAAATATGACTTAACACGGCATATCCAAGAGCGTGTACCTATAACTCCAGAAAAAAAAACAAAAAAAGGGAAAGCACGAGAAGTAAACTGAAGACCAATAGCAAGTATCTTAAGATTGCAGGAGACCATTTCATGCTGTTTACAACAGTTTCATCAACCAATTGTTGCAATGTTGAGCAGTTAGCACTTACCAACCAGTCATGAAAGTTTTGGAAGACCAGCTGCGAATGACTTTAGAAAGTGCCTAGCAAAATTGCAATAAATGGTCAGGAAGCTTCTCAGATATACCGAAAACATCTTCTTAATGTAGATGAGTATGGTAGCAAGAAAAAAGAAACCATATTGTGAAACAGGTAGCCTGCTCATGCATTTTGATCTATGTTATTAAGTACAACAATGTTTATCATGTTTGTAATATTTATTGTAGGTTAATATCTGCAATAATCTGACAGAATAAACCCAAACAATAAACTTAAGGAAAAGATTATGTTTCTTTTAAAACAGAAAATTAACTATTACTCAATAATTTTATTTAGGAAAAGATTATGTTAGGAAGAAAACAGAATGCATATTGCAAATCAGTAAGTAGCCTCTCATGCTTTTTGCTCTCCATCACAAGTATTTGACTTAGAATTTTGCTTCTACGTGGATTACAGCTTAATCCAGGAAATTTAACCATATCTGAAATTGCTTGATGCTGAGACATGCAGTACTAAAGCAGGAACACAGCCCTAACAAGCAAATTAGTGTTCATAGATTATGATCCTTAAGTTTTTCTTATGCTCATGATTTCACAGAACATATAAGCCAAAAATCCAAAGTTAAGCATCACCAAATTAATCGGATATCTTTAGTTTCTAACAACAAGGCCTACTACTCCTAATTTCTTTCTGTTATCTAGTAATCGCTGAGTCTACGGTGCTAAAACAATATGATTGAGAAACAAAATACGGATCGATCTTGGGGAGAATAATCTTTCTAATCATGGTTAATTCAAGAATCAGAGTCAAATCTTAGGGAGAGGAAAGATAATGGTCCTGTTGTAACTGTAAGGCCACGTATTCTTCAAGACTCTCCATCTATCAGTTCTTCAATTCGTTTATGCTCTGACCTTCATTTTACTCGTATTCTAAGAACCATATGTGTAAAATCCTTTAAAAAATGAAAAAAAAGCATTGAACAAATATTTCAAGAAGAAGGGGAAAAGAATCTCTCTGATTACCCACAATAGTTTGGCAGTGATCAAACTTTTTTAGGTTTAGATTTGATAAATAACAGTCTCATTTGGTGCTGCAAAAATAGGTCAATCAAACATAATGTTACAAGATTAACAAATTAAGATGACAGAAGAATAGGTTCCTGAAACGTGATCACACCTCTCTCTCTCTCTCTCTCTCTCTCTCTCTCTCTCTCTCTCTCTCTCTCTCTCTCTCTCTCTTCAGAAGCCTAGTAGAACGTGATTCATTCATGTTGGTAGTTGTAAAGCCCATTAAATATGAAACAAACTCCAAACACAGATTTATACACTAAAAAGGGGACGAGGCCCCACTGCAAGAGGAGATGAAGGACCGAAACCTCGATGCCGGTGGTGGTGTGGTGGGAGGCGGCCGGAGGAGAGGAGATGGATGCCGGGGGTGTGCCATCCTTGAGGTGGTGGAACTCCAGGGCCGTCTCGCCGACGGGGATGAGGAGCTCCCTGTCGCCGTCCCTCTCGCGGGCGACGACGGCGGCGGCCATGGATTTCACTTCGCGGCGTGCTGTCTCCGACTTCCCAAGCTGGATAACCGCCTTAACGACTCTGGCTCGCGGTGGCTGTGTTCTTCTGGCACAGTTAAACGTGGACCACCCACGGCAATGTCGGATCTGGGTTGAGTGAGACGGTAGATCTCCTCTGGACATGGTCAATTCCTCCATTTCGATTGCAATTAATAACGCAGGCGCAGATGAAAAATTAGGCCTGGTGATAAAATGGAATTTTTATGTCTTTCACGTATGCTCCGGTCTATTTAATCCGCTTAAATTGAATTCAGATACATCTTACTCGATTTTAGAAGACTTTTTTTTTCCTGAATTTGAATTTTGAGTTAAATTTAAATTTAATATTGTTCATGCTCACCCATATATTCGAATCGGTCTAAATCGGAATTGATTATTTTCCAGACGGATTTGATACCAAATTAAATACACAGTGGATTTTAGACATTACATGTTAGCATTTCCATGCAAACAAGCAGAGCTTGGTGTTTAACCATCGAGAGTAATAGATTTGGACGAGAGAGCTGAAAAGCCAGTTCATTGTCGACATTGCGAGGAAACCTCCAAAACTAATGTTATTTGCAATAAATTGAATCTCACTGCACAGACCGAAGTAGCAAACACAAGCAACAAAGGATACTAAGCCTTTGGTAAACAAAGTTGGTACAAAAAGGGCGATGTAAAATTTTACGGCAGAAAACAAAGAAATAAGAAAAGAAACGTTACAAGAATAATACATTTTAACAGAATCCAAATTTACGAGTTCACATGCAGCAATCAACACACAAAATAACATTCGAGTGGCTCTCGGCTTCATCGTTCCTTCCAATCCAATACTACGGCTATATGCATTTATCATGGGGGAATATGGTGATTAAACATGGCTACTAACCACCAGAGTGTGAGACCGCTGTTGTTGTGAACTGGCTGTTCTTGAAAGTGTGGACAAACTGCTGGGGCAGTGCATGTTCCACCTACAAATATTGATAGATATAGTTAGAATAATCCAAATTATAAGTTTGTATTTATTCCTTGGTTCCCAGCGAATCTTTTGTACTGCAGAAGTTAAATATTCAACTCTCCAACAATAAGCAATCAGCCGTCTCTTGACAGGAATACTTGATGCATGCAAATCAGGAGTACTTGATGATAAGAGGGGTTTGGTAAAGTTTAAATTGTTTGTCGTATCTGAATCGATTCTCAAAAGAAAAGCAAGCATGCATCATAAGATATCCTACAACTCAAAATGCCCATCCGCCTTCCAGTTGATAGTTTGAACATTTACCGTGGTTAACAAATGCTGTATGAAAACTTCTGCTTCCCTATGAATGGTAACCAATTCTTGTGCCATCTCTAATGCTCAATTTGAGATGAGAGCAGTGCCATTTCCTTGGACGGGGAAGGACACTACACAGTTTCCAGAGTGGTCACTTTGGGGTGATTTATGACGATAGTTTAAAAGCTAGTCCTGTCAAGTGCACCAATGACAATTAATAATAGAAAGACGGCACAAAGAATTTCTGACCAAAAAGATTATTTTGTGGGCTTCTCAGTCTTCCATTTGAGGCTTCCTTATCCCATCAGCCTCATGCGCAGGAAGTTGTTAACGAACCAAAGAAAGCTCAGCAAAACTTTGATTGTGATGGGAGGGAACTAAATTTTAACAGGAAGTTTCAACTAAGAATCATAAGATTAAAACTCAGTTGTTGCTATGTTTGGGATGAAAGCCCCCTAAGGCTGCCGGTTAAGTATTGAAGCGAGGAATGATTCGATTGTTCCTGATTGAAATGCACAGCTACAGGCAACCCTAAATCTTCAATTTTTTAGCAAGAAGGTTTAGGCTGTGACATGCCACTAAAGCCTTTCCATTTTTTTGGAAAGAAAGATACTGCCTTTGCCAAATTAATGGTTCTTGAAATCTGTATGACAGTTTTTGCATAAAGGATTCACCTGAAGTTCAAGACTACAATCAAGTGATGACATAAGCTAAAAGGGGAGGACTAAATTGCTTAATCCACAATGTATAACTTTGTGAACAAAAATTATTGGTCAGGCAATCACCTTGTTTCCCCTCATCCAGTGTCCATCCAGTTAAGCTTGATCAGACTAATTAGCAAATGCTATGATCAGACTAATTAGTAATCACCATGAACATACTAATTTATTTCATTTTGCTAAAATTTAAACTATAAATCATAGCAAATGCCATGATTCTTCAGTGAAGAAAAGGTAAAGACTATCACCTATTAAAAAACAGCATGTTACCAAAAGTTTTCAAACTTCTTAATTCTAATTGAAGGCTAATCAATTATTCCAAAAGACTAAAAGCAGATATCTGTTGGATATGTGTAAACACTGATATTAGATAACTGCAATATTAATTCCCAAAGTCAAAAAATAACAATAGCTGAAGATGTAATCAAGTATGTTAGAGGTTGGTTGACAAGACCCAAAACAACTTGCATTAGAATAAAAGTCTTACCCAGTCACTCTCAGGGCCAGCCCCAGGAACCATTACATTGATTTCACTCGATTTAGCTGTGGTTATTGAAGCCCCCAATGAATCTTTGCTAAGATACAATTGGCAGCCAGATGTATTGTCAACTGATATTGTCGGTGCTGAACCCTGCACATAAATGGAAACGATTGAAGTAATAAACATCATAGCAACAGGCTTTACAAGAATAAGGACCTTCTTCGAGACCATTATAGCAACAAACAACAGTGCTGCAGACATATAGAAAGTTTAAATAAGACTGTCAAGTTGCATATCTCCTGTAAGAAGGTAATAGCCAATAGTATTTGGTGGCTTGAATGACTTAAAAGAAGTACTGAGTTACATTTTCCTTTTTTTTCTCCAGGAGAAACAAAGAAGGAATTTTCTGCAAGATTCAGTCATCAAAAATCTTTTGTAAGCGAGAAAGTGATTGGAAATAACAGAGATTTTCCTTGTCTCAAACTATGGACATGCTTTACAGAAAACAAGGATAAAAACACCTCCTAGATTCAGTTTTAAGATGCCAATGCAAGTGAAATAGAACAAAGAAAACTAACTGAACACCTCAGCTGAACAAGTAGAAAGCTTTCTGATAAGAAGTTATCTGTCCTTAGTGGCTCTTGCAAAAAATGAAATAATATTTTCCGAATTTTATGAGATATGGACTGATACCTGACATTGCACTTCAACACCATTGCAATTCACAATTTCACAGGCTGCTACAACATCCTAAATGCAAAAATGAAGAGGAATTGTTATTTTAAAATGATTATGCAAGACAAAACCTTCCTTCTTTTGTAAGCCAAGAATACACATATTTTCATACTGACCATAAACACGATACCCATCTTGATGCATTTATCAACAGTTATGTTGTTTACTTTTCCTGCATAACATGAACATAAAGAGAATTGATATTCTTGAGAAGGGTTCATACTAAATGGTAAAAGATTCCTTTTGATCAATAGAACCCAAATTCTTGATCAGAAATACCTTTAACTTGTAAAACAGAGTCCCTGCACCCATATACATAGACAGTCTGCTTAGAATCACAGTCATCAATAACCAGGTTCTTCTTGCCAATCTGATTTTCAATAGCCCATCTAAAAGCAAATAAAATTATAGATTAATTGAGGAAGAATATATTGAAGAAATACAAGACCTAATCTAGTAAACAAAGTAAAAGGAAGCTCTAGAAGCACAACAGTAACATATTCGTCATGGAAGAAAAATTAAAAATGTCCTCACTTGCGACCCATTTGAAGCTCCAACTTGGGGGGCCCTTCTTTACGGAAGGAAAATGAATTGGCACGAGAACCTTTCTCTGTGATAGCAACAACACCACTTCTATCAGCTCGGTTCTTGGTCTTCATATCATCAGTGACTTTCCTTAAACCTTTCATACAGAAAATTGTATTATGTCAAACTTTGAAAAGGAAAAAGGAAAAATTATAGGATCAGTCATTTCTTTTCTATAAATATGCATTATGTGCCTGCGGTTACAGATTTGCCAGAGCCGATCTCTTGAAAAACAGCAGAGATTCCTTCCTTGGGTCGTGATGATGCAGCTTCAGAGGTAAAAAGTGATGCTGAGGGAGGAGGTGGAGGAACAGGAGCCTGTGATGGGGGTTCTTTTGCCACAGAAGGAGCAGATGCCGATGAAGAAACAACTGCACTACCAGCAGAGGCCCAAGTGAGACCTAGTGGATAAAAGCTTTTGACATAGTCCCGCAAGCTAGGCAGGTACAACTCCTTCAAAGCTTTAGCCCACTCTACATGGTTCGCATCTTTACTTCTGTACTCTACAAGAATCTGGATTTGGAATGCTGGAAGTTACCTTCTCTTTACAATGTAGGGCAAATTAAAACACAAATATTGGAGGTAAAAACCCCCAAAAAATCTATATTACTTGGTAATCAAATGGAATACCACCATATTGGAGAAGAGATTGCAAAAGACTTATAAACGTCCATGTAGAAGTTTGCAGTAATTGACAATTATTCTTCCTGTTTTTGTTGACCTTCTGGTGCACTTAGTCAAAGATAGGATTGTCAACAGGGCAGAGCAGGGGCAGGGAGTGCTTCCCCCATCCCAGTCCCAGTCTCCGTCTCATCCCCCATCCCCACCCGATTCCCCATTTAGATGAGGCAGGACTGGGATGAGGAACCTGTGGGTGATGTTGTTTCTAGGTATTTATTATTAATGCTAGAATGTTGGAGTTATAGGTATTGAGTTCAATTCTCAAATATATATATTTTTATTTATATTATTATTAATAAATATATACATTATATATAATATAATAATATACATAGGCGAGGATGGGTACAAGGATGGATGGGGAGTACTCTACCTATCCCCGCCCCATAACCATGCGGGTAATAAAAAAATCCCCCCCACCAATAACCACAGCACAATTGACACCTCTAGTTAAAGAATAAGAGAAAATTAAAAGAACTAGAAGAATGGAGATAAGGATGATCCAAGACATGATGTGCAGCATACAGTTACAAAAAAGTCTATACAAGTAAAATAGATGATTTGTTAATGCAAGCTTCAGATTCCTAACTGTTTGAGGTCAACTTGTATGAATACTATGCCCACCAGCAAAATCCTCCTTAACTTATAATTCATTATGCTTATAAGAATTTTTCTTGATCTTCTGTTATGTTTTGTCTAAGTTGGACAGGCCAATCAAATTTGATGATTTTACCGTCTTGTTCACAATTGGCACAGCCCACAACTTGCCAAACTGCAACAACAAAAAAAAAACTATCAGTTGTCCTATCACATTCCTAATCCACCTGACATTCTGTATAAAGAGAGAACCTTCTGCACAATATTGTCCTATAAAAGTTAATTTTATATTTAGTAGATAATAAGCACTCACACAACACCATTTGAATGTGTTTCCATCATGTAGTGCCTGCATAAATTGGTTCACGTGCTCACTATAAATGGACTCCACATCCTGTCATGACACACTGACACAGAGTTGACCAACATATATAGCTATCAATTATTTGAACATGAAAAAAAATCGTAAATCCCCCAACCCCAACCTTTCCACATAAATATATAATACAAAGGGAGCACACATCTTGAAACACAAAAAGGACCAATAGAAGGGGATGAACAATAAGAAATGTAAAAAACAGAAAA